>OX352774.1:44091218-44458210 GCA_947095535.1 Poecilobothrus nobilitatus | reverse complement strand
GTAAATAAACATGATATTATATAAGTATGTATATATATTAATATCATATAAATAAAAATTCTTCAAGCAACCGTTATGTTGTTTATTTATTTACATTTTTATGTACTACGCATTATATCCTCAACAATTTCAAATTATCGAGTAAAACAAAATGCAAAAAATTTGTTGAAGAATTTTGTTAGAAAATTTGAAAAAATCAAGTAACACTTTCGTCAATTATAAAGTAACCCTATATTATTAAAAAAAGTTGTTAACAGAAATAAGAATATAATGTTGAAGCTTTAATTTTTATGTATTACTTTAAAAAAATTCTAACAGGTGTTCAAGTTACAGGTGTTTAAAAATAGAAAATTTTCAGTTTTTGACCCCTTACAGCTCCTAAACGGGAGGTGATACAAAAAAATTTCTGAAATGACTCATATTTTCAAAGATCTAACTTCTGTCAAAATTTCAAGTTTCCAACGTAAACCGTTTAGAAGATAGAAGGGTTAAAGGATTTTGCAAAATTTTAGTTTCGCATAACGGTAAATTAAGACACCGTATACCACAAATATATATATATTGTATATATAGTTTTAAAGCTAATAAAAATAGTAATCGTTTGGCGTTTTCAAAATGAAGATATACCTTACACAACTTGTGCTATAACAATTTAAATATAGAGCTTTTTTGAACCTTTGGAGAGCTGTAGCTCCGTAACGGGTGGGGCTACAAAAAAAAGTTATAAAAAATAAAATTAATATTTTTGTGAGATCTATCAGCGGATAAAATTTCATAGCTCTATTGCAAAAAACATGTGGGGATCTAAAAGTTAGGTGTTCGAGAGCTACCCTAAGGCTTGGTCCAAACTCAACCAAAAAAAATAGGGAACCTACAAATTACTCCCAAAAAATTTTGTGTAAATTTCAAGATTCTAGCTTTCTTAGTTTTTGAGTTAGCGTGCTGACGGACGGACGGACGGACATGGCTCAAAAGTCTTAGAATTTTTTTCTGATCCGATCCATACCTTTGAAGGTATATCTAGCTCGCTTATTTCGAGGTGTTACAAACGGAGGAGTAATTTTATTATACCCGATCCTATCGTACGGGTATAAAAACGCCAAACGATTGTACGATATTGTATATATATATATATATTGTATTGTTATAGCACAAGTTGTATAAGGTATATCTTCATTTTGAAAATGCCAAACGATTACTACTTTTATTAGCTTTAAAAGTATATATACAATGAATATATATTTGTGGCATACGGTGTCTTAATTTACCGTTATGCAAAACTAAAATTTTGCAAAATGACAAATAAGTATGAGTCATTTCAAAAATTTTTTTTGTATCACTCCCCGTTTAGGAGCTGTAAGGGGTCAAAAACTGAAAATTTCCTAATTTTAAACACCTGTAACTTGAACACCTGTTAAAATTTTTTTGAAGTAATACACAAAAACTAAAGCTTCAACATTATACTCTTATTTCTGTTAACAACTATTTTTAATAATGTAGGGTTACTTTATAATTGACGAAAGTGTTACTTGATTTTTTCAAATTTTCTAACAAATTTCTTCAACAAATTTTTTGCATTTGTTTTACTCGATAATTTGAAATTGTTGAGGATATATAATGCGTAGTACATAAAAATGTAAATAAATAAAGAATATAACGGTTACTTGAAGAATTTTTATTTATATGATATTAATATATATACAAACTTATATAATATCATGTTTATTTACATATTGTATATGTCACTAGTGAATGAATGATAAGAGTATAAATGTATATTATATAGCGCCGTATTTACATATACATATATGTATTTTATTGTACTTATAAGAAATTATTCTGTCAATGGAATATTTAAATATAATATAATATAATATTTAAAATTATATTTACTATTTTTTACTAAGTAAATTTAATATACATTTACCGCTTAGTATTAAATGGTACTATAGAATATTTGAAAAAGTTTTGGATTGATAATCGTTATGTGGAAGGTTAGAATCTGCTTTTGAAGAATGTACATATAAACATATAGTTTGAATATATGTACAACCCATAGTTCTAGAAATTATAAAATTCACTCAAACTATTTTAAAATACTAAAATATTAAAAAAATAATATTGTAAGCAGAGTGACAGGCTGTGAACATACTAACGGTTCGTACGGGTATCTAAGAGTTGACAAAGGCAACTGTATTCTTCCTCGTTTTTGTTTGTAATATTTCTGAATTTTTTGAAATCTTATAATTTTTTGATTTTAAATACATGTTTCAAAAATTTCAATATTTTTACTATTTATAGCTACATATTCTGGAAAAATCAGATAACATTGATTTTGTAATCGAATATAAAATCCGAATATTTTCAACAACTATATTTATTCATATTCTGGATAGATTTTGCGAACGATTCGGCTTTATTAATCTTGGGGCATTATTTCCGGTTACCGTATTTTATGTCTGATATGTCTCTCTTATAATATTTCGTATGTAATAAAGACCTTTTTCTTTATAGATTAAATTGTTCTATTAGAATAAAATAATTATTATTTTAAATGTTTCTTATATCAGAGTCTTATATCAAAGCTAAAAAGTTAGGAAAATTATAAAGTTAATTTACATGTTAATCATTTTTATATTATTTTATATACAAAACTAAATATTGAGAGAAATTAACTGCAAAACGGGTTTTATAAAAACTATTCCTACAAAGTGAATATAGTGAATATATAAACTATATTATATCTTCCGTGATTTCGAAAAATATTGAAGTTTTTGCAACAAAGCAAATTTCACTATCTACTGTCAAAAAAAAATAAAAATTACAACCACTTTCAAATCAAATGAATTCAATACATATGCTATAAGCTGTTCAAACTTTGCATAAGCAAAAATTTTCATATAGCTGGTTTTGTCTTGTCGTCTCTCGAGAAATATTGTATAATAAAACATGGAAACAATTATTTTTTATAGTCTGAAACAAAGATGAGGGATTACGACATTATTTGAAAAAAATAATCTTTAATTTCTATTTTTAAAATCTTTTTGTGCCAAAATCTTAAAAAAAAAAATATTTGCAATGAAAAAATCTATAACTTTGTGTTAAAAATAAATATTTTCCTTCAACATTTTTGAAAAATTCCGTAATGTACTTCTTATTCTTTGTTATAGAAATATTAAAGATGGGGCTTCGGTGGTGTAGTGGGTAAGAGCGTATAAAATACGCTGTAAACACCGAGGAAGTGTGGGTTCGAATCCCACACACATCATAAGAGTTATTACCCCTTAAGACATTTACAGTCACGCCTGAACAGGAAAAACTGTGTAATTTCCTATCCACATTTATGTGGCAGAGAAATGCATTAAAAAAAAAAAAAAATATTAAGGATTTTAATATTTTATTTAGCTGAGAGTTTGAAATCCACTATTCTGTTTCAGATTCTACTGGTCGGTATCAATATATTTTTTTTGTGATTTTCTTTTGATGTGCTACTTTTAATTAAATAAATAAATACAAAAAAAAATTCCAAAATTTTCCAATTCAAATTTTATTGTTTCAAGATTTCGCCACAAAGAGATTTTTCTTTCTAAAAAATTTCATTCTAAAAAGATTTCGACTTTCAAGATTGTTTTTCAAGATTTAATTATTCTAAATTTTTTAGTGAAGATATTCGGGATTACCCAAAGCGTCATTATACTCTTCGTTTATTTTAATTCTAAAATCTTTGTTTTCATCACAATATGATTTTCATAATTTCTGCTTTCAAACAAAATTTTCAATTTTTTGATTATTTCATTTTAATTCTCAACTTTTAAAACTCAATCAAATCTCACAGTTTAAATTCAATTTTAATTTAAAAAAAAAAAAAAAACTTTTAATTAAATATCCCACATAAATATTGTTATCAAGAGTTTTAATATTATCAAATATGATCAGTTTTATCATTGACAAAATATAAATTATGAAGTATATGTACAATCTCCAAAGAATCCTAAAGTAAAAATTTTTAAATCTATATAATATAAAATAAAAAACAGAATATCCTTTTAAAAAAGCTAAAATGATTTTTGGTATATGATTTTAATTAACCAAAAAAAATTTTTTCACTCTTAATAGATTTTCTTATAATTGAATTATTCTTAACTGAAGATTTTAAATAAATTTGAAAGGCAAAACAATTTAGGAAATGAACCAAACATCAAAATAATAAAATATAAAAAGAAAATAATTTTTTAATCAAATTTTATACTTTGAATGCTTTTACTTTGTTTTGTGTTGTTGTCCTTGTTATATTGAGAAAATGAAAAATTTTTATTCTGATGTAGGTATTATTGTATGTATATTATAACATTTTACTTTTTATTCCTTTACGAAATATTTTCAATATTTCTGTCAATGTTATAAATTCTATAACAGAAATATATTTCAAGAGCCTAAAAGTTTTTTTGTTTTCCTTTTAATCATTTCTTAAGAAAATCCTTTCTAATTTTTAATCTAATTATGAGACAAATCTTTTTTTTAATACGTTTAGGTGTTGTAATTTCTGTTTTACTTGAGGCTGATTTATTTCTCATTAGGTAAATCTTTATTAATATTGTTCATTGATTTGATATCAAATACTTTTTTAGATCATTAGTAAATTGTAACGCAACAATAAAATATTATCATTTATAACATTATGTAAAACGAAATCTCATTATACCCGTACGATAGGATCGGGTATAATAAAATTACTCCTCCGTTTGTAACACCTCGAAATAAGCGAGCTAGATATACCTTCAAAGGTATGGATCGGATCAGAAAAAAATTCTAAGACTTTTGAGCCATGTCCGTCCGTCCGTCCGTCCGTCAGCACGCTAACTCAAAAACTAAGAAAGCTAGAATCTTGAATTTTACACAAAATATTCTTGGAGTAATTTGTAGGTTCCCTATTTTTTTTGGTTGAGTTTGGACCAAACCTTAAGGTAGCTCTCGAACACCTAACTTTTAGATCCCCACATTTTTTTTGAAATAGAGCTATGAAATTTTAACTGCTGATAGATCTCACAAAAATATTAATTTTATTTTTAATAACTTTTTTTTGTAGCCCCACCCGTTACGGAGCTACAGCTCCCCAAAGGTTCAAAAAAGCTCTATATTTAAATTGTTATAGCACAAGCTATATAAGATATATCTTCATTTTGAAAACGCCAAACGATTACTACTTTTATTAGCTTTAAAATTGTATATACAATAAATATATATTTGTGGCATACGGTGTCTTAATTTACCGTTATGTGAAACTCAAATTTTGCAAAATCCTTCAACCCTTCTATCTTCTGAACGGTTTAAGTTAGAAACTTGAAATTTTGACAGAAGTTAGATCTTTCAAAATAAATATGAGTCATTTCAGAAATTTTTTTTGTATCACCCCCCGTTTAGGAGCTGTAAGGGGTCAAAAACTGAAAATTTCCTATTTTTAAACACCTGTAACTTGAACACCTGTTAAAATTTTTTTGAAGTAATACACAAAAATTAAAGCTTCAACATTATACTCTTATTTCTGTTAACAACTTTTTTTAATAATATAGGGTTACTTTATAATTGACGAAAGTGTTAGTTGATTTTTTCAAATTTTCTAACAAATTTCTTTAAAACGAATTTTTTCCATTTTGTTTTACTCGATAATTTGAAATTGTTGAGGATATAATGCGTAGTATAAAAAAATGTAAATAAATAAACAACATAACGGTTGCTTGAAGAATTTTTATTATTATTATTATTTATATGATATTGATATATATACATACTTATATAATATCATGTTTATTTACATATCGTATATGTCACTAGTGAATGAATGATAAGAGTATAGATGTATATTATATAGCGCCGTATTTGCATACATATATGTATTTTATTGTACTTATAAGAAATTATTCTGTCAATGGAATATTTAAATATAATATAATATAATATTTAAAATTATATTTACTGTTTTGTACTTAGTAAATTTAATATACATTTACCGCTTAGTATTAAATGGTACTATAGAATATTTGAAAAAGTTTTGGATTGATAATCGTTATGTGGAAGGTTAGAATCTGCTTTTGAAGAATGTACATATAAACATATAGTTTGAATATATGTACAACCCATAGTACTAGAAATTATAAAATTCACCCAAATTATTTTAAAATACTAAAATATTAAAAAAATAATATTGTAAGCAGAGTGACAGGCTGTGAACATACTAACGGTTCGTACGGGTATCTAAGAGTTGACAAAGTCAACTGTATTCTTCCTCGTGTTTTATCTAAATTGTATTTTAAATTCATAATGAAAAGGTTATTTTATTAAAAAATAAAAGCAAAATAACTTTGATACGAAAAGAAATCATTGTGTTCCTCACCCTTAGTTCTTTATTTCCTAATTTTGTAGTTGTATTTTATTTATTTATTTTTATTTATGAGGGACTTTTACACAGTCCATCGTTACACCATCAATAGTTACCCAGAAGAGCTACATGATGTTCCTCTAGGTAGTGTTGGACAAACCAACGAAAACCATCCAGTTTTAAACCAAACCGTAAGATGAAGTTTTTATACAAAATGCATACAGTTGGGATTTCGGGGTAAGGAAGGATATTTAGCGAATATGAGGATTTAATTTAATTAATTTATAAGTTATGAAGCGGAAAATTTGGAGGGATATTTTGAGAAAAATGTTAATATTTTTCTTAAATTACGTTATATCGTACACATACAAATTAACAACTTTGGAGAACACATGTGATGGTAATTATCTACACTATGTATACATAACAAATAAATTTCCATAAGCTACCTTACGACATCTTAAAATTTCTACTGTGTAGGAATGGACATCTGTGTGTTACAATGAATGTTTTTCGTTGAGAGGTTTTGAGCGGAGGCATTAATTAGTTTTATTTATTTGGAATAGATACTAACCCCTATCAGGTATATATAAAATAAGATGACCCAACAGTATGACGATATACCTAAGTGAAATGAGTGTTAATGTAGCGCTGGAAAAGTCAATAAAACAAATAGTTTTATTTTGCCTTTTATCGAGTTACCCCAGTGCTGTTTGAGGATCTCCAGCCCAAATATGTGTATTGTACTCCATTTTATTTCTATAGACATTGAGAAAATTATATAGAGAAAACAAACTTTTGTAGCGACAAAAAATCCTAAACATTTAGCAGCATCTTTATCTATACCAAAAATATTATTCGAGCAAGTCAATTTTTGATTTAACTCGATACCTATAATGTTTCTACCTAAAAGATCTCTCCAGTGTTTCAAAGCTTACATCATCAATAAAAAGCTTAACCTTATTTAAAATTTTAAAAACTGGTTTCCGGTTATTTCATGATACCACAGAACTTTTTAATAAAAAATAAAAAAATAAGTAAATCCTAAAATTATCCAGAGTTGAAAAATTTTAGAAGTAAAAGTTAATAAGTGTTGTTATCTGTACATAGTTCTTAATTTATTTTCATAGTGAAATCAATAAAGCATTCAAACATTTGTTATATTACGAAATTATTTTTAAGAGCAATTTAACGCAAATTTAATTTAAAAGAAACACATTAAAACATAAATTATAAGATTTTGTTTAAGTAACCATTTTCTGAGCAAAACAAACATTTTAACGAAACACTTGAGAATAAAAAAATAAAATAATAATAATTAAAAGAAAAATGAAATAAAAAGAAAAAGTTTCACTGGGTATATTTTGGCACTTTACATAAAATTTTCTGTTCTATTTTGAAAGGATCCTTAAATTATAACTAGTATAAGTGAGAAGAATATTTATGTATGATATTTTATATTAATTAAACAAAAGAAAAGAAATAAAGACATAATTTATAAAAAAATATAATAAAAAAAAAATAATTTAAGGCAGTTTTGTAGATAACAAAATTTATTTTAAAGGGGGGATAAAATATATACAGCTTCTTTTTTTTTTTTATTATTTACTACGAAGTTATTATTTTGGTTCTGTTGCTTTTTATTTTGAATTATTGTACATATTAACATGGTTGAGCCATAAAGGCTAGTTTTTATTTTTCTTTACAACAAAAACAGAAAAAGCAAAAACAATGGCGATTTAAAGTACTTATAAAGAAAAATATGAGTACAAAGAAGTTTGTTACACTTTATTATATTCATTGTGTAGTTTTATAGTGTGAGATTTAATTTTAATATCATAGCAATGGTTGACTTCAGAACAATTGCCCATTTTAGAAATAATTTAATTTGGTTCTTTTTCAAAAAGATAATTATATTTAGCTATTACAGCCTATCTGAAGCGCGGGAGAGCTTAGGAAATGCAATATTGATTTAATTTCAAGGAAAGGAAAATTCCAATAAACAATTTTCGTAGTAAAGGATGGGCAACGCAATAGCAGCTAACTTGTAAAAGGGGACTGAGTTGTTGTCGGAAAAAGCGACCAAATCGGGAAGGCTCTTGTTTAGGGAGCGAGGAATTTCCTCCAAAGGAGAATGAACTACCCAAATGTTATCAACGGTGTAGGAAGAGGTTTTCCCAGCTGATTAAATTTCACTACGCCCTGAATAGGGCATTGGATGGAAAAGAAGAAAATTACGGAGTAACTAAAGAGAACTTGTTAATGTTCAAACATTTTCACAAACATGAATGAACACCAGTTCTTCGATCAAACTTCAAATATATATGGATGTGAATTTTTAGAAAATATTAAGGTATTGGTATTTTAATGTAATATTTTGCAAAATAAATTTTTACCAGAACATTATATAAAAATACCAAAATGAATAAAAGAAAAATCTCTTGTTGCAAATAATTTTAATTCTCACATTTCACAAAAAATTTATTGAAGTAAAAATAAATTCTGTTATTTTAAAATCAATATTATGTTTATTTGAAAATCACAATATATTAACACGACTTAGTAAAGTCTGTAAATATAAAGTCAATTAGGTGAAAGTATTTAATTCTTGATATAATTTTACTAAACAATAAATCGAATAATGGCCTGATCCTCAAATTAAATTTAATTTAAGTTAATTGAAAATAATTTACATAAAATTTTTAAAGTTTTCCGAATTAATGAACTCGTTCGGTAAGTCTAAATTTGTAAATATTTTTGCTTCACTTCCGTATAACTGCCGATCCCGATCTTTTTCAAATTAGCACAAAAAAATAGTTATAGAAATTATGGAACTTCTATTCCGATCCGATGGACGATATAGCCATTAATCGGTTAATATCAGTTTGTAAAAATATTTATATAAAAATTACTATAAATATCTCTTGAAACGGCTGAGAATATACCCTTAATTGATGGCTTAAAAATGCTATCTTTTATACTTAATTTATGTGATGACCTAAACCTATTATTGGACATAATTTCGTTGAAAACGGTAACAGATAATAAATCCGTTTACCCATTATAGAAGGAATATAAAAAAGCTAAAAAGACTATAAGGAAATTTCATTATAGTCAGTTAAAAATATTTTTAAAAACTAAAAAAAAATCAAAAAATAAATATTTACTTGCCACCCTGCACTTAACCTAATGGTTTCAATTCGAGCTACTATGATATTCCCATACCATTTCAAGGAATATTTATAGTAAGTTCTAAATAAATTTGTTTGTTTTTACAATAATTATTTACAGCAATATGTTCAAAAGTCGATAGTAAATATCTTATTGACTCCAATACCATTCAGGACCCTCACAAAAGTTAATTATTTTGATTATTTTCTATATAGATAATATTTGCAAAATATCAGGATCAATTTTTGCTTTCCTAAGGTTTATAGGAGATTCAGTTTTACCATTATATAAATAATAATTGAACAAAATGTTGGTATCTGTTCGATTAAGATGTGATTCTAAGAGTATTTGTTACATAGATGATACTTTGATTATTTTTATTAAGTTAATTTATAATCTGGATTAATCTTTTGTTGTTTGGAAATATGCTGATCAAATAGCTGTTACTTGAACAATTTAAGTTTTCCTTATTATATTAGAAATTCTTTAATTAAAATTTTAAGTTTTGTTTTCAAAGTTTCTTATTTTAAGTTTCATTTTTAAATATTAAGTCTTAAAACTTTATAATATAATAATTTCGATTTCTTATTAAAAGTCCTGTTAAACTAAATAAAGTGCGAACTCTAGCCTATTTTATCATTTTCATGACATATAAAATACTATCGTATAAAAATTTTCCTCCAAAATTTATTGTTATATTTATAGACAATTTATTATAATATCATCGAAGCCATTGCTAAAAATACCTGACATCTTAAAGAAAATGAACACATTCACAAAACAATAAAAGAAAATGAATAAAATAAAATGATTGCAAAACAATTTTTTAATTTCTATTATAGGTCATATACTACAAACTCTATCACATAATAAATGACAATTTTTTATTTTTTTTAGTGCATTTCCCTGCCACATAAATGTAACAAGGAAATTACACAGCCTTTCCTTTTCAGGCGTCACTGTACATGTCGTAAGGGGGAATTACTCTTACGACGTGTGTGGGATTCGAACCCACACTCCCTCGGTTTTTACAGCGTATTTTTATACGCTCTTACCCACTATGCCACCGAGGCCCCTAAATAATAATATATTAACATAATATAATATATCTAATCAATTCTTTAATAATGATATGAACCATTTTTATCTTGGTAAATTTATTTAAAGAAAATGAAAATGAATTCAAATTGTTTTAGCACCTCTTTTATTTTATTTAAAAAGAATATTCAAAATAAAATATAAAAATATTAAACCAAAAATTCTTGGTCTTTTTAAAATCAACCAAACCGTCAAACCAATGAATCATTTCAAAACAATTTACGTTAAACAAAAGAAAATAAAATGTAAACATAAAACATATGTTCCTGCACCTGATGGCAGCAAAATATGCTGTGCAGAAGAATAAATAAAATACAAAAGGCAAAAAATACACATACATATAAAAAAAATATTGAAAAAATTTACAATAAAAACAAAATAAAAAATGAATCATGCAATGGATGAACAGAAAAAAATGGAAACCTCAGCACAAAATGAATCATTATTTATGATCACTTACAGTCTTGAATTCTTTAAAATACCATATTGTCATTCTCGACTGTTTTATGCTTTTACTTAGTATTTATGTTTTCTTTTCTTTTTTTTTTTTGTATAAAAAACGATATTTTAGCAATTTTTAAAAAAAATTTATAGTTTATAGTTTACGTTAGTAAATTTCAAAAAAAAAAAAACTTACTGTAATTCATACACAAGTTTATATGTATATAGAATATCCCAATATATGACAACTTCTGGCCAATTTTATAAATTTTATTTTTGCTGTAAGTGACAGTATCTTTTTCCCACCATCTTCTTTCGAGTTTTAGATGAACATGAAAGAAAAATTAACTACTTTTAGTTTCAAACGGTTAGTAAGCAAAACATTTTCATCATAATATTGTTATAATATTTTGTTTTTTATAATGAAAATCACAAATGACACTGCATTAATGTTAGAAGGTGAATTAATTTAGTTTACCTTTCTGCATAATTTTTAGCACAATTGTAAAAAAAAATTTAAAAAATGTGCCTATTAGTTTCACTCTGTACGTCGTTCCGTATGTCTGTTTACAAAACTTCTTCACCAAAATCAAAATTATGCAATGTTTAGCAATTTACTATTTAAATTTACCGTTATGTGAAGACAAAATTTTGCAAGATTTTCTTCCTAAATATCTCTGGTACGCTTTTAGTTAGAACCTAAAATTTTAAGAAAACAAAGATCTTTTAGAATGAGTATAAACTATCTCAGAAAATGTTTATGTTAATCTCTTTGTTTAAGGACTATTAGGGCTCAAAAATTGAAAATTGCTATTTTAAACATCTGTAACTTAGGCAAAAAATTTTCAAAATTAAATCTTAAAGCTGTATAATTTTACTTGTTGATGGTTTTCTTAATTATGTAGAGTTCCCTTGAAATTGATGAAAGTGTCTCTTTATTTTTAGCATTTTTTCTTATTATATGAAATTCTAAAAAAATTTTCAAATTTTAGTGTAAGTCGCACCTCTAAACAGTTTGTATTGTATTTTGAAAATGTGCACCTTTAAAAATCGTTAGTTTACATTTTGCCTTCTTTATTATATTGTTGATGGTTTTCGTCTTTCAAAATACCTACTGGTCTTTGTCAAGAAAATACAAATTATCCATAGCACGAAGTAAAATCTTTATTTTTTTGAACCTAGAATAACTCAACTGTAAAATCAAAAATTTCAAAACATTAAAAAAGTGGAAGAAAATACTGCCCTAAGATAAAATTTAAAAAAAAAACATGAAATGAAGTTAAGTTGAATCATAAAAGTGTTAACATTTTTTTTTAAAACAATTTGAGCGGACTTCAAACTTAATTTTCCTTTTTTTTGTTTTTACATAAATCAGAGATAAAACTATTTAAAAGGAAAACGTGCAGTTGAAAGAAAATTTTTTTTAACCAATTTAAAAACCATATTTAAGGGAAATAAGTAGATTATATATTTTACGATAATCAGCACCCAAAAATAGTGTTGTCGAATCTGCTAAAACAAAATTAACATCAACTTGAAAAATTTGAAACGAACAATGCAAAAAATTTCGATCTTAAGATTCCTGCTGTTAAAATTCACAGTTTTACACCTCTCTGAATCTAAAAATGTTATTTTTAGAACATGTCGGTGGGGTTACTTGCGTGGTTGTATATCTGGCTGTTTCTAAACATAATAACATAAGAACGCTTCAGATAACTATTCTTATTTGAAAACTTTAATTAATCTTTCTATATTGCAGGTAGTCAAAGGAAAACCAATTCCAGGATATTTTTAATTTATTTTAATAAAAAGAATAGAAAAAAGAAAAAAATCAACTAAAGAATCAAAATAAACAAATTGCTTTGTGGTTTGGACAAACAAAATTACCTTTTTACCTTTGTTTTTTTTTTTTTTTTAAATAAAAATCAAAAAACAAATTTTTAAATTTGTTTGTATGGTTCGAGGACATGAAACTGAACATAAAAAGAAAATAATCCTGGATAATCTTATTGCAGTAAAAATTAAGTCATTTTACAAAGAAGTCATGTTATATACATAAAGTCTATTATTGTTAAATTTTTTACCCTTTTTTTATGACGTTTATTTCTTATTTTTTATGCTATAAAAATCGTAAAGCTAAGCTAGTAACATGCTGTAAAAGTGTTATTTTAAATTTTTTTCTAAAAAAAAAAAAATGTTTAGAAAAGTGCTAAAATCTTTTAAATAATGATATAAAAATTATTATATATAAGGTCTTTGACCTTAAATGTTGTACTAAAAATTGGAAAGTGTTTTTATGATTTGTTTTTTGTTCATTTGTAAAATTTATCTACAAAAGTTTTGGGTATAAAAAAAAATTAAAGTGATACCCCAAACGCATTTCATATATTTTTTAAATGATTGTATGGAAGCATATGCAGGTTATAACAATTACATTTTTCTTATTATATTTCCGTATTAATTTAAAATTGTACGGTGCTTTAGAAACACCATTAAGTTTCGAAACTTTCTTTTATTTGCTGGAAATAAAATTTCAAATAATAGTTCCTTAGATCTCCACAAACTGAAATCAGTATTTCTAATCGCATGGCGTTGTAAATTCAATTGCGGAAAAAAAATTCCATTATAAAAATTTTAAGAGCAGGTTATAATATATCACCTACATACGTGTTGAAGGGGGGTTTGAAAAGGATAATTTAATATCACAATTTTCCTTTGCGATATTCGAATAAACTCTTTATTCATCGAATATAAGAATTTAAAGTTTTCTTAAGTTTTCATAGAAAGTTACAAAGAAAATTCTCTTTAATAAAACTTAATAAAAGTTTATGAACAATTTAATAAACTTTGGAGTATAATTCTAGACTCCAGAGACTAGAAATTTTAAAAACATTAAAATGGAGAAAAATTAGTTGTTCTGATGACAGAAACATCTGTTCTTCTGGAATGCTAGAATGTATTTTCTATAGGGATTTAATTTAGTACAGGAAATTCCAGGAATACAAAAGGTAGGAAAAGTATATAATGGTAGGAAAACTGACACCATTCAGCCTGTAAAGACAAATTGATTCTTGATATTAAAAATATGTATTTTTCAAAAAATGTTTTAATATTTTTGATATATCTAGTTTCGTAAAAATTACATTTTTCAAACAGTTTTGAAGCCAATTTTTAAACCGACAATATAAAAAATGGTTGCTATACGAATTTTATTTCCGAGATCAAAAGATACTGGAATACTGAGTTTCCTTTCATTTTAGACATTGATTGAATTCAAAATATTGATTGGAGTAGTTTTGAATCATCGAAATTAAAAAAAGCTCGTAGACTGAAAGAAAATGTTATACAATCAAAATATAAGTGTTATACAGTCACCAACAACAGTTTTAATCAATTTTTTATATTAAAAAATATATAATTTTTGGACAGGGATCCAGAACGAAACGATAATGTACTAAATTTCAATCGTTCTTTCAACATTTTGTACTCTTCATAGCAAAAAAAATTTTTTTGGTTCGCAAGACAACACAAAAAGTTTTGATAATTTGTTCAAGAACATTGGAAAAATTTAGTTCTGAAAAAAGTAAAGTTCTATTCGGAACAATTTCTATTTCTGGAATGTAAATTTTAATGCTATCAGTTATTTGTGATACAAGTTTCTTAAATTCCTTTTTTTTTTTTTGCATTTCTCTTTCAGGCGTGGCTGTAAATGTCGTAAGGCAGAATAACTCTTACGACATGTGTGGGATCCGAACTCATACTCCCTCGGTGTTTACAGCGTATTTTAAACGCTCTTACCCACTAGGCCTCTTCTTAATATTTTTATCTCTATATTAATAAGTACTGTGTCTATTTCGGAATTTCTGCAATAATTAATATTATAATAGGTAAGTTTTTTCACAAAATTCTAGAAAAATATTTGTTTAAGAAACTTTGTTTTCATCGGAACTTCATTTTTTGGGTTTTGTGGATAACATTTCAAAAAGAATCTTATAAAAGCTTAATTTCGAATAACGTTTCGCAACGGTATTTTTAAGCGAAACGATATTTTCTTTGTTCAGGATTTAAATATCTCTCAGGAGCTTTTGATTTTTATTTCCTTTCGTTCAGGACCTCTATTTTTAAGTATACAATACCAATACCCAGCTCATTCTTTTTGTTCCAAATCATTGAACTTAATTATTCACATTATTTTAAACTAAGGCATATATTAAACTTTTTAAATTAGAACATTACTAATATAATACAAATAACTTGCATTTACTACAAAGTTATAGTGTTCAGTTATTTCATACGTAAAATGTCTAATGGTTATGTTTTGAAGGAGCTTATATATGTACTTATATTTTAAAAATAAATCCTTTAAAAATAAAATTTTTGTCGAAATTATTTCTAATATTATATGAACATGTTTTATTATCAGAACTTATGAACTTTGAAGAATTATGAACTCATATGCCTAACTTTATAATAATCGTCATCTATTAAATTACATAATTTGTACACAGAAATTTATTTATAGTCGTTTATTTACTAATTGAATATTTTAAATTAAATTTATTTTTTTATCAGAATACCTTTTTGTTCTTTGGAAAATATTTTGATATTAATTGAAATAAATTTTCAATTTATAAATTATTTTATTCTTCGAAAAAAAAATTATTAAAATTATGAATTTTAATTTGAAATTTATTGAGAAAAACCTTGAACAAATCCATTACTAAAAGCTTTCATTTATAATACCAGAATTTACACAAATTTGAAAGAATAAAAAACCAAGGCAAAATATAAACCAACGGTTTTTGAAAGCGCACATTTCCAAAAGATAATAGAAAATATTTAGAATTGTGACTTTCACCAAAATTTGAAAAAAATATATTTTTTTGGAATTTTAAGACGCTGTAAGTCCGAAACTCTATATAACTAAAAGAAACCGTTAAGATACCTAAAAATATATACTGAAGCTTTAATTTTTATGTTTTGCCGAAGAAAAATTTGTACAGGTGCATCAGTTACAGGTGTCTAAAAAAAGCAAATTTTCAACTTTTGAACGCTAGTTGTTCTTAAACAATGGGGGGTACAAAAAAACTTTTTTGAGCAAACTTGTGCGTCTTATTCTAAAAGTTCTTTCATACTTCAAAATTTGCCTATCGAAAAGCATGCCGGAGTTATGTAGGTAAAAAAATCATGCAAAATTTAGTTTTCACATAACAGTAAATTTAAATAGTAAATTTTAAAATATTTAATAATTTGGATATTGACTTACAAAGGTAAACAAAATTCCTGTGGAATACCGTTTCTCGATTGAAAAAATGTTAAGTAAAACATGAGATATTCGCATTTAAATATAGAGATTTTTTAAAGTTTGAGGGGCTGCAGCTCCGCAATGAATGAGGCTACATGAAAAATTTGTGCTACAACATTAATTTTTTTATGAGACCTACCCATGGTTAAAATTTTTTCTCTCTATCTTTGACGGTGTAGAAGTTTTGTAAACAGACGGACAGAGGTACGAACAGAGTGAAACTAGTAGGCACATTTTTTAAAAATTTGTTTTTGGAAATGTGTTAAAAATAACTTATAGTAAGGAAATTTTTTTTTACCTAACTCCCCTTTTCCTTTAATATCCTTGTTTTTAATATTTTTAAAAGAGTTTTACTTTGCTTTCAAGGACTTTTGTGTGTTCATAAAAAATATAATTTTGTACGTTTATAATTTGCGGAAAAAAAGGTTAATAAAATGGAAAATAAAAAAAATTGAAAAAGAAAACAGTACAAAGCAGCACATTTTTAAAACTATATTTTCCATGAAAATAATTCGCGTAAGGAAAATTGTAAATACTTTGAATACATTTTCTTTATAAGAAATCATATACCAAACTGAAATTTATTCACGCAATAATATTCTACCTAATCTAATGTTAAAACTTTAATATTTTCTCTTCACCTTTAAAAAATTGAAAAGGGTAGGTGTTTCAAAATGAAAATTTTACAATACTTCATGGGAGATCTTTGTGTTCAATCTTTTTAGATGAGAAGTAAAAATAAACTACATATAAAATTTTATTCTCATATAATTTATTGTTATTTTCAAAGGGGTTAATATCTCATCAAATTTCAAGATTCTAACTATAAAGCATATCTATATAACAAGAATTTTACAATTTTTCAAAAACTGTGCTACAAACTAACTGTGAAAAAACCTCAATATAATTATGAAGATGAACTATTATCTAAGTTATTTAAAAGACAGTTTCTAAGAATTTCAAATTTATATCGTAGCTATGAACTAACCCTCAATTCACTAACCACCAAAACCAAAATGAACTAAATCCCATTATTTTTGCTAAAATTTAACTTAGGAATAAATTAATTTTTTTGCGTTATTTCCTTATTCGAATTTTTGGGTTATTGCCTTATTAGAATTCATATGAACTAAACCCCTAAAATTCAAAAAATATTTTTGCAGATTACTTCAATTTGTTTTTTGCGATTAGTGCATTTTCTTCAATTATGATACTTAAATTATATTTAGATACGTTGAATTCAAAATCAGGATATTCTCTTTTTCCAGAAAATTATGTATAATGTATTATGCTACATTTTGAATTAGGAGGAATTTTAAAGTTGAACTCTGGAAAAAAATGTATAACCCTGATTTTGTAACCAACTCTAAATTCCTTCATAATTATTTTTTTACATACCTATTTTAACACCAAATAATTTAAAAACGAACAGAAATATTGGGGATTAATTTATTTTTGCTTTTGGAGATTAGTGACTTGGAAGTTATTTCCTAGCACCTTGTTTTTTTTTTTAATATAAGCAATCTTTGTTCTTATGTTACAAAAATATTCAAAGTTATTGAAAGGAATTAAATTGAAGATTTTAGATAATATCTGTACAACATTGAGATCATTACATATAAGGATAACAAAGGAATACAATAATACCGTAATAACAAAAAAAAATAATTAAATTAATTTTAAACAGAAACTGTTCTTCCAGATTATTTTACATATAATTAATTTAATTAGAAAAAAATCATTCTTTTTTGCTCATTTTCAATTATAAATCATTGTTTGAAGTTTTTAATTATCGACTAAATTTTTTTTCTTTTAAGTTAGTGTGCAAAAAAAATCTGTAATTTTTAATAAAAATTTTAAAAATTATATAACATTATTTATGCATAATATTTATTTCGATCTTTATAAAATATCTCATCCTATAATATAAAGGATATTTATTAATTTTCATTTATTTTATTATAATTTCAATTTAATATATTTAAATTAAATGATATACTTTAAATTATTGACTAATGTAGCTTAAAGAGCTCATATCTCAGACCTCAAGAATTGATCTAATCACAAATCATTAGATCAATTCTTGAGCTATGAGATGTGATTCAATCATCTAATGAGTCAATCCGTTGCTATATACCTGATTTGATATTTCCTCAATCTTTGTAATCGAGTATAATATGTTTAAAGAGTTTCTTTTGATTAGTTCTATTTTAGCTTTAGGTGAAAGTCTTGCACCTCTTAAAAAAATAAAGGACAAAATAGAGGACAAAATTCTAATTTTAAAATACATAATAATATGTACATTTGATGGGAACAAAATTCATTACGAAAAATATTAAGTCTGTACAAAAATGAAAATAACTTACTTCTAGCATTTTTTTTTTATTCATGTGGTTAACAAGGTTTCACTTTGGGAAGAATTTTAGGCAAAATGAATGTTTCACTACATAAAATATGACACAAACCAGGTGATTACTTTTAAATTGTTAAGTTAATCTCATCAATTAAGTTATTAAGCCAACTTAAATAACTTGACCTTGTCTTTTTACCAAGCGTCAAGCGATAGGGCTTGGTAATGTCTTTGTAAAATGTCTTGGAGATTTCCTTTTGAATCGCTTGATTCGCTTAAAAGTTAGTATTTTCTGCTTTTCTCAGAATAATTTTTACTAATACTTTTCCAATGAAAATAATTCATTTACGAAATCTATTTTGTCTGAATGAAAAATAATTCCTCTAGAGAAAATTCATTTTTTGCACGAACAAATTTTATTTTTAAGAAATTTTGAGCAAAAGAGTGAGCAAAATTCATTTTTGCCTTAGATTCCGCCTTTTTTTGAAAAACTAATTTTTTTCCCGTCAAAAATCTTGTTTATGTTAGAACTCATCTTTCAAACTACCTATTAACACCTATTCGATGTAAAACAATCAATTTATATTATAGCCAATTCAATTTCTTTATAGTTTATATCCTTTTTCTGCTTCTTCATCTTCATTTTCATTCAATAACATTTTCGGAAAACAATAACAAATTTAATGTGTTTGTAAAATTAAAAATAACTCTAAATAATTAATAATTAATGGTAGCCTAAAGAAATCTTAAATAAAAAAAAGGTTGAAATAATTCCCTCCAAAAATTATTCTAAATTTGAGGTTATATTTCGAAACGGAAAATTCTTTAAAATTTTATTTACAAATTTTTTGATCAAAATTTTTTTAGTAATTATAAAATAAATTGAAAACCGCCAAAAAACAAATATTATTAATTAAATAAATTTTATTTTTTCAAACCATTAAAAATAATTATTTCGTGATGCAATTTTTTTTTTTAATTCAATTTTTAATGGTATTAATTTTCAAAAAAAATGGTGAAATCATTATAAATATTAATTATGTACAAACTATGAAATCATAAATAATTATAAATAATAATTTTAGTTTTATTTATAACAGTTTAATATAATGTACAATATATTATTATATAGGCAAATATACCGTTATGAATTATAACGGTAATTGATGTTCAGGGTGTTTTTGTTTTTGATTAATATTTAAAATCCAAAGAAGTTGTTGATAAAAAAAGGATATACGAGAGAACAGTTTTTGAATATTAAACATTAAAGAGTTTTTAAATTTTTGTTACCAGCTGCAAAATTCGATCGGCATGTTTTAAGAAGCAAAAAGAATTTAAAGAAAATAGTATGTATTTAACATTTCAGCTGGAGAGTGAATTGTTTTAGATACTTACTATTTAGATCAGTTTTTATCAGTTATCATCAAACAACACTTTAGTAAAGGAGTTATCAAGGTTCTCTAAAGGTCTGGTATTTTTATAATGTTTTTCAAAGATCAATGACCCAAAGATTTTCAGACATGAATATTCATCTAACAAATTCAAAATAAATGCTGGTGTCTCTCAAGGATCAGTTTTATCACCCATTCTCTTCTTAATATATATCAATGACCTACTTTCATTAACCTCCAATCCAATTTTATAACTTCGCAGACCACAGCACCCTTGTGGCTTTCTATGAGTTTCATAGCCGCTGTAATATTTATCACCAAATTAATACAACAGCTAAAAATTTCACTATTAGTGAGCTAAATAATGATTTAGCAAAAAATCAAAAATGGGGTAAAGTCAACAGAGTTGATTTCAATACCAAAAAAATCTAAGCTGTCTGATCTCGCAAAAAATTGACAATACTATTCCTAACCTACTATTTCAGGAAGAAGTTTTGCAGTATTCAACATATTTAAACATGCTGGATATCAAGTTAAACCAAACCTTGGTCAAATCACATTTTTGGAATAGCTAATGATGCAGCTAAATGTTTGGGTTTCCTGTATCGCTGCAAAACCTACTTTTCTGTATCTGATCTTCTCAATATCTATAAAACGTACATGGCCGAAAATGGAGTGCACACAAATATTCGTTTTATCAACGACCGCAGTGTAACTTAAATGCTCACTCTGCGCTGTACAGTTGGGTCCCTGACCTTGTTTGTAGATATCTCGTAGGCATTAGCACCTGTTCCAAAGAATAAAAACAGTTAATGCCTTCACTCACAGTTTTCCAACGTAAAACAAGGAGTGCTACGGAAGCTCATCCCTACCATATAGAGTTATCATGATGGCGAAATACAGCTTATGGAAATTCTTTTGTTATGCGCATATCGTATTTTTGGAATCATATACCATCCCATGTGTTCCCTAAAGTTGGTAATTCATATGTGAACGATTTAATTAAGTTTAAGAAGAACATTAACATCTTTCTCCAAAATATCCCTCCAAATTTTCCTATCCATCCTCCATAATCCCAAATTTCCCAATTCGCCATTTCCCCAATCATCCTTCCCACACCTCTATCCACAAAACCAAGCTATACATTTGTATTAAAGGTTCCATCCTAAAGTTTGGTTTTAAAAGGGGGCTGGTTTTGGTTGGTTAAAGTCCAACACTGCCTTGAAGAACCACGTGCAGTTCGTCTTGGTGAAGTTCGAGTTTTCCACCAACCCTCGTAAAAAACAAAATCTACATTGCTGAAAAATACAATACTTTGTTCGTGTAAGATTTCTATTCTAAAGCCTTATTTTGTTGTCTTAAAAATTAGAATAAACTTTACGGAGAAAATAATTTTACTTTATATACATATTATATTATAAATAGCGTAAAAACAACAGTTAAAGTTTTAAGCCTTAACTCAGTTTGATTTAGTTTTCATGACCATTTTTAATGACAATTAATTTCGTAATAATGACAACTTACGGCTGGAAATAAATAAAAAAAAATAAATTGCGAATTAATTAAAACAAAATAAAACATAAATTTAGTTTTTAGATTTTTTAAAGATTATTTTAAAGCTTTCCATAAGGTTCATTGTAATTGATTCCAAAATGTTTTTTTTATATTTTTTAAATTTTCTTTTAATGACATATTCATCCTGTATTGTATAATATTGTATGTGTATCTATATAATATTGAACTTTTATACTTGATTAAATCTTAGCGTATAATGCATCCTGTTTACAAAATGAATTTAATTTAAAAAAAAAAAGAATAATAAAAAACAATTCATTCTATGTACAATCTATATTGATGAAGATATATTATAATTGATATTACTTAACATAATTATAGTATCTGGTATGACTCTGCTATAGAGCTATCATAAAACCATTTGAATTTCATATTTTTCAATTTATTTTAATAATTTACACAAAAAAAAAATATCTAGTAATACTTAAAAAATATATTTTCTATGTAAAACACTGAAAAAAACAAGGAAGAGTAAAGTTGAGTGTGTCATAACTCTAGGGTACCCGCACAAATACAAACTTGATTACCATTTTTACAAAATTCCAGATGTTTAGCTTTTTTAAGTACCCAGAGTATATCTATAAGAATATACCTATGTATTTCGCAGCTACCGAGCTTATTGCGTTACACCAACCAAATTTTTCAGAAGTAGATAGCATAAAACTTAACTTCTTTTAACAAAATTTAAGGTATTCAGTTTAATTAGACACTGAGTTATACTAAAATAAAAGGGGAAGTTATATAGCAGCTAATCAAATATTTCGGTCTAACTTGTTCCATTTCAATAGCGAAACTGGTATTTACATAAAAATTAAATGGCTAAAATTTCAGAATTCCTGCAGCTTCATTTATTTTTTGAATTATAGTGCGGGGAAGCAGCGAGGGACGGACATATGTAAATCAATTCGTAATTTAATCCTGAGCTAGATAACATAATATATACTTTTGGCAATCGTAATGGCAAATTTATTATACGTTTGAAATATGTTAGTAACTATGGGAACTAAAAAAAATTAATTGAAAGTAAAGAAAATTAAATGTGCTTTAAATTGGCATTAAAAACGGAATTAAACAATGATGAGAGGAGGTAGAAGAATGAGAATGAGAAAAATTGTTTGAAAAGAAGAAAGAGTGGAAAATGGAAAAAATAGTGAAGAAATAAAAACAATATATACGCAATTTATTGTTCGATATTGCGATATACCTACATAATTAGAAAACTTCCAATTCTTTCAAATCAGCAACTGACAAATGAACAAATTTGAAAATTTATTAGAAAACAAAATTTTTTCAATAACCTCGAAAATCTTTTAATATAATTTTATATATTATCTAACCATGGTTATGTCTAATCATGAAAGATCGCAAAGAGATAACTGAAAAGAAAAAACAACAGCGGAATTAGGCCTGTAGTTAAAGAGTAAAGAAATAGGTATCTACATATTTCACATTTTAATTTTAACTAATTCAGTTGAGTTAAGTGACTAAGAGCTTTCGTATTATGTATAGCTCCATAAAAAAGGTTAATATAATAGTTATGTCTTAATATCAGGGCTGGCATATATTAGATTTTAAAAGATCCACTATACTCTTATCCAAGAATCGGCGCAATATCAGTAATGCATTAGGCGAATTTAAACGAAATTCACTGTCCGATCGGCAGAAATACCAGAAAATTAGGAAATCCCTTATGTGACTTCTACAGAAATTGCAAATTGCATGGGGAGCATGGGGAGAAGGCGAAATAATTGTTTCACTTATTGTGCGTAAGTCTGACTTTTGTTATAAAAAGAAAAATTCTTGAAAATTCTTCTTAAATAACCTGTTCGATTTGTCGGAAATACACATAAATTGTTTAGAGCGTCACCTAATTATACTCTACTATATAATTGTTTATAAACTCACCTATTTATATTCTACAGCTTTAATCAACAGCCCTTTTTTACTTACCTAACCTCCCTTTCTCAGATCACTGAAACATGGACACACAAACATACCATTATTATAATATCTTATGAACTTTTACAACGATGATATGTTTTAACTAGGAAAGCTGAATATTGTTTTATGATAAACATTTTTTACTTAGAGTTTTCTATCTAATTATTTAAAAAAAATTAATTTTAGAAATTACATAATGTAATATATATTGTATAGATAAATGACATGACGATGTTCTTTCATAAGTTTTAATGTATTTATCTTTCCTATTAAATTTTTTGTGGTTAGTTGAGAGGTTTTCATTTTTCAGTGTAAGGGAATATAATAATTAGATACGTTAATATTTAATTATTTTAAAAGTTATTAGCTATTTTATTATTAAATATTTAAAATTAATTTATTTTCCATTACTCTTTTTAATTACTTTTTGCCAATAAAGTAGCAATTTTCGTTTGATGTCGTTTAAATGTTTAAAAGATTTTTTTTTTTATTTTCATTTAATCAATTTGATAATAAACATTGAAACTATTAAATTTTTGATGCGTACTATGGGTATTGCATTTCAATGGGTCTTCAATTTTTTATTCATTCTGAATCTTATAGTTCAAGTCAATTTTAAAGTCACAGTCAGTCAATCACATTCATAACTAAAGTCAGTCTAAATAAATCAGAACTAAAGTCAATTTATTTATTGATTGTTTTTATAATTCACTTTCTGATCCATAGTTTATTGAACTCAGATACAGGGTCTAATTTAAAGATTTAGTGAAAATTAGAATCAAAATAAAAGTTAACTTTTTAGCACATTTCCAAAAAAATTTTGAAAAAATGTGCTTATTAGTTTCACTCTGTCCGTCCGTCCGTCCGTCCGTCCGTCTGTTTACAAAACTTCTACACCGTTAAAGATAGAGAAAAAAAATTTTAACCATAGGTAGGTCTTATAAAAAAAATAATTTTGTGGAACAACTTTTTCATGTAGCCCCCCCCATTACGGAGCTACACCCCCTCAAACTTTGAAAAAGCCCTATTTTTAAATGCATATATCTTATGTTCTGCTTAAGATTTTTTCAATCTGGTATTCATTCGACAGGTATTTCTTTTATCTTTGTAAATTAATATCAAAATTATACAATTTTTTTAAATTTAGTATTTAAATTTACCGTTATGTGAAAACCAAATTTTGCATGATTTTTCTACTTTCATAACTCCGGCACGCTTCTAGATACAAGCTTGAAATTTTAAGGCAAGAAAGAACTTTTAGAATTAGTATAAGTTTCCTCAGAAAATTTTTTCGGACCACCCCCTGTTTATGAGCTATTAGGGCTTAAAAATTGAAAATTTGCTATTTTTAAACACCTGTAACTTAGGAACCTGCACACATTTTACTTCTGCAAGATGTAAAAATTAAAGCTACAATAATATATTTTTACGTGTGTGAAAGGTTTATTTTAATTGTAAAGGGTTCCAAAGTTGCAGCTCTTCAAAATTGTAAAAAAGCCCCATTTTCAGATGTATATATCTCGGGCTCTGCGTAATAGTTTTGCAATCTAAAACCGGCAGAAGATCGAAAATTTTATTATCTATATGAAACAATATCAAAATTATGTAATATTATGTAATTTACGATTTAAATTTACCGTTATGTGAAAACCACATTTTGCATGAAATTTCTTTTTTCATAACTCCGGCACCCCTTTAGATAGGAACCTGAAATTTTGAGACAAGAAAGAACTTTTAGAATTAGTATAAGTTTCCTCAGAAAATTTTTTGGTAACGCCCCCTCTTTAAGAGTTATTACGCCTCAAAAATTGAAAATTTGCTATTTTTAGACACCTGTAACTTAGGCACCTGTAAAAATTTTTCTTCGGCAAGACATGAAAATGAAAGCTACAATAATATATTTTTACGTGTGTGAAAGGTTTATTTTAGTTGTAAAGGGTTCCAAAGCTGCAGCTCTTCAAAATTGTAAAAAAGCTCCATTTTCAGATGTATATATCTCGGGCTTTGCGTAATAGTTTTGCAATCTAAAACCGGTAGAAGATCGAAAATTTTTATTATCTATATAAAGCAATATCAAAATTATGTAATATTTTGTAATTTACGATTTAAATTTACCGTTATGTGAAAACCACATTTTGCATGAAATTTCTTTTTTCATAACTCCGGCACCCCTTTAGATAGGAACGTGAAATTTTGAGACAAGAAAGAACTTTTAGAATTAGTATAAGTTTCCTCAGAAAATTTTTTGGTAGCGCCCCCTCTTTAAGAGTTATTACGCCTCAAAAATTGAAAATTTGCTATTTTTAGACACCTGTAACTTAGGCACCTGTAAAAACTTTTCTTCGGCAAGACATAAAAATTAAAGCTTCAATAATATATTTTTACGTGTGTTAACAGCTTTTCTTAGTTATATAGGATTCCGGACTTACGGCCCCTCAAAATCTCAAAAATGTCCTATTTTCAAGTTTTTTCTTATTACATGAAATTTTCAAATTTTTGTGTAAGTCACACTTCTAAACAATTTGTATTGAGTTTTGGAAATGTGCGCTTTTAAAAACCGTTGGTTTACATTCTACCTTGTTTTTATATGTAACACAGTAATTAGATTTTACGTCTTAGGCGCCAGTTATAGTTATCATTGAAATGCTTCCGGAAAATGTTTATACTCAATTTTTCTGCAGCAAAGACATATAAAATTTAACAGAAGTGTTGATTTAATAATTAAATAATTTCTAAAGAATAAATACTGCTACGAATTTTTCAAAAATCAATTTTGTCATTTTCCGGATTGGTAATTATTTTCCTGAAAAACTAATCAGTGATTTTCCTAATGAAACAAAATTGTTCCAATGACATATGTTTCATTTCTTACCATTTCAGTTTGTCATTGATGCTTTTGTATTTTAATGAGTTTAGACTTAAATTTTGTTTTTTTATTATTTTGTTTAAGTTTAGTTTTAAAATGTTTTGTTTTAAAAATGCATATTTCAAAAAAAGTAAAAAACAAAAGTTAATTCTAGAAAATTTATGTATACTTTTGTATTCTTCTCAATTCAGCCAATGTCATTATAAAAAAATCTTTTTTTATTCTTTATTAGTACCATTTTCTACCAACAACAATTAAATAAATTAAAATAATAAAATATAAATTAATATAATTTTGCAAACATCGAAACATCTTACAAGTTCTACAGTAACAAAAATTTAAATTTAAATTACATTTATTTTTATTTTGCCTTCATTATTGTCATTTGCCATTTGACAAATAATTCAATTGACAGTTTTCTCTGATTGCTATAATCGCCTATACGGAAAAAAGTATAAGTTTTCAATGAAAGGTTTTTTCCGGAAGCATTTTAATGATAGCTATAACTGGCGCCTTAGAAAACAATATTTTTTTTTTATTTAAAATTTTTCTAATACATGATGTTTTTGCGTAACACTGTTGTTAATTAGATAATCGGCATACGTAATTTAACATATAAATGAATTGTTTGTCGATGGTTGATGGAAAACCTAAAAAGTCACTCAAAGGGATTGTGTGTGATTCTTCATCGTATAGTGTTAGACTTTAGCCAACCAAAACGACGCTATTTTCAAAGAAAGTTTCGTATAGAGTCTTTAATATATATAAATGTACAGTTCAGTTTTTACGGTACGTATGTCGGAAGGATTCTTAAGAAAATGCAATTTAGCAAAATGTAGAATAATATAGAATGGATAAGAAAATTTAGAGGGAAATGTTGATAAAATATGTTAATGTTTTTGTTAAACTTTACTAAAACGTAGGTACACATATGAGTTACAAACTTTAGGGAATAGATGCCATGATATCCGTTTCCATAAATGACAAATAAATTTCCATAAACTGCGTTAAGCCATCTTACAAGTTCTACAGTATATAGGGATGGAAATCAGTCGCACTACTTGTTTCTAGTAAAATAAAATTTTAGGTAGAGACAATTACCTACTTTTTTATTTCTTTTGAACAGGTAGTTATCCCTACAAAATATCTGTAAAACAAGGGCAATCTCCAAACTGTATGACGATTGTTCAGTGAAGTGAGTGATCTGTGTGGTAACACTGGAAGCGCAAACAATTTTTAATTCTTTTTCATTCTTTTAGAAAATGTTACAATGGTTCTTAAACTTATTTTTCCTATGAAATTCATATTTTCATATAAAATTTTTCCTACCCCAACCAACTTTTGAAGTTTGCATTGCACATTTGAAGAAACTGGCACGTATAGATTATTATACGTTAAAACCAAAATCAAACGCATTTTATAATTAATACAAAAAAATGTATGAATTATTTTAATGAATAATAGTTCTGATTGATTAAATTTTTTTTTAGTTTTTGTTTTCACAGTCTACGTTAAAAGTTAAAAAATATAAGCCATAGAATGATTATCATGACGTATGCTGAATGTTAATAGAAACCACAATTAAACTATTCTAAAATTATTTTTTTTTAACGAAATATTTTATTTCAGATCATTGTTTAAAAAAATACAAAATTAATATGTACATATTATATTACAATATATTTCTAAACACTCATTTATAAAAAAAAATATTTTAACTTTAATAATAGCTCTTAATTAGGGCAATTCTTCATTTCTGTTATTTATCTGTTATTTCAACTTATGTTAGATTTCAAGTATTTAATGTACAGTTTTAAAATGAATTAAATACATATTGAACTAACTCGTAATAGGATCATTATCCTATTTATATCACCATCATTACAAATTGGTATTATTAAAGAAAATTATAAAAAAGAATATTTACCTATACATATATGTATACTTGTATGGCTGTAAAAGAATCCATAGAATCCTTTCAGAGTTTTATTTTAAATGGTGCCTATAGAAATTAATAAATATTTATTGTACAATATTAAAATAGTAGGTTTTTTTAAATAATATTAAAACTGATGTGATTTTTATGTGAAAAAAATTTACTATTCTAGATCCGATTATAGGTGGTTGATGGATTATAGGGGCCGTAACATTATTCTCTATGTTAAATCAATTTATTTAGTATTTTATAATGGTTTTAAAAAATCTGTTAAATTGTTAGTTAATTTTTTAAAAATATTTAAATTCTAATTTGTAATATTTGTCAGAACTTTATTTTAATAACACAAAAACTAGAGAAATTTTTCTGGCCATTTTGGAAAGGGAAAAATAGATGGAGATATGTATTTATTTTTTGGTAGGTAGGTAGGGTGGTGGCCTTTACGATACTGCTTGAAGGCCTCAATTAGCACTAGATTGCGCCATTTTGATACTACTGCATTCAACTGGCCTGCATTTTAAGATTGTTTACGATTTTATATCCAACCCGAGAAGTTCAGATACGAAATTAGTTTTTTGATTTTGTGTTCAGAGAGCTCGGTGAGGTTGTGGTAGAACGGTTTACCGAGTGAGAGAAGTCTGACTCTGGCTAGAGCCGGACATCTGCAAAGAAAGGGCTCCAGGTTCTCAATTTCGTTTGCTTCTTTGCAACTCCTGCAGGAGGTGATGTGAGGGATTTCTAATTTGGCTGCATGGATGCCTACTAGCCAGTGACCTGTGATGATCGCCACTAGTCTGGCGATGTCTGCGCGCCTAGTGTATATATACACTTATACATATTTTAAACACAAATGGTATGATTGTTTTCTTTGTTTATTCTAAAATAGGGGCAATGTAAATTATTTTAGTAGTTCATGTACTGGTTAGGTTAAGTATAAAGGAATTCTAATAAAATTGATATAAATATACGAAAAAATTAATAAAATTTTTATTGAGAAATCAATTATGAGTCCACGATCTTTTATGATCTGATGTTTAATAATTCTTTGATTTTATTACTATTAAATTAATAAAAATATAATTTTTTTTTTAACTACATTATAACTATATTAGATTGGTCTTTAAGTGTCCTCATGTAAAACAGTGTAAATTTATGTATAAAAAAATAAATTCTTATTACTATATATAGTAAAAAATTATACTAAGTGGTTTTTTTTCTTTTATAAAATCCCTTTATTTATTTTTTTAGTAAAACCATGCCCAATCTGAAAGTTGGAAACGAGAAAAGAATTGCAAAACTACTATTAATTAGCATTTTTGACGATAAAAATGATATTATTCAGATTTTTATGTTTATATTGATTTATTTTATGGTCAATATCTTCTTTAAGCTATTTGAAAAAGTATTATATTATTATGTTAAATTGTTCGAATGATAAAATATTTCGCTATAGAACCTAGAATATCAATTCACTAACAAAAAACATTTACTTTGTTTATTATAATATGTATTTAATTTTAATGAGATATGGTAGAACTCCTAGGTCTCTTTTAGACATAAAATACAAAATCCCTAAACCTAATAACATAAAAGTTTTACTTTATAGCTAAATAGTTGCATATGTATGATAAAGTTTGTGTGCATTATATACATATAGTTCAAATAATATATCAATTAAAAAAAAAATAGAATTAAAGATAAATTCAGATAAACAGTCGTTTTTATCGAAAACTTTAATTTGCATTAAATTTTTTGGCAAAATATTGCAGCTAAAGTAGAAAAACGTAAAACAGAATGTAAAAACAAAGGTTTTTAAAGGCGTACATTTTTCAAAAGACAATAAAAACAGTTTTAAATTTGACTTTATACCAAAAATTAAAATTTTGTAATAAGCAAAAAATGTTAAAAATCATTTTCTTCAATTTTAAGGAACCTCCATAATATAATTAAGAAAAGTTATAACAACATGAAAAAATATAATGTTAAAGATTTAATTGTTGCGTTTTACTTTGAAATAGGTTGTAAAGATACCTAAGTTACAGGTATCTATAAATAGCAAATTTTCAATTTTTATCCCCTAATAATAGCATAAAACAATTATTCTGACGTAACTAATTTTGACAGGTTTTTCCTGTCTCAAACTTTCAAAGTTCTACCTATATCTAAGCATATCGGTTTATGAATGAATCAAAATCCTGCAAAATTTAAGTTTAAATACCAATTTGCAACTGTAAAACATGGTATTCATTTGATATTGCTTTCTAAAGCTTCAAAAATGCCCAATTTTTAGGAACTTGATATAAATACACATATTTGAAAATTGGATTTTTTCAAATTTTGTGGGGCTACAGCTCCTGTATTTTGTGCGACTACATGTAAAGTTGTCTCACAACATTAATTTTTTTACCAGACGTACCCATGGTTAAAATCGTTAAAAAAATAAAAAAGTTAAAATAGAAAATTAGAGAAAAAGCAATTTTATAAACAAATTGACGTACGGACAGAGTGAAACAAATGTCTAATAAGCTAATTTTTTTAATTTTTCTTGAAAAATGTACTAAAAAACTTAAAAAATATAGTTGGAGCTTCTAAAAAAAATTTTGACAAATAATATTATGAAAATTTCAAATACGAACTAATGTTCATTTAGTGTATAAGACTTGAATATACTAAGCACCACAGGCTTATTTTGGCTAAACACGTGCAAAATCTTAAATATTCATATTTTAATTTAATTTAGGAAAATTGAATTTAGAAAAAAAAATAAATAGAAGATTGAATAGAATATAATGCAAACAAAATTTATTTGTTGAGGTTTTAATATCCTACAAAACCTACTTCTTCTTTTTTTTTATTTTCTTAAAATTTTCCAATTAAAGAATTATTAAAGTAAACAGATAAATTAACTACAGTAGACACAAATAAATTAAAAAGGAATTTTATAATAAGAACATTTACCTTGACATTTTTTTAAATTATTTAGATACAATAACAGAAAATTATATTACAATACACGAATACGATATTCAGAAAATATCTGACGCCAAAACTTATAAAAATTTCTTTTGTATCTAAATTTTATTCCCACCTTAAAATTCGTTTCCAATTGGATTTCAATATAAATTTTTCTTTTCCTATTGAAAGTAACTATGTCAACGTTAATTAAATAAAATTCCATTCTTATTAATTCGGTTAACTTGTTACATTATCTAAGTAGTAACTTTTAATTAATTTCAAATAGAAAGGAAAACACAAAAAATAAGAAAAAAATTAATAAGGAAATACAAAAACAACAAAATAAAGAAAAACTTTTCAGATAAATTTTCTATAGTCAATAATACAATTATTTTGCGGTATCTTTTAATGAATATTATAATATAATGTTATTATATACAATGAACATTTTCATACATATACATACAAAGTATACTCTGTGACATATATGTTAATAAGAGTAGTATATTATTTTGTGATACTAAAAGAGACATAATAAATTCGGGCTAAACAATTTTTATGTAGATTAAAATATATCTAAAGCTTTAAATTTTTTCACAAAAAAAATCCTTTCAAAAAGGAATATAAGGATATAACAAATATATATGTGATTTTTTTTGTAACTATAACCACTTAAGCCATCTTTTAGAATAAAATTCGGCACATAACATCGGAAGCTATTTAGTGAAGCTAGTTAGTGTTAGTGAACATAAGAACAGAAGCTATTATAGTTCTCAAATTTTATTTTGAATTTCTATCATCACATAATTTGTAATATGTATGTAAGTGTACTCATTTATTAGCCCTAAATATTTTATTTAATTATGCATAAGAAAAAAATTTAAAATGACAGTTCAATCGTTCTTTAACTTAAACAATTAATGCCTTATCTATAACCAACACTTTCATTACGCACTCTTAACGCAGCCAACAAAAAAGTATCCGCAAGGAAAACGAAATTTGTAAAATGCATTTAAATACTTATTTAAGAAAAATGACTTCTCTTTATATTTTATTTTGATACTATTCAACTGTATTTGACACTTCAATATGTCAAGAAAGCGAAAAATGTTAAAAGTAGAAATAGAAGTGGTAGCATTTATTATGAACACTTTAATACAATTTAATACATTTAAAACTCTACTTTGACACTTGGATGCATATAAAGAGCATAATGAGAGAATATACATTTTGGGATGCAAAGTAAGATTTTATTTAGCCAGCATTAAGCCTTCAATTTTCAACATTGGGTTATTCAACATGATGTATAGGTATAGTTTTAAAGAATATTTTTGAAGTAGGTATCCTTTTGAATTATATCCTATCCTATTTGAAGCTTCATTAAATTTTGAGATAATATTGATGCGGTAAACATCAAAGAACCTTGAATAAAAAAACAAATCAGAATATAATTCGACAATTTTTTTTTTTGTCTTTTTGTTATGACTACTGACAGTTGTTTTATTCTAATGTGACTTATAAATTATAATTCAAATAACAACAATAGTTGCCATAACAACAATTTAGTATTCAATAAAAATATTTACATATAATGATATTAAATTTTATATTATGATAAAATCTATAGAATTACTCTAAATTATTTTACAACATTTTAGGCTGTTGGTAAAAATTTTAAATTTTGTTACTTTTAAATATTATTAAATATTTGATTATATTTTTTGTTATTATAAAAACATACACCTGCCTATATAAAAAGGATATGGACTTATTTCAACCTTTATTAGAAATAATTTGAGAAAAATTATATAACATTTAAAGGTGATTATAATTTTAACTATGTTGAATATATAGTATTCATACACACCTATACTACAATAAAATATTGTATCCATAAAATATTGTATTATATACCTATTTAAATCGAAAATTTACTCACAATAATGTATATAAAATAAAGATTTTTTGATGTAGGAAGATAGATTTGAGGAACAATATAAAGTATTCGGCAAAGTAATGGTATTTGCCTCAATATGAGCGAAAAAATTCTATGGTTGATATAATTAATATCTTTTTAGGAACATTGTTTTTAAGAAAATTTAATGCTACTCAGCTAAGAGATATGTTTAAATAATATACTTATCTTGCCATACTGTCCGCGAAGCTTGTCTATAATTGAATTCGTTAATATTAAATAATTAAATTGAATAATTTCAAGAATTGTTTTGACATTCAAATTAATGAATAGTTTCCACAAATTTTTCGAAGTAATTTACTGAATAAATGGCACTTCACTTATTTAAACTTATAACTTATTATATTCAATAATTTCAATATTTAAAGACTTTTTTTAAATTTTTGTAACCTAAAATTATTTTTACATTTAAAAAATTCTCTTAATGAGCTGTGTATAAATTAAAATAAAACTTGTCTACAACACCACTTTATGCAGTGCATTTTTTTTCATGAATATTTTTTCGGAAGTTTTACTTATATTCATCATAATTGGGTTTATTGTCGTAATTTTTACATTTACTTATTTTATTTCTTTGAGCAATCACAGTATCGTTAGCAAATGTAGCTACAGTTATATTTTCTAATATCAACGGCTTATTGAAAATTATGATACAAGAAACAGAAGTTTAGTTTAATATGAATAATAATTAAGAGATTAAGTTAATTACATATGCTCCAATTATAGTAAATTAAAAGAAGGAAAAACAAAAAATACCTATGTATAAAGGATAAAAAAAAATTAAATAATATAATTTATGTCATTTTAATTAACAAATTAAATCCACTTTTATGCTTAAAATTTCAATAATTAAAAATATTTTTTTTTTTTATAGTATTCATGACATATAAAATAATTATTTTTTTTTTTATTAATTTCGCCAAATCCTTTAATTCTGTCATTCAATAGATAAAAGTTCAATAAAAATTGTTTTAAATCTAGTTTAAATTAACCATTATATTTAATTTAAGATTGTATAGGATAAGAATATAGGATACTCATTTAAATATAATATTATTATAAATTATTTTTATATATTACCTATATTATTAAATGCAAGTTTGGGGGCTTAGGTGATCTAGTGGATAACCACGAAGTAAGGAAGGAAGTGTCCGAGGAAGTGTGAGTTCAGATCACACATCCTACAAACGGCGTAAAAATAATTTCCTCTCGCGACATTTACAGTCAAACCTGGAAAGGAAAGGCTGTGCAATTTCCTTGTCACAATTATGAATCAGGGGAATACACTAAAAAAAAATATAATGCAAATTTAAAAAACTGTGTGACCATACATTATCTACAATAATTGGTTTGTAGCCTATTTGAAGTAAAGTTAGATATATACGTAACAAGAATTTAATAATAAATTAATGATAATTTTATATAATTCACGATTATAGATGCCATATAAAAAAACTTTAACTTCTTTTGGAATTTGGAATACAACAGTAGGCGAAAAAAAATAGATAGGTAGTTAATAAATTAATTATATAATATTTTATTATGTTATATATTATAAATTCTGAAGTGATAATTATAAATTTAGAGTTCAATTAAATATAGTTTAAAAAAAAAAAAATGATAGAGAGCCCTCGGTGGTCTATAGTAGTAAAGAGTGTATAAAAAACGCTGTATAAACACAAAGGGAGATTATTAGTTCGAATCCCACACACAACGTAAGAATAATCCTCCCTTACGATATTTACAACCACATCTGAAAAAGGCAAGGCTGTGTGATTTTCTTGTCACATTCATGTGGCAGGGGTATAAACAAAAAAAAAACATATGATAGGTATTGTAAACTTAATATGAATATTTGATCCGTTTTTAATGATAATTTTTGACAATATTTTAAATTATTTACATTTTGTTTACTCTTTAACGATTTTTAATGAAATTATTTTCAAAAAAAATTTAATATTGATTTTCTTTTCATCGAAATTATTAACTCATTGAAAAATTAATATTAAAAATGAAAAAAACATGTAATAGAAAATACCAAGGGTTTTTAAAAAGCACATTTCCAAAATTAAGAAATATTCGACAATAAGCCTGGAGTAAAGAGACGATATATTGAAAAATAATTTTTTAATAAATTGATTTTTATACCCGTACGATAGGATCGGGTATAATAAAATTACTCCTCCGTTTGTAACACCTCGAAATAAGCGAGCTAGATATACCTTCAAAGGTATGGATCGGATCAGAAAAAAATTCTAAGACTTTTGAGCCATGTCCGTCCGTCCGTCCGTCCGTCAGCACGCTAACTCAAAAACTAAGAAAGCTAGAATCTTGAAATTTACACAAAATATTCTGGGAGTAATTTGTAGGTTCCCTATTTTTTTGGTTGAGTTTGGACCAAACCTTAGGGTAGTTCTCGAACACCTAACTTTTAGATCCCCACATTTTTTTGCAATAGAGCTACGAAATTTTAACTACTGATAGATCTCACAAAAATATGAATTTTATTTTTAATAACTTTTTTTGTAGTCCCACCCGTTACGGAGCTACAGCTCCCCAAAGGTTCAAAAAAGCTCTATATTTAAATTGTTATAGCACAAGTTGTATAAGGTATATCTTCATTTTGAAAACGCCAAATGATTACTACTTTTATTAGCTTTAAAAGTATATATACAATAGATATATATTTGTGGCATACGGTGTCTTAATTTACCGTTATGCGAATCTAAAATTTTGCAAAATCCTTTAACCCTTCTATCTTCTTAACGGTTAAAGTTGGAAACTTGAAATTTTTTTTGTATCACTCCCCGTTTAGGAGCTGTAAGGGGTCAAAAACTGAAAATTTCCTATTTTTAAACACCTGTAACTTGAACACTTGTTAAATTTTTTTTGAAGTAATACACAAAAATTAAAGCTTCAATATTGTACTCTTATTTCTGTTAACAACTTTATTTAATAATATATGGTTACTTTATAATTGACGAAAGAGTTACTTGATTTTTTCAAATTTTCTAACAAATTTCTTTAACGAATTTTTTCCATTTTGTTTTACTCGATAATTTGAAATTGTTGAGGATATAATGCGTAGTGCAAAAAAATGTAAATAAATAAACAACATAACGGTTGCTTGAAGAATTTTTATTTATATGATATTGATATATATACATACTTATATAATATCATGTTTATTTACATATCGTATATGTCACTAGTGAATGAATGATAAGAGCATATATACGTATATTATATAATGCCGTATTTACATCATATATGTATTTTATTGTACTTATAAGAAATTATTCTGTCAATGGAATATTTAAATATAATATAATATAATATTTAAAATTATATTTATTATTTTGTACTAAGTAAATTTAATATACATTTACCGCTTGGTATTAAATGGTACTATAGAATATTTGAAAAAGTTTTGGATTGATAATCGTTATGTTAAAATCTGCTTTTGAAGAATGTATAAACGTATAGTTTGAATATATCTACAACCCATAGTTCTAGAAATTATAAAATTCACCCAAATTATTTTAAAATACTAAAATATTAAAAAAATAATATTGTAAGCAAAGTGACAGGCTGTGAACATACTAACGGTTCGTACGGGTATGTAAGAGTTGACAAAGGCAACTGTATTCTTCCTCGTTGTTTGAATTTTTTGTTTTTGGTAAGAAAAAATTGAGAAAAATCAAATCACACTTTCGTCTATTATAAGGTAACCCTATATATTATTAGGGAAAGTTATTCATATAACCAAAAGTATAATGTAGTAGCTTCAATTTTTGTATATTACTTCAAAAAAATTTGTACAGGTCCCCAAGTTATAACAGGTGTTTAAAAATAGAGAATTTTCACTTTTTGACACCTTACAGCTCATAAACGAAGGGCGACACAAAAATATTTCCTAAAATGACTCATACTCATTTCCAAAGATCTAACTTCTATAAAAATTTCAAGATTTTAAGTTATACCGTTTGAAAGATGGAAGGGATGCAAATTGTTGCAAAAATTAAGTTTCACATAACGGTATATTAAAATATCGCATGGTAAAGCTACATATTTATTTTATATATATTTATAAAGTTTATAAAACCAGCTATCGTTTGTCGTTTTCAAATTGAAAATATGCCTTATAAAACCAGTGTTATAACAATTTAAAAATATGGCTTTTTGAAACTTTGTAGGTTTATAGCTCCGTAACGAATGGGGCTACAGAAAAAAGTTGTTCCACAAAATTCGTTTTTTAGCGATGCCTATCCGTAGTTAAAATTGCATTGCTTTATTTCAAACGGTGTAGAAGTTTTGTAAACACTGAGACGGACGGACGGAGGAACAAACGAACACAGTGAAACTAATAAGCACATTTTTCCAAAATTTTATGAAAATGTGCTAAAAATAATGAATGAAAAAGCGCAATACATACTTATATTATGTAAAACTTTTAATTGAAGTGAATTGTAGAATCACTAACGTAATTAAAATTATTGCAAAATTTAAATAAACTTTAATTAAAATATTTACCAAAAAAAATTGTATCTTTATGTTTTATCCAATATATTGTGTTAATTATTAATTTGAAGAATGACATATTACTTTAAATTTGATGTTTTTTTGTGATTTAAAATAAATGTTATACACATTTCCAAAGGCAATCGCCATGGTTTTATTAATTAATGTTTGAGCATATGTATTATAAAAGTTATGCATATTTAGATCCCATTACTTTCTAGGGTTAAATTAAATTTAAAAATATAATTTGGCCTATATTTTTATATTTTAAATAAAAATAAGATAAATTCGCAAAATTTAATACAAAATAGTATGGATGTATTAGATATTATTTACATTTGATTCATCTCTTTCAAAATCATTTTCAATATTTCTTACATCAAATAGCAGTCTGTACTATAAAAAATAGTTTATTATCAAAGTACATTTAAAATTCATCGAACACAAAATATTTTTTTATAATTTATTTCTGAAATAGTTAAAAATAAAATTTATTTATTAGATACAATTTTTCTAATGCTAAATATAATTATTTTAATAGGACAAACATAAAACTCGGTTTAACATTTTTTGCCAAAATTTTGTAATTAAAAAAAAAATCGTTACAACTTAGAAATTTATTAACAGAACTACAGATCGTTTCATGGGTTTCTTTCAAATATTGTATCACAACATACAAAATATTTTAAGAATTTGATGAAGTTGTGTTTTTTGATAAAGTTTTTTCGAAAATTTGACTTAATTCGCGTTTCTAAAGATCTGCTGTAATGGCAAAGAGGAACTTAATAATTTATATTTTTTCAGGAGCAAAATTTTAAAGTGATTCGATTAAACCATTTAAAATTTAAACTGAAAACCCTTTAAAAATCATTAAAGAAAGCTCTGGTGCGAAAATGATTTAATGAATCCAAAAATTTTGTTTCTATACCTAGAACCATTTGCATTTAAATAGAAGAATGGGAAAATGAAAAGGCTGTTATCCCAAAACATGTTAACAAACCGAAAACAGAAAATAGTTCAGAGGAACATATCTGCAAGTAATGATCTCAATCGGATGTATACGGTGTATAGTAGTGAAACTCTCTTTTATATAATAGAAAAGTTGAAAAAAAATATTAAATAATGGAATTGAATTCCTTGAAATCCTTGATATTATTTTAACAATTGAGCAATTTGCCGAATAGGTTAATCGTATATCATATTTGATATACTTTAAATTTATATACTTAAATATTTTCATGTATTCATCTACTACCCATTTCTTTTTTATTTAGGTTACTGACATCTTAATTTAACATTTCCGATAGATTCCGGTAAACTCACCATTATTTAAAGTTGTTTTAAGCTATTAAACGTTGAAATTTTACTCAAAACAAAAACAAATACTTGCCAAATTCCGAAAAAAATTTAAAAATTACTAATAAAAAAGATAAAAAACAAACCTTTATTTGCCCATCGCCCCAATAATACAAAAAAATATGTAGTCAACTTCTTTAGTATGTAATTTTCATTGTTCATTTTCATTTTAATGAATTATTTCTTTCATTTATATTTCATCAACATCCCAAAGTTTTTATAACAAGAAAAAGAAACAATCTTTATTATTTGTAATTATTTTTTACCCTTTTTAAACCAATTTTTTTTAAAATAAGGAAGGTAAAAAAAAAAAAATAAAGATAACAATTTTTTTTCTTTTCACTTCGGTTTTTGTTGTTTCTTCTTTTCAACCTGGATATTAATTATTTTCATTTAAGAATATGATACAACTGCTGTTAATTTTCTCCTCTTTTGTATTGCATTATGCAATTTTCCTTTTTGTTATACATAAGACATAACTTATACATAATATTACATATTATGTTTTTAATGCACAATTTAAGCAGAATTTGTGAAAGCTTTTATTTTTCTTATGACATCCTTTAACCTATTCACTCGCATGAATATTAACTACAATTTTACTTACTTTACTTCTTTAGTAAAAGGATACAAATTCTTTTTCTCTGAACTATACACACTTTTGAGTAGAGAATAAAATGATAAATTAATGTTAAGCTTCATAAAAAAGTTTATAAGATATAAAAGTCATTTAACATGTCATATAAAAGCCAGTAACAGATTTTAAGCAGTAAGATTCATTTCAGCAGAACTCACTAAAATTTTGAAATGTTTAATAATTAACTGTATTTGTTTTTATAAAATGGTAAATGTTTCGTTTAAAAAATTTAGAACGTATATATCAGTAAATTTTTCGATTAAATTTTAAGAATAGCATTAAGTTTTAAGTGTAGCAAAGCGTACCATATAGGTTTTAGTCAATTTTTAGTTTTAAAATTTAATTTACTACTATACACGATGAATGCTATCTCTTTTTTACCGTTAAAAACAGAAGAGTTACATCACTAAATTGAATCATACACATTTTGAAATTAGTTAGCGTTAAAGAATCATGAAAACGTTTTCAGTATAGTTGTGTAAACTTTAGAATAAAACAATACATAATAGTTTTCTTAAAAAAGTGAAAAAAAATAACTCGTTAGATTCTATTAAAAAACTACTTAGAAATAGCACATACTGTACATTTTACCGGTTTATTGCTCAAACAACGCTTCTTTATTACAATTACTTTTTCTTTTGAATATATTTGAACATTTCAATATATTTTTAAAATATAAAAAGGAAACGACAAAATATGAAAAAGAGAACATAACATAAAAATGCAAATGACAAAATATAATTAAGTAAAAAACAATTTTTTTTAAGTGAAAATAAGGCATGAGATGAAATCAAATACATTTTATGTTAACATTGAATTCAAGCTAATTTTAATATTTAACAAGTGCATATTTTTTCATTTTTTGTTGCATATTATTTTTATAAGTTGACTGTTTATTGACTTCATAATTTATACTTAACAATTTTTAACGTATCTAAAATTAAATTGAAAAAGAAAATAAGAATTAAGATAAATAATAAAAAACTGAAAATAAATAAAATGCCAAGCAGATACAGAAAATAAAAAAAAAAAAACAAAACAAAATAAGTTGTATGAAAAATTTGAAAAAATCAAATTAAGAACCCCAAACATATACAGTAAAAATTATATTACTTTTATCTTAATTCATAAAGCTTAAGAACATGCCCTTTCTCGATTTTTACATTGCTGAAAAAGTATGAATTATAACCATTTAAATATGTAACGTTACAGGCGGGCTACATAACAATGTTGGACTATACAAAATTAATTTTTTGATAAGATTTTCTTTTTTGCTTTACTTTAAATGTACAATATTTACGTTTCATTGATGTTGTTGCTGTTGCTGCTGCTGTTGCTGTTATTGTTGCTTGTTGCTTGTTGCATATTGTTGTTGCTGTTGCTGTTGATTTTTTCACAGAAATGGTAATTTTTTCGACAACAGGTGAAAGGGTTATATATATTATATTTGGTGTGTTAAACCTAAGGTTGTATCAGAGATTTGCTAAAACTTATCCGAGTATCGACAAACATGAATATAATGAATCAGTGCATAAAAAAGTTTTTGTCAAAATTTAATGAAAATTATTAATAGCTATAAAATTCTATCAGTCTAGTGAACAAACTACATAATAAAACTTAATTTCTGCCACTTAATTTTTTTCTTCTTTTACATTCAAGAAACTTTAAAAAAATTCCAAAAACAAAATCATATAAAAAATTTTAATATATCTACTAAAGTTGAATATAATTAATGTATCTACTATTTGTATATAACGTAGTAGGTTATATAATATAATATAATAAAATATTATAAATATATAATATAATGTAGAAATACTTTCTAAAATTATTCTAGACTTTCAAACTAACGAAATTAGACATTAAAAAAAAAAAAAAAAAACAATACCCCATTTCAAATATAATATAAACCAATTACATAAAATGTTTTTTTTTATTGCATAATGTAATTCAAGTGTTTTTTGGCAAATTTCCAAAATAAATGAAAATATTGTGAACGAACATAAAGAAATATCTTTATGCACACAGAGTACACTGATCCACAAAAAATAAAAATGCATTTATTGAACAAAACATTTAAACATTTAAAAGATATTTGAACCGCTTAGGAACCCCATATGGTGATTTTATAAAATGTTAAAACTTAAAGTTTAATTTTACATGTTTTCAGTAATTTTTTCATAATAATGATTAACTATACATTTTAATTTAGTTAATTTAATGTGAGGTATTTTAAACAACCCTTTTTAAACTATTTTTATTATTCTTACAAGTGTAAATTTTTCCTGTGGCCTCGTTGGTCTAGTTTGTAAGAGCGTATAAAATACGCTGTAAACACCAAGGGAGTGTGCGTTCAAATCCCATATACGTTGTAAGAGCTATTTTCCCTTAGGACATTTACAGCCACCCCTGAACAGGAAATTCTTTGTAATTTCCTGTTCACATTTATGTGGCAGAGAAATGCCATTTAAAAAATTTTTTTTCTCATAACTAATTCTAAATTTATATTTAATAGAAGCTATATCTTGGGTATATAAAATAAATAAAATGTGTAAAATTTTAGAATAAATAAATGAAGAAAGACTACCCTTAACTTTTTCAGGTGCGTATAAAATAATTGGAAGTAAAAAACATATTTACATATTAATATTAATAAGTCATTAAAAAACTAGGAAACTTTTAAATAAAATATAATGTAATAATGCTTGATATTCAAAGGGTAAAATACTAATACAATTTATAGGTTCTTATTATAAATTTTAGATTAAGATATATAAAGGGTTTATGTTTTCGAGGATAAAAATGTTTTCTAACATCCGTAAAGAACGAATCACGCCTTTAAAGATATATATTTTTCAAAATATAACGTCATGAAGTACTGTTATCATATACTGATTTTCTACTTCGCGGGGTAACCAAAAACTGAAGAATTTTCTTGATTTTCCATAATTTCCTTACAGAATATTCCAAGTATCAATTTAAAAAAAAAATTTTATATAGCTACAGCCTTGGTTTACAGTGTTATTGGTTTGTTAAAAATTGTTTCAATAGAAAAATATTAATATTATCTACTTTTGCTAATGTACAATATGGTTTTCTTATATTATAGTATGAAGCAACATTTTCCAATAATAAAAATTGTTTACCATCACAATACGATATTTTCTTTGTTGTTAATTAAAAAAAAAAAAACACATAAGATATTAATTTTATTACTTTAAGTGGACCTAAACTAAAGTTTAAAATGAGGTTTTTATATTATAATAAAAATATAATAATAAAAAAAAAAAATTTACCTTAAAATTTTAGATTTATGTTCTATTTTTGTCTGGCACCTTAAGTCATATAAAAAATAACTTAATATTTCGAACTTTATTGACGTATAGGAAAAATTTTTAATGTTAACTTTATTTAATTTTATGTTTATAATGAAAATGTAAAATTATTTTGAGAAAAATATTAGGCATATTATAAGTTTCCTACTAATTACAACATTGAAAGTGTAATGAAACTGTACATTAGTTCTTAAGGAGTAATGTATTTCTTTATAGATTTTTACCATAATATCATAGATAAAATCTAGTAAAAATAAACTTAGAAGCTTCCTGTCGTCAAATATCTACTAAAGAGTCTTGAATAAAATTGGAATAGAGAAGAAGAATCTCCACATACTCAAAAACGGCTGAGCTTTACTTCAAATAAGTTATTTGCATTTAAGAGCATTATTTTGCTTTATTGAAGATGAATTGTAAGTAATAAACCCCCTATAGATCTTGAGTTTCTCAGAGGCAGTAGGACTGACAAAACTATTATAAGTGGAGATCAAAATCCACAACAGATAGGAGACAGCACAATAGATGTGCATCAAAAAGCACAGTGTTACTGATAGCACTTAAATAATGATAATCTTAATCTCCCATTCCATTATGATTTATTTATAATAACCGCTCACAAAAATATTTGATGAAACATCTTACAGTAAATTGAAAATTATTTAAACTCTTCAAAAAAAAATTTAATACAAAACTTTTGCCAGAAATTTTAAAACGCGGAGTGATTGAGCGATTCAACTGAGGAAGATGGAGTTAAAAACCAACAAATATCGTAAGCATTTTTTTCACGCAATAACTACTGCAAAAGATTTTTGAACAAATTCTCCTTTCGACCAAATATTATAGATTGCAAATAATAATATATCATATATAATATTAACTGCTCGCATAATCGAATCTGATTTGTAATATTTGAAGAATAAAAAAACATATTTAGATATACATTAGATAAGATATACATTACTTTTAGCAATTATTTATGTATATCTAAAAAAAATAATTAATTAGAAACAATAACCTATAATTACCATGAACAATTTTTTTTAAATTCACCTGAGTATTAAAAAGTTAAGTGTTATCTTCGTCTGCATAGTGTGCCCTTTGTTATAACTTAAGTTACATCTTTAGAGCATTATTTAGGAAAAAAGGGCCTTTGTTAAAAAGTAAATACCTCACAAGATCTTCACAAAATATTAACTATACCTACTTTAAAAGATTATATTACTTCTTGTTATCTATAATGAAAATAAAACATTAACACATGTTATAAGTGAAGAATATTGTAATAATAAAGAGTTTGCGGCTTTCTGATATGGCTTTTCATGCGTTCATGCAGAAGATAAAAATTAAATTATTTTTTTTTACATAATATAAAAAATACAGTATGTACTAGACTTAATATATATTTTAAATTTGTTTAATAGTTACAAAACACTTGAAACTCAATCGAATTTTATATTTATAAGTATAAATACATACATACATACTCTACACTCTATATAGGTATAAACAATATATATATTTATCCTGCTCTTATTTTCTACTGTTTTTGAACGAATTATATTATGTATGAAACGAACTGTGTATCGTTTATTCCAAGTTTATGTGCATTCTGCATGCATATTGTATTATGTGCGTAAAAATGTGGTAAAATTTTCGTGTAGCCCAAATGTTTTTAATAAGAGAGGGAAAAAAGGGAAAAGTATACTTTAACAGACAAAAAATGAATAAAGAGAAAGAAAAATAACTGTCAGTAAATGTGAATATAATGAATGTTTCTTAAATATGCGGTTAAAAAAACTACTAGACATGAAATCCTCCTACTTTTTCTGGTATGTTCTTTTGAACTTACAAACATTTGCCCATACAGCAGAAAAAGAAAATTATTGAGTATTTTTTCTTTTTTTATTATAACAGCGCTGGATTTCTATGGTTTTATATTAACGTTTAGTTTTTAGGACGTTTAGTTTTTCAAAGTTTTAAGTTTTTTTTTATAGTTTATTTCCTATTCTTAAGAAATTTAAATGTTCTAATATCATTAAGAAAACCATAAAATTTTTTATTTGTAAATGATAAATGAGTTTAAATTCAAGTAAATAGGTAAATGTTTTTGCTTTTCATTAAAAGTTGCATTTTCGTATTTTAAATTTCTAAAAAATTGACTTTGTATTGTAATGCAAGACAAAATATAATATTTTTAACTAATATATTATTTTATAATACATCAGGATTCTGGGGATAAATGGTAAAAGAAATACTTGTAGGTTGTATTTTGTTTTTATTCGATGATCCGGACGAAAGAAGGTTATATTCTTTTCTTTAGACACAAAAAGTATACGAGTAATTTGAAGAACGAATGTATTACTGTAATTTCTCAATTTTTGGCTATTGAGGGACATCCTGACTATTAATAAAAGCCAACAGTATTTCACTACACAAATAAATAATAAGATAAAAATAATTTAATTGGTTTTTAAAAGCCGAATCCTGAAATTGCTGTAGCACATGTAAAAAAAAAAACGCTTATACTTAAGTTTAACTCATTTTAACTGTACACTTTTAGACGTTTTTTAAATAATGATTTTTTTTTAGAATCTTGTAAAATAAAAAATATATATGTATTAAATAAAATATTTTATTTTTTAATTTGTCAATTAGTTTCACTCTGTTCATTGGTCCGTCTTTTATGAAACTTTTGTTTGAGAGTGAAAATTGAGTTTGAGTTTGTTTTTGTTTTGTACATTGTCTGAGATGAAGCGAGAACATTTTCACGGTTTTATTAAAATAAATAATTGTGTAGAAGAATATTTTTATGTAGCTCCACCCATCACATCAGAGCTATTATAATACCCCTCATAGTTGAAGATAAAGTTTATATCTCCAGTTTTGTTGAATATTTTTTGAATCTCAAAACGTTAACCAACAGAACGCGAAACGTTTTAAATTGATATTAAATTTATACAAGTTTTTGGAATGTGGTATTTAAATTTACCATTATATCAAATAAAATTTTGCAAATTTTTTTTTTTTCAATATATTTTCTGACACTTTTCTGACTCGGAACATTTTATTGACTGACTTAATTGAAATTTCAAGGGAAGAAACACCTTTAAGAATTCCTAGAAACTTGGAACTTAAGCGATACTCGAATTGTTAAAATATGATACTTTCAAACACCTGTGCAACTTGGACACTTGTGGACTTCTTTTAAAGTTATAAGTACAAAATTAAAGCTCTAATATTATAATATTTTAAAATGTACTACTTTTCTTAAATATAGAGGCGATTCTTTAAAATTGAAGGAAGTGTTTCTTGATTTTCATAATTTTTCTATCACATGATACAACAGCAGTCACAACAAATACTTTAAGCTATTTTCATTGACTTTTCGATAATTTGCGCCTTTCACAACTTTCTGTTTTACTATTTCCTTATTTTTAGTTACTTTTAGAAAATTTAATTAATATTAAATTGTATTTTGTAATAGACAAATACCTACTTAGATGGATATTTTTATTATCAAATTGATATTTCAGTTTTTGAAAAATTTAAGATGTTCATTTAAAAGTAATTGAAAATGTACCTAATGGTAAAATAAAATCTTTTAAAAATGAGTTGATCTATTTTTTGTTAATTTTAAAATATTTTTGGTAAAGTACTTTTCACTTTAGTTTGCACGACAACTCCATTTATTTTAGAAATTTCGTTATTAGATTTTTTTTTGCCATTTCTTCCAAAAAAAAAAATCTAAAGTGAAAATAAATAAATTATTTTTTAAATTTTTTAAAATGCAAACAATAGTCAAGTTCATTTATTTCCTGTCGTTTTCATTGACAGATAAAATTTTTATTTTCAACATAATTATAATTAAAAGTTCTTTAAAATTAGTACTAAAAGATATTCTCATTTTTCAAAAAAACTGTCATGGCACCTCTAATTTTTTTTTTAGCTCAAGCTCAAGTTAGCTCAAGCTAGATTTAAACATCACAAATAATATTTTCTCTCTCCCCATTTTTATACCCTACACCTAAAGTATAGGGTATATTAACTTTGGTATGGTGTTTGTAACCACCAAAAGGAAGCGAGTTAGGTATAGACATGTATATATATTCTGAATCAGGATCACCGCCGGAGTCGATTTAGCGATGTCCGTCCGTACGCACGATAACTCAAAAAATAATGATGCTATCTTGATGAAATTTATATAGTAGGTTATTAATTACGAAAGAAAGGCTAAGTTCGAATCTGGACAAAATCCGTCCATGGGTTCGGATTCTGGAAGCTTCCGAATGATTCCGGCTTTTGGAGATAATCTCCGCAAACGAGATTATCTCCAAAAGCAACAAAGATAGAACCTTCAAATTTTGTACAATGATGTTTCTTCCCGTTCGATTTATGTCTCTGAAATTTAAGAGGATTTGGTCCATGGGTTTGGGTTTTGGAAGCTTCCGAACGAGCCCCAGAGCAAATGAGATTATTTCCAAAACCAACAAAGATAGAACCTTTAAATTTTGTACAATGATGTTCCTTCCCGTTCGATTTATGTCTCTGAAATTTAAGAGGATTTGGTCCATGGGTTTTGGATTTGGAAGCTTCCGAACGAGCCCCAGAGCAAATGAGATTATCTCCAAAACCAATAAAGATATAACCTTTACTTTTGGCATAATGGTGTTCTTTCATGTATGATTTAGGCCTCTGAAATTTAGGAGAATTTGGTCCATGGGTTTGGTTTTGGAAGCTTCCGAACGAGCACCAGAGCAAATGAGATTATCTCCAAAACCAACAAAGATATAACCTTTAAATTTGGCAGGGTGGTGTTCTTTCATGTTTTATTTAAGTCTCTGAAATGTGAGAAGATTTGGTCCATGGGTTCGGGTTTTGGAAACTTCCGAACGAGCCCCAGAGCAAACGAGATTATCTCCAAAACCAATAAAGATAGAACCTTTAAATTTTTTATAATGATGTTTCTTCCAGTTTGATTTATGTCTCTAAAATTTAAGAGGATGTGGTCCATGGGTTTGGATTTTGGAAGCTTCCCAACGAGCCCCAGAGCAAATGAGATTATCTCCAAAAACAACAAATATATATAACCTTTAAATTTGGCCGAATGGTGTTTTTTCATGTTTGATTTAAGTCTCTGAAATTTGAGAGGATTTGGCCATGGGTTTAAAATTGAAAGAATTTGAACCGTGGATTCGAATTTTGGAAGCTTCCGAACGAGCCGCAGAGCAAATGAGATTATATCCAATACGAACAAAGGTAGAACCTTTGAATTTGGTACAATGGTGTTCTTTCGTGTTTGATTTATGTCTCTGAAATTTAAGAGGATTTGGTCCATGGGTTTGGTTTTGGAAGCTTCCGAACGAGCACCAGAGCAAATGAGATTATCTCCAAAACCAACAAAGATATAACCTTTAAATTTGGCAGGGTGGTGTTCTTTCATGTTTTATTTAAGTCTCTGAAATGTGAAAAGATTTGGTCCATGGGTTCGGGTTTTGGAAACTTCCGAACGAGCCCCAGAGCAAACGAAATTATCTCCAAAACCAATAAAGATAGAACCTTTAAATTTTTTATAATGATGTTTCTTCCAGTTTGATTTATGTCTCTAAAATTTAAGAGGATGTGGTCCATGGGTTTGGATTTTGGAAGCTTCCGAACGAGCCCCAGAGCAAATGAGATTATCTCCAAAAACAACAAATATATAACCTTTACTTTTGGCATAATGGTGTTCTTTCATGTATGATTTAGGCCTCTGAAATTTGAGAGGATTTGGTCCTTGGGTTCGGATTTTGAAAGCTTCCGAACGAGCCTCAGTGCAAATGATATTATCTCCAAATGCAACAAAGACATAATCTTTAAATTAGGCAGAATGGTGTTCCTTCATGTTTGATTTATGTTTCTGAAATTTGTAAGGATTTGGTCCATGAGTTCAAATCTTGGAAGCTTCCGGACGAGCCCTAGAGCAAACGAGTATATCTCCACAACCAACAAAGATAGAACTTTTATTTTTAGTACAAAGGTGTTCTGTTATGTTTCCTTTTCTGTAACATTGGAAACTGACATTTGAAAGAATTTGAACCATGGGTTCGTATTTTGGAAACTTCCGGACGAGCACAAGAGCAACGAGCATATCTCCAAAACCAACAAAAGTAGAACCTTTAAATTTAATAGAATGGTGTTCTGGCAAGTTTTCTTTATGTTCCTGAGATGGATTCGATGAATTGGAGTGGCAATTCGGGTAGCTGACACAAACATCCCAAGGACTACCAATCTCCGAAAATAATTAAGATAGAAACTTAAAATTTTATACAAGGGTGTCAAGCATATCCCAAGCGGATGCCTCTTTTACGTTCTTGAAATTCGAGTTGAATAAGACAGAAAAGGGAAGAAGTTCAAGCAGCTGCCAAAAACACTTATGGATTGTTAATTTAATTCGAATTATTCAGGTGTAGGGTATTAATAAGTCGGTTGCATCGACTTACTGTTACATTTACTTGTTTTTTCTCAATTCCGGACAATAAAATTAATTAAAATTTTAAATGAACGCAAATAATATAAATAACAATTTTATTTAGACCGAACAGACATATTATTTTTTTTTTTTCTTTTTTTTTTGTGCATTTCTCTGACACATAAATGTGAGCAGGATTTTACGCAGCTTTCCCTTTTCGCTCGTGGCTGTAAATATCGTAAAGGGGAATAACTCTTGCGACGTATGTGTGATTTGAGTCCCCACTCCGCCGGTGTTTACAGCGTATTTTATACCTTTTATACCCCCTTACCCACTAGGCCACCGAGGCCCCACAGACCTGTTACTAAAGCAATTATTATTTTAGCAAAATGTTTTTGCGTAAATTAATTACATATTTGCATACCACAGTCTGTTATATACATAAATACAGTCTGTTATATACATAATAATATATACACAATATAACATAGGTACTATTATATATAATATTAATTTTTGGAAATTATTTGTTTTTTCATATATCTATTCATATAATAGATAGATAGATAAAAAGTTGAGTAAAACAACACCTTAATTTTAAATATATAATATATAAAATATATAAAAAATTTATAAATATATAAAATATACAATTACATAAAAATAATAAAAGAAATATACTGATGAGAAAATTCTTCCTTAAAATGAAAATAATCTCAAATGTAAAAAATTCTTTTTGGATTTGTACATTATATGCATAAATCTTTAGAATAACATATTTAAATAAAATCATAATATTATATTTAAAAATAATATATACTTAAGATTTGATTTATACCTATACATACATAATATATAACTTGTAGTTTTATTTATTTCTAGCTGATTTATTTTTAATGCAATTGAATATCAATATTAGATATTTTAGATATTATTTACCAATAAAATAAAAAAAAACAAAAAGCAAACAAAAAAGAATAGTCAAGTCTAAATGTATTATTAAATACATTCTTTATTCTATAATTATTGATATTAATATTTTCTATACCTTATAAAATACTTAAATTGATTTTTATTATATTGTACATTGAAAAGAAAATTGAAAATAAATTTTCTTTTTGTTATTATAAGAATATTAAGATTCTTGAATTAAATACTTCAACACTTTCTTATTAAGTGTTTACTTACGTAAATAAAACACTTTTATTAATTTTTATTTATTTTTTAAATCAAAAATTTATTTTCAATAATTTAAGGTTCATTACCTTTCGTTTTCATTAAAATATGATTGTTTTAAGGAGTTCAATCTAATTTTGTTTTGTATCTTATAAAATTATGAATTTAAACTAATGCAATATCCGAAATGTTTAGATCTGCTGAAAATTAAAATGCAATTTTAGCCACTAATCCCCATTTTTTATTTTGTTGTAAATAAATTAATTTACATTTTATAGAAAATTGCATATATTTTGCTTGGGAAAGTGACAGTTTGCCTGAATCCATTTTACAAAAAGATATTTGGTCTAATGTTATTTGACAAAAACAAGTTATAGTAAAGTTTCATTTCACAGATAGAATTTCAACAAAAGGGATACTTCCTAGAAAGGTTTTTAATCCTTTATTGTTCAAATATGTAAAATATGTAAGTATGTAAAAAAAAAATTAGGGAGGGATTATACAGTTGCTTATAAGTTTTAATATATGGATTATACGTTTCTATTTAAAGTATGTCATTATGCTAAATAAAAAGTTGCAACAGGTCCCTTTTATCCAAAGATATTTCAAGTAAAATGGTGTTTGACAATTTAGAATGGCAATTGTATATAAATCATTTTTTTTATATACATTGTATTAAAAATCATTTTTTTGTTATTATACTTTTAGCCCATTTTTTAAAAAAAATTCCTTTCATCCGTCTGTTTAAAAACCTTCTATACCGTTTTATTTTTTATACCGTTAAATGGTGCAATAAAATTTTAACTATGGATGAATCTTAAAAACTTTGCATGTAGTCTCCTGTAGCAAATTAAAGAGCTACGGTCCCTCAAAGTAATAAAAACCCTCACTTTCAAAGTATAAAACTATTTCTTAAAGTTTTTTAAACATAATATTATAAAAATTCCCATTATTTTCTCTGTAAATTTATTAATATTTGATATAATTTTATAATTAATACAATTTGTATTGCATCTGATTATTCTTATAATTTGTTTATCCAATTCACTGCAGTAAGTTTTATGAAAAAAAATTTTTAAAGATTTTACTACATCCAAAAACTTTTTATTTAGAACAGTTCCCTGTAAAAAATTCATTAAAAATTACCCTTTTTTACTACAAAACAAAATATTTGAGTCAAATGATTAAAATATAACATTTTTATATGGGTCGGCATTATGTATTCTTTATAAATTATTGCTGCAACAATAAAGAAAACTTATTTTTGAAATTAAAACGAAAACAAAAAAAAAGAATATGTAGGATTTTTTTCTTTAGGTTCATTTTTAAAATTGTGGAATAAAATTTATATTAATACATTTTGCGAATTTTAATTACCACCAGTCACAATATCCTTAGCAGAGTAAACTTAAAAAAAAAAAAATAAAAAAAATCAAAGAAAAAAGAAATAACAATAACAATAGTAATAAAAACAGAAAACAACTAAAAAAATAGTTAAATAATAATAACAATAATAATAAAATAAACAGTAAACTGAAAACAAAACAAAAAATAAGAGAATTTAAAATATTTTGTATTCACCATAAATCTTTATTTTAATTTCCTTAGCAGTTGCAGAAAATTGCTTAACAATGAAAATTATAATTTAAAAAAAAAAAAAAAACTGCATATACATATTAAAATACCAAATTGGGTAATAAAACTTCCTCCCAAAAAAAAAAAATATATTTTTAATTTTTCCTTTGTCTTGTTCTGAATTTTCAATGCAATGTCCTTGTTTTTTTGATGTTAAATTTTTTAACAATTTGCATATACCATATAGAATATTATGCTTATATGATTTAGTTATATACAAATATGTACATCCATATTATGAAAACTCGACCACAAAAATGAAAAGCATGAAATTCTTATTATTTTGGCAATACAATTTTTATAGTCTTTATTAAAATTCTTGGGCTTAAATTTTCTGTAATAAATAGAATAAAAAGGTGTCGAAACAAAAACTAAACAGAACAATATATGGTATAGGCACAATACTGAATTTTCAACAAGAGGCGTTCCTATCAAAAATTGATTTCATTTGTTGTAACGATGCTACATATTTACACGCTTAAATTTAAAATGGAGTTTTAAATTTTTAGATAAAAGTATTAGGCGTAGACTATGTCTCGTTTTTATATTCATCATTCTTACGATTTATAAATTTAATTCTGAATGACTCCTGACATGAATATATTGTTCATTTATCGTTTTTTTATATTTAGAAACAAAATTATATTTTACTTTCTATTTTTGGTGGCATTGATTGTATATTTAAAATTAAGTAACTGGACTGAATTATAAATAAATTTATTTTAACGTTTTAATAAATTTTTAGTTTTGAATTTTAGATTTAACTTAGAAATTATAGAATAAATCCTTCCCTTACAATCGCACATCCCAATTAAAAGTTACCGTATCCCAGTCTTATCATTTATTCCTAGTATATCCTTATTCCTAGTTTTTTCGAATCCCTAGGCAATATGCTGCATTGTCAATTATGAGCTTCATCCAATTATATTGACCAAAGAGGAAATTATTTTAGTTAGTAAGAATCTCAGACTTGGACATATTCTCGGTGTTTTAGGAAGACTCCCACCTTCCTTAGGAAAGACTCCCACCTCTCTTTTTTTACACTTTTTTTTCGTTTTTTATTGCATTAATTTTGTTTAAATTTTCAGATATTGCTTCAAATAATATTGAAATGTTTATTTGCAAAAATTGAGATACGAAGAACATTGTTTTAATATTCAAAATTCTTTTTAAAATTATTAAAAATAAAAATTAAATTAGAAAAGCTACAATAAATGCTTTTATTTAAAAGACTTCAATCTATATTCAACCATCTACCATCAACAAAAGAACAGCAGTAGAATAAAAATAAAATTATCGATTTTATGTAATTTAATTTATTATATAACTGAGCTGCATCGGCTCATTTGGATCTTTGCCTGTTTTATTTTATTTCTTCCCTTTAAGTACCATATCCGTCATCCATCGTTAGCTTTTAGGTTGGCAATTTTAACATTGCCTTCCACTACTTTCATTAATTGACTCTTATTGAACAGTTCAACTATGTTCGAAAATTCTTCAGCCAAGATATTTTTCTAGACCGTGACCCTTTTCTTCCATGTATTTTCTCTTTAAAAATTATATATGCAGGATATGATATTATTCTGGATGTCTAATTTTATTTTAATATGAGTGTACATATTTCCTTTCCTTTACTATCCTTACAATTTTCATTAATTTTCCCATTCTTCTCAGAACTTCTACAGTAGTATTTCTATCAAGTATCAACCCAGCATATTTTTAATATTTTTTTATACATACAAGCTTCTGTTAGAGTCAATACTTCGATGAGTTTGAAAAGGTTATTGATCTACAGAGTTGAATGATTTGAAAGACAGTTTAATCTAAACTTTTATCTTAGAAATCTTTAAATAAAAATTTTTAATTATTAATAATAAATTAGTGTTTATCTAATATACTTATCTAAACATATCAAGTGTTCAAGTATAATATTATATTATAATATTATATAAACATATGAATCTTCCAACATTTTAGTAATAATTAATTATAAGAAATACTTATATATGTATATTATAAGTGTCTAGACAAAATAATAGACACTTGAGGAAATAAAAAGCAATCACGTACAACTATAAAGACAGGCATTTATATAATGGTATATCTATATTCGTTTTGTTTTTTTCTTGTGTGTTTTATACATTTTAACACATACGTAATATGTATATATATATTTATTTTTAGCTTTAACACATTTTAATTTAATCAAAATTTTAATAAACTTAATACTGACAGTTAATTCAGGATATTCTATTACTTCTGTCCTGATTATAATTAAAATATTAAATTTCTTTCTATATAATATAATGGCAAGGATATGTATGTATTACATATACAATTTTTTTCTTTTATATATCGTAAAATTTATTATTTTTGCTTGAAGTTTTGTGACATAAAAAGCAGAAGTTATATACGCGTATTTATTTATTTTTTTTTTAGTTTATGATTTAACACACTTATTTCTTTCACAATATAATATTTAAGCAATTTTTGTTTAGTCTGACAAGTTCATTATTAATTTTAGATACAAAAGTAGTCATTCATTACAAAAATAATAATAAACACACGTGCCTAATATTTAATAACTTTTTAATTAATTTTTCGAAATTTTTTTCTACAAAATATTTATATAGGTATCTTCCCAATTTTAGTTGTATAAAAAAAGGCTAGAATTTCAGTAAAGAAATTAGACATTATGATTATACCCGTATGAACTATGTTCAAGGGTATAATAAATTTACCATTACGTTTGTGACACCTTAAAGGAGTCGAGCTAGATATAGTGTCAAAGGTATGGATCGGCTCAGAATCGAATTCTGAGTCGATTAAGCCATGTACGTCCGTCCGTCCGTCCGCACGATAACTCAAAAAATAAAGGAGTTAGGAGTCTGAAATTTTTTTTACGGCACTTTTGCAAAATTGTTAGTTTTGCTATTTAAATCCAACATTTTCGGTCGGCGGGTTCGAGTAGCTGCCATACAACTTCTATCTTTATATAGAAATAACTCAGTATCTATTCAAGCTAGGTTTCTGAAATTTTGCAAATGATGATCAAGTTTTATGGCAACAACTTCTGTAAAATTTGGTTGTGGTGGTGCGGCGGGTTCGGGTAGCTGCCATACAACTTCTCCGTTTAAATGAGAATAATTCAGTGTCTATTGAAGCTAGCAGCCTGATATTTAGTAACAAGGTGACGAGTTACAGGCCAACAACTTTTGTAAAATTTGGTTGGTCTAGAGCAGCCGGTTCAGGCTTCTTGCACCTCTTCGAACTTAATGAAGCTAGGCGTCTGAAATCTTGCAAATGATGATCAAGTTTTGTGGCAACCACTTTTGCAAAATTTGGTTGTGGTGGTGCGACGCGTTCGGCTAGCTGCCATACAACTTATCCGTTTAAATGAGAATAACTCAGTGTCTATTGAAGCTAGGAACCTGAAATTTAGTAAAGAGGTGTCGAGTTATAGGCCAACAACTTTTGTAAAATTTGGTTGGTCTAGAGCAGCCGGTTCAGGCTTCTTGCACCTCTTGGAACTTAATGAAGCTAGGCGCAATAGATTCAGGTAGCTGTCATACAACTCCACAATTTACATAAATATATCTCTGTAGTTCGGTACTAAAACATATGAATGTTTTTAAAAGATGATCAAGTTTTATAGAAACAGGATATATTACGTTCATACGGGTATCCCAGAGTTGACATATGTCTACTCTACTGCACTCTTCCTCGTTTTAGATATTATCACATTTTTAATAAAAGAAATTTTAATTTTTAAAATTAACTGGAGACACGATAATTAAAAATTAGCTATAATTTTAATTTAATTGCAGGCTTTGGCAAATTTTTTTTTTTTTAATTAGTGATTGAAGTAAATTACAAAAAAACAAATCTAAAATTATTTATTCCATTTTTAGTTAATTTTGCAAACTTTAAAATACCTTACTTTATTCTTTACCCCTTTTTTGGTTATTTCTTTATTTTTCTGACTTCAGCACGTTCTTAACAAAACGTTCAGCACGTTCTTATCAAGTTTTGTAATATTAATTTCATAAGCTTTTCATAAGCTTTACAATTAAGATTCTATCAACCGAATTTAAAGGTTATGTTATATATACATGCTAGATTGTCCAATCTCAACTTTAAAAATTTAAATATTAAGCCCTATATTCAAATAATCTATCCTGGTTGTTGATACTGAATTTAAGACTCTAAACTTTACGCTCTAGACACTGAACCAGCTTCTAATTATTGAATATGAGATCTTATTTTTATATCTTCAGACTGTACTAACCTGGAAAAGCATTTTTTTCTTATCTTACTTTTATAAAAAGCTTATCTATAATGCTTCCAAAATGTTTTATTCATATTAAACAAAGCTTTAATTTTTTTAATTATTATTTTTAATAAACCGTTGATTACTGTAACTATTGATTATAAAATAAAAATAGTTTATAAAGCATTTTTTAAGCGATTTGCGAGTCATATAATGATTTATTAAAAGAATTACTTTAATTATTTAATTTTTGTTAATATTTAATATTTGGTTCATGTTAAAGTAACGACGGTACTTAAACCGGTATTACTTTGATTACTAATCGAATTAAGTAGCGAAGACTTAAACCATACGCTGTACGCTTGGAAATATTGCATTATGGAATAGTAAATTGGAAAAGATTAGTTCAATTAATATTTTATTAGTGTAAAATGTTCTCTTTCATTTTAATTCTTACTCTTATATCTTAAATCATATTCAAAGAAGTAAAAATAAATATATAGTATTAATTATTAACACCTGACGCTAAATTTTAGAAACTTTTGATTTAATGCTGTCTGGAAAGCTTTTTTTCTAATCACATACTCTAACCATAAAACTATCTAAAATATAAAATTTGTTTTTAATAGGTATATAGAAAAGGTGCAAATTCTCTCTTTCTGCAGCTACTTTCAAATTAATATTATCATCCTTAATAGGAATTATTTATTAGTTTGGTTAAAAATCTGAAAACATCCTATCAAATTAATTTATTCTTCAAATTTAAAACTAGAAAGATATTTTGTATAAATATCTAGATGTGTTTGTCTGGAGTATATTATAATTGATGGTATTATAATTAGAAAATTTATGCAATAGTGTCTGGCTATCTTCATTATAATTAGAAAAAGGACTATAAATTTAATTATAAAATTTAAAAAAGATTCATTCTAGGTATTTAAATATGTAGATAGGTATTTTTGAAATATTCGTGTTAGTGTATTCAATTCTGTGACAATTTTGATATATAATATATAGGTATCTGCATACATGTAAATATGTAAATATCCTAAATGATGATGAATTTCTAATTAAACTGGACCAAACATACATACATGTATGAATAAACAAATATTACTTTCACTCCATTACATTTTAATATTAATAAAATTTTGTATTCATGTTGCAATGAAATTTAAATTATTAAAGAGCTTATCATGTTTGTGCATTTATTTGTATCAGAGTTAAATATTATTCATGAAATTTTTAAATAATATATTCAAATATTATATTATATTATGATATACATGTTTAAAGGTAATTGTATAAGATTAGATATTTTTAGTACATTTTAAAAAAAAAAAATTTTTAGAAATTTGCTTACTAATTTCTCTCTGTCCCTCCATTCGTCTGTTTACCAAATTTTTACACTGGTCAAAGGGTCTGATAAAATAAATTAATGTTGTAGAATAACACACAATTTATCTGACTCATTGTGCAGTGGTTAAGTCGCCAATCTTTCAATCGAAGGGTCTTGGGATCAAACCCCGGTCAGGTCATAAATAAAAAATATGCAGTACTTTTATATCGTAATAATGTATATCGTATAATTAATATTAGTAATAATAACAATAATAATATTATAATAATAATAAAAATAATATAATAGTAATAATAATAACAATAATTATAATAATAATAATAGCTGCTACAGTGGAGCCATCTTTGGTTATATCATGCAAGTAAGGTGTTATATACTGCTGCATGTTGTAATTCACAGATGGCGCTGATCCTGTAGTAAAATAATAACAATAAAAATAGTAATAATAATAATAATAATAATAGTAATAATAATTATAATAATAGTAATAGTAATTAAAAAACAGTAATTATATAATAATAATAAATAATAGTAATAATAATAGCTGCTACAGTAGAGCCATCCTTGGTTATATCATGCAAGTAAGGTGTTATATACTGCTGCACGTTGTAATCCACTGATGGCGCTGACTCTGTGGTAAAATAATAATAATAATAATAGTAATAATAATAATAATAGTAATAATAATAATAATAGTAATAATAATAATAATAGTAATAATAATAATAATAGTAATAATAATAATAATAATAATAATAATAATAATAATAATAATAATAATAGTAATAATAATACTAGCTACTACAATGGGGCTATATTTGGTTATATCATGCAAGTGAGGTGTTATATACTGCTGCTCGTTGTAATCCCACTGATGGCGCTGACTCTGTAGTAAAATAATAATAATATTAATAAGAATATTAATACCAATAATAAAAGCCGCTACAGTGACAGTGGGGGTTGCCTTCAATAATTACCTCATGTAGTAATATATATACTACTACTACATGTTGTAACTGTTGTGACGGCTTTAGTCCACTGTTAGCAAAATAATAATAATAGGCGGATTCATTGTTTCCTTACAGTCCCACTCCCAATTCAATGTTTCCGTATCCATTTTCCCATCCTTTCCTATCCCTACTCCCTAACCAATATACTGCGTTCGCAGGTAAGGGTTTCATCCCACTATATTGGCTAAAGGGGGAGGTGGGTTTAGTTATTAAGAATCTGACACTACCAAGGGGAAATTCTTGGTGTTTTTGGAAGATTTCCACCTCTCTTAGGAAAAAAAAAAAAAACATTTTTATGTAGCCCTATCCTTTACAGAATTACAACTCCTTAAAGTTGGGAATAGGTCTATTTTCATATGCATAAAACGTAGGTTCCGCTTAACATTTTTTCAATCTAAGTTTCAATTTAAGTGAATCTAAAAATGCCAACTTACAGAATATTTTCATAGTTTTCTTAATAAATGTGAAAATTATACAATTCTTTAGAATTTAGTATTTAAATTTACCATTATGTGAGGACAATATTTTGTAAAATTTTATTTCCTTTATAACTCCGGAATGCAGATTTCACTGGAACATAAAATGTGACATAAAACTATAAGAGTTGCAACTATCATAATTTGTATATTGATGAAATATTGTCATAAAATAATGTACAAGTAAAGATATCCTTAAAACATATCATGCGTTGTTCAGCCCAAGAATTGGATTTTCAGTGTTTATTTACGCACTATTAATATGCGCACGGGTCTACCTACCAAATATGGCAACTGCTACCTTTAAACAAAAATAACTAATTTGCTTTAAAAAAGTTTTAACTAAAGCAAAAGAAAACCAGGTAATTTTCTGTTAAAACTAAATCCTAGCTAATTTTTTGAAGCCCCTAATTTTTAAAAACAACCGCAAAAATTAATTAAATTTACTTAATTTTTTTTTTTGGTTATAGTTTTGGAGTTTTTTTTTACACATTTTTACATTTTTTTTTTCTTTTTTTACGAGGGTTGGTGGAAAACTCGAAAGTCACCAAGAGGAACTGCACGTGCTTCCTCAGGGTAGTGTTGTACTTTAACCAACCAAAACCACCTCCTTTTAAAACCAAACTTTAGGATGGAACCTTTAATACAAATGTACAGTTTGGTTTTTGGGATAGGGATGTGGGAAGGATAATTGGGGAAAATGGAATTGGGAAATTTGGATTATGGGGGATTGGTAGGAAAATTTGGAAGGACATTTTGAAGAAAGATGTTAATGTTCTTCTTAAACTTAAGTAAATCGTACACATATGAATTACAAGCTTTAGAGAACACATGCGATGATATATGGTTCCACAAACGGGACGTGCGCATGACAAACGAATTTCCATAAGCTGTATTTCACCATATTGTTAACTCTACATAGTAGGGATAAGTATCTGTTGCCCTCCTTGTTTCTCGTTGGAAAACTTTGAGTGGAGGCATTAATTGGTTTATTTCTTTGGAACAAGTGCTAATCCCTACGAGATACCTATATAACAAGGTCAGTGACCCAACTGTGCAACGATAGCTGAGTGGAGTGAGCATTGAAGTTCTCTGGGGTCGTTGATCAGACGAATAGCTCTGCTTTGCACATTATCTAAATAACCCAGTGCTGTTTGAGGGCCTGTAGCCCAAATGTGTGTATTATACTCTATTTTCGGCCTAATGTACGTTTTATAGATATTGAGAAGATCAGATGAGAAAAAGTAACACTTAGTTTTTCAAAATCCTTAGTTATATAAACATATCCCTTTATTTAAAACAAAAAAATTCCACATTTATTTTGCATTAAGTAAAAGTTTATAAAAATATTTAAAAGTTAAAAATGTGAGTTTTTTGAGAGATTTTCTTTAAAATTTTAAAGATATTTTTTTAGAAGAAGAAGAAGAAAAAATTAAATATTTTGGAAAAAAACTTTTAAAAATTTATTTCTCATAAATTTATTTTTCATGTCATATGTCACAAAAATTTCTAATTTTCATGCATACAAAATAACAAAAAAATAAGAAATATGAAAAAGCTTTAAAAAATCTTATATCTAATCTTTTTATTTGAAATTGTTTGGCTTTTAAAACAAAAATGAAATAATTATTATATGATAAATAATAATATTATTGTTACTTTTTTTTTTTTTTTGGTAACAGGTTGTTTAAAAATTCCTTTAAGATTTATTTTGTCTATATAATAATTTATAATAAATTATAAAAATATTACCTTACAATATAATAACTTATTTAAAAAATTTTGTTTTTTTCAAAATGGTCGATTATTCTTAAAAATTCAAATTAATTGACCACATCATACTTCAATTTTCGATTAAAATTTGTTTCTTTTCAAAGAAAATAACAAATTTTTTAATTCAGTATAGTAACAAAATTGATTCTGTTAAAGATTTGACAGCGGCCTAATTCAGCAGTTCAGCACTAGGCATTGTAATGTTTAGAAATTAAATCTAAAGTTTAAACAATAGCGCCATGTGACCGGATTTAAGTTTAAAGAAATTCAAACGTATACTCTCCCTCTCTCTATTTCTTGATCTCTCTCTATCTCTTGATCTCTCTCTATCTCTTGATCTCTCTCTATCTCTTGATCTCTCGCTATCTCTTGATCTCTCTCTATCTCTTGATCTCTCTCTATCTCTTGATCTCTCTCTATCTCTTGATCTCTCTCTATCTTCTTTCTATTTATTGATATCTCTCTTACTCTTGATCTCTCTCTTTCTCTCAATCTATCTCTCTCTCTCTAGACTTGAAAGAAGTGAATTCTATGATGTTATCACCCATTTTGCAGAGGAGAGTGGAATAATTGTAACATAAAGCTGATAGAAATTTAATACCAATTTTCATCGATTAGGATTTCTTACGATTTGAACGTTCATTTCGGATTTACAATATAGCGATTATTGACACGTTACCTGAGCCTTCATTAATGAAAAACATAAATGACAATTTAGATAAATTCAGCAATTAGGCAAATTAGGTGCGTCCTATAAAATTTAAGGAAAAAAAAACTATTATTTAAGAAAAAAAAAGAACTATTTTTTTTGAGCAAAAATGCGTAACACAATAATATTCCAATCAGAATTTAAAGTTTTATTTCAATCTCAAATCTCTGCTTAGCGTTAATTTTGTTAGAAGTTCGAAAACTCAAATTTTGTTTTTTCTGAGTTTTAAAAATAATTTATGAATTATTTTTTAATGAATTTCAAAAAAATCATTAAATTTTAAATAATCTTTTAAAACTTTTGTAATTCACAGATACTTAAGGAAACCACTCTATATCATTTATATAAAGGAACTTCTAAATGAATTTAAAAAGCTTAAAAGTATAATTTCTGAAAATAAATTGATTTTATATTTTCATTTTTTTGTTTTACTTACTAACGAAATACAAAATACTGTTTGATATATTTTTTAATTGACATTTTAATATAAGGAAAACAAAAAATTTTAGACAGACCATATAAAATCTACGGCTCCGTGAAATAACTTCAAATGAAATAAATCCTAACATTTTTAATAAAATAACTCCTAATGAAATAATACCTAAACGGAAAATGAAATAACTTCTAACAAAATGAAATAATCCCTAACTAATAGGTACTATTTCACTTCGAAATAAAACCTAGCATATAATAATGGCTGTGTGAATTTACGTCCTACGAATCATGACTCCAAAACAAAATTGGAAAAAAGCTCTAAAATTTGAGGCCATAAATCATTAAGAATCTCTGTCTCCGAATCGAACTCTAAAATGCCAGTTAATTATTTTTGACATTTGCCTAAGCACTGATATTCAATATTAGGGAGCATATTATTAAAGTAGGTTACAAAATCAAAATTACCCTTTTTTCCAGAGTATTTATGTGTTTATTTTGGTTACAAAATCAAGGTTCCTTTTTCCAGAATGATAAAATTTTAAAGTTGGATACAAAATCAGAGTATTCCCTTTATCCAGAATAAATAAATAAATACTCCGGAATAAGGGGCAACCTTGATTTTGTAACCAACTTTAAAATCCATCCTAATATATAATCTCGCATAGACGAAACTAGGAGGGATTATAGAGTTAGATGCGAAAACAAAGTGTACTTCCTTCTTCCAAATCAAAGACAAATACTCTGAAAAAAGGGGCAATCTTGACAAATATTTTTTTTTGTATCAAAGAAAAGAAACCGCAATATTCTAAAATGATTTTTTTTATCAATTTTTATTTTTTACTTTATTTTACAATTCAGCCTAATTTTCGCATAGCATATAAGTTCACAGTTCACACATACCCTATATACAGATATAATATTTTAAATATCGATAAAGTGCTTATGATTCTATAAAAAAAAAATAACTATTCTAATCTTTTATTACAAATTTTTTAATTTATATAAAATAAAAAGGATAAAGACAAAATTTGTTTTTCCTTTTTAAATCTAAGATTCAAAACCATGATAATATAAATACCTTTCACTTTTGTTAACTTTAAACTTAAAAGAAATCCGAAAAGAACTTAAAAAATATTCTATAAACTGTAAAATATAAACCACAATAGTATAAAAACTAAAATAAAAAAATTATAGCCAGGAAAGGATTGTAGAATAAAAAGAAAATTTAACCAATTTTAAATACCATAAAATGTAACTGTCTATTACAGTGTCCCAAAATAAAACTAAAATAAAAGAAAGGATTTGAAAAATAAATAAAATAAAAAACGAGGAACAGTGTAGAATTGACTATGACAACTCTAGGATATCATCAGCAGGAATATAATTTACTTAACTTAATTAAGTACTGAGATATATTTATGTAATGTCTAGAGTTGTATGACAGCTATTCGACCCTGTTCCGTCAAACCAACTGAATGTTGCCATAAAAGTTGATCACGTTTAACAAAATTTCAGAAGTTTAGTATAATTAAGTACCAGATATGAGCACATAAATCTTGCAGCTATTCAAACTTTATAGTTGTGATATAATCAAAGCAGTATTTGAGATAAAACTTAATTTATGTTGACAAAATTTTAATCATCCACTTTATTAGAAACTGAAATATTGTATAAAAAAAGAAATATTGTATGACAAAACAGGTCGATCGAACTACATAAAAGTGAAATGGTAAAAATATCAAAATCCTAGCTCCATATATAGATTATTTTTTGAGTTATCGTGCCAGCGGAATGTCGAACTCAGCTAAATCAACTCAGAATTTAATCATAAATAAGAATATATTATATATTTTCCCATGTCAATTACGTTTTCTTTGTCACAATGTAATTGATTATTATTCTATGGTTAGTTATTTCATTGAACTGCGTTCGTACGGTTATTAAAATTAATATACTAGAAAAATTAACACGGCATAGGTTTATTATGTAATAAGTAAATATATATTTGTTATACATGCATGTTAAGCTTAAAAGAATATTGAAACATTGCTGTCCTAAAAAAATGTGGGAAAACTGGAGAATTTAAAAACTATACGAATTTAAAAAATTTACAAAATGGAAATGATGCAGTGACAAAACGCCCGAGAGAATAAACCCCGCGGGCTTTAATTCCAAAGTCCCATGGTCAGAAGTTCCATTGGGACTTAATATTTAGATGCATGCATATGCGAGTGTCTGAATTACGATTGATTTTAGATTTGGTTACAAAATCAGGGTTATAGACGTTTTTTCCAGAATATGTATACAATCCTCCTAATTAAAACTCGCATATTCATATATCTAAATATTCTATAAAAGGTGTATAATCCTGATTTTGAATTGAATTCTAAAATCCCTGACAATAGGAGTATTACCATACATTTTCTTTGGAAAAAGTATATATCCTTGATTTTGTAACCAACACTAAAATCCGTCCTAATTCAGAATCTGGCACATATACATATTAGTAAATATTCTGGAAAAAAGAGATACCCCAATTTTTATCCAAAACTCTAAAGTCCCTCTTAATGCGTTTGCACTACATATTCTATTATTCTCCTCTTTTAATAACAAAAAATAGTGTGGGTCTTAATTCCAATTGAAAAGGAATTAAAGCCCGCGGGTTTTAATTCCTTTTAATTATGGGCGTTAATTCCCATTCAAAAAGTAATTGACGCACGCGGGCTTTATTTTCTCGGGCGTTCTGACACTGCACCCACGGAAATTGAAAAAGGCATAACTATTTATATCTAACAAAATAACTGTTATATATCGACCACAATTTTAGTATTAATAAAGACATGCTAGGTATGTATATAATAAGCATGTTATTCTATGTATGGTCACTAAATATACTCTGAGTATCTTATACAATAATAAGCTTTGACAATTAATTTATAAAACAAAATAATCTTGGATATTAGATCTTTAGTTAAATTTACTCAATTTTAAGCAGTTTTACATATTATATCTTATTAATACATATATGTACGTATGTATATAAGTAGCAAGTTTAAAGTAAATAAATTATGTAATAAAAATTTCTTTTTTGAATTTCATTATTTTATGACATTTATTTTTACATAAATAAATATTTACAGTTCCAAAGCTATAATATGTATAAAGAAACTTAAAATTTTAAAATTTCTAGGTTATGCTGTAACAAACCATATAAAATCTCATTCACTTTATATAGCGTTTTGCACCCTAAAAGTAAGTGAAGTTTATTCTGCATGTTTTCATTTACTGTGAAATTTATAATTTTTTTCTTTTATTGCTGCAATGAAATTTTTGAAAAAAAAATGTTTTTATATTATATGTTCTTTCAAGTAAACTGGTTTTAAATTAAGTGGTTCTTTCAAGTAACTTACTATTATTAATAATAATAGTTAGTTACAACCAAAATTACATTCCACTTATAGGATTTAAATCGCATAAAATATACTTGCGTGAACAACTTTTATTACATATTTCACTAATAGTAGTATTTGGTTTTAGTGTCAAAACTTAAACATGCAAATTTTATGCCATTCGAATTTCTTAAATAGTGGAACTCGCTTAAAACATCTCAGTAAAAATATACGTATTTACTAATTAAAAGTATTTTTTAAATTATTTTAAATTGCATACAAAAAATACTTAAAGAAACTCTTAAAGAAACAACAAGGTATACCCCTGTTCAGTTGATTGAAGTATCGGGTTAATGACATCTTTAGATCAATTTAGATCTATTATGAGAATATTATAGCATTTAAATTTTTAAAATATTTTAACAATATTAATAGGAAACTACTTTAGATATTTAAATGTTCTTAATTAAGTAAAACATATTAATAAAATAATAATTGATTAATATTAACTACCACATGAAACATTTTAATACATGACTAAAAATAAATAGACATCACTACATCGTACACTTTCATTTAAAATTCTTAAGATTTCTTAGAAATTTTTCTTGTTTCTCTTTGAATTTCCTCTTAAGTAAAAAGATCTGAAGCAAAATGTGAAAATATGTAATAAACAAGGTAGAATGTAAACCAACGGTTTTTAAAAGCGCACATTTCCAAACTCAATACAAACTGTTTAGAATTTTGACTTACACAAAAATTTGAAAATTTCATGTAATACGAAAAAACGTGAAAATAAGACATTTTTGAAAATTTGAAGCCATTAACACGCGTAAAAATATATTATTGAACCTTTAACTTTCATGCCTCGCCGAAGAAAAATTTGCACAGGTGCCTAAGTTACACGTGCCTAAAAATAGCAAATTTTCAATTTTTGAGGCGTAATAACTCTTAAAGACGGGGTGCTACCAAAAAATTTTCTTAGGAAACTTATACTAATTCTAAAAGTGTCTCAAAATTTCAAGCATATATCTAGAAGCGTGCCGGAGTTATGGAAGTAGAAATTTCATGCAAAATATGGTTTTCACATAACGGTAAATGTAAATAGTAAATTACAAAATATTGCATAATTTTGATATTGTTTTATATAGATAATAAAATTTTCGATCTTCTGGCGGGTTTAGATTGCAAGACTATTACGCAGGGCTTGAGATATATACATCTGAAAATGGGACTTTTTCGCAATTTTGAAGAGCTGCAACTTTGGAACCCTTTACAACTAAAACAAACCTTTAACACACATTAAGATATATTACTGTAGCTTTAAATTTTATATCTTGCAGAAGTAAAATGTGTACAGGTTCCTAAGTTACAGGTGTTTAAAAATAGCAAATTTTAAATTTTTAAGCCCTAATATCTCATAAACAGGGGGTGTTCCAAAAAAATTTTCTGAGCAAACTTATACTAATTCTAAAGGTTCTTTCTTGCCTCAAAATTTCAGCCTCTATCTAAAAGCGTGCCGGAGTTATGAAAGTAGATAAATCATGCAAAATTTGGTTTTCACATAACGGTAAATTTAAATACTAAATTTAAAAAACTTGTATAATTTTGATATTAATTTACAAAGATAAAAGAAATACCTGTTGAATGACGTTTTCAGATTGAAAAAATCTTAAGCAGAACATAAGATATATGCATTTAAAAATAGGGCTTTTTCAAAGTTTGAGGGGCTGTAGCTCCGTAATGGGAGGGGCTACATTAAAGTTGTTCCACAAAATTATTTTTTTTATGAGACCTACCCATGGTTAACATTTTTTTTCTCTATCTTTAACGGTGTAGAAGTTTTGTAAACAGACGGACGGACGGAGGGACGGACAGAGTGAAACTAATAAGCACATTTTTTCAAAATTTTTTTGGAAATGTGCTAAAAAATGGAATACCTATGAGATATATGTAAAAATATTTGGATTAAACGTTGAAAATATGTATAAAAGGTAGGTAACGTATCTATGTGAGTGTTTCATTTTCCTCCAACAAGTTTTATAAAATTTTCACATTTTTGATTATTTCTAAAATTTTTGGACGAACTGAAAATTATTTAGGAATCAAATTTTCAGAATTGACAAATATATAATAAAACAGATGATTTAATTTGCATATTCATTATAAATTTGTTCAAAATATTATGCTTTTATAAATTAAGTATGTTATAATAGGATTCATTATAACATGTTTAGTTAGAATGTTTAGTTTTATTGTATACTTCCCAGCTTCATTTTGTAAGCTAGGTAGATATGGTACTGGTAATTTAAAAATGTTCTCTGAATTAGTGTTAGATTTTCGGAAAAAGGCCTAATTAAAGTGCAATTTTAATATTACTAACACTCATGACCCATTTTACTGTAGTTTAGACCTAAGATCCGTGTAGTTTGGCCTAGATCCAACACAAGAAGTTGAAACACAAAATCGATTAGCAAATTTTCTGTTTTGTATGTTTGTTAAGGCTGTTAAAGAAGGATTCGTTGGTTGAAAGAAGTCTGGCTAGATTTAGGATCGTACAATTGAAAAGAAAATGTTCAAGAATTTGATTTCCATTGACTTTCTTATGATTTTCAAAACTTATGCAGAATGAGGGGAATATGTTTGAAATTATCCTATCTACATGAGGGGATATACGATTAAAGGTTTTCTTCATTGTTCTTGATATGTGGATAAATTGTTACATTCCTTTAACTCTTATGTGATTTCATTCAAAAATTACTCTTGCTGACTCTCTTTAAAAGACTTGATGTGTGTAAGTGAAACCTTTCTTTCGTTCATCGATCTTTTTTATTACCTTCAATATGGCTAACCCCTTGCAATCACACTTAAAATTTGACACATTCATGTAAGTTCATCTTAAGACGGTCTAACAATTTTTTAGTCGCTTCAATAATCTTGTCAGCCTCAAATTCAATTATTTTTATTTTTACTTAAATGTATTTAAATAAAATTAAACATCCCTGGTTAAATATATATATACTTAATATGATTGTTCATATATTAAATATTTATATACAAAATATTTAAAAAATCAACGTCTTAAATATATAAATTCAAACAAGAATGGACAATGCTTCAGTTGTTTGGTGCCGCTTTAATTACTCTATTTGTAAAATATAAAAAAGTCTTTGGAAAATTACAAAAATTTTTGCAGATTGCATAACAGAAAAAAAATGTTGTTCTAAAAATTTATTATACGTCATATATACCTAACATTTTTTTCAATAAAAATAAAAATGAGACATATGTAATTGTAAACACTGTTGAATGTAAGTTTTTAACAGAAGGACGGTGATTTGTTGGAACAAAATAAATACTTATTTGAATTGAAAGTAGATTTCGATATTAGCTACTTCATACAAATAAATTTTGATATTACTAAGTACTATCTGAATACCATGTTTTATTTATTGAAGTTTTATATTTTCATAAATCATAACATTTGAACTTTACATACATTTTTTTATATGTAGGTCTTATTATTTTGCAAAAAATGATACTTGTAGAGTATGTTATCTATGTAATAAAGAGATATAAAAGGTCAAAGTTTATAACATGTTGTTTTCAATTTTGTTTTTAGACTCTTTGTTTTTAGAGAATTACAGAGGCTAATATTTAAAAATAAAAATATACATACCTACATAATACATATTTGTTTGAACATTGATTACTTTAAATTAAAATAATTCAACACTTGCAATGATTTTGTTTTTATTTTACTTTAAAAAGTTTAAACTGAAAAGTAAAATATTCTTGAGATACTATTTACTTTATATGCTTGGGTTCAACTGGTGGCAGCGTCAAATAAAGTAATGCTAAGGCTATTGCTACTCTAAAACTTTTTAGTAAATAGCCCAGTCTTTTTCAATGACTACAAAGGATTTCAAGAATTAAAGAAAAATATCTAATTATTAAGAAAGAAAAAAAATCATTACATTATTCTAGTAATTACTAATTCAATTATGTAAGGATTTTATTATCACTATGACAGGATAAAAGAATTAAAAATTTAATATAAAAAAATAAGATTGCAGTATAAAAGAGAAGATTAGATTTTTATCTAACATTTATCCACTAAATCAAGTCGTGTGTCATAACAAAACTGTCGATTCTGATGCGAAGAAAATCCACAAATTATTTATGAATTACATTCACCTAAATTGACAGTTTGGTGTGGTTTTTGGTCTGGTGGAATCATCGGTCCGTACTTCTTTCGAAATGAAGCTGGTAACACCGTTACTGTCAAAGGAGAGAGGTATAGATCGATGATAACCAAATGGCCGAAATTGGAAGAAGTTGATCTTGACAACATCTGGTTTCAAGAAGACAGGGCTACGTGCCACACAGCACGTGCAACAACCGTTTTATTGCGAGAAAAGTTTGGTGATTCAATTATTTCAAGAAATTGTGACATTGAATACAAGAAGTTGTGATTTAACACCATTAGACTATTTCTTGTGGGGTTATTTGAAGTCATTGGTCTTTAGCCATAAACCAGAATCTCTTTAAGCTTTAGAAGTCAATATTGAACGTGATATTCATCGTCGTACAAATGCGTCATAGGAATAAACACATGTATGACTTCAAGCTTTAAAAGTCAATATTGAATGTGATATTCATCGCCGTACAAACGAGTCATAGGAAATAACACATGTATTGAAATTTATAAATTATTACTTCCACTCGAAATTTTTTAACCAGAAATAAGTAGTGCGACAGATCATCCCTCATCCCTACTGTATTCATATTAATAATAATTCATATTAGCTAATTCCATTTAAGAATAATATTAACATCCTACTTTCTTCAATATCTGTATAAATATACTAATTCCCTATTCTTCATACTCCTAAATTCTCAAACCGATTCCTCAAGCATTCTACACATCCTTAATTATCAAACCAAATTGTCCATTTATGTCAAAAGTTTCAATCTAAAATTTGGAAGAAAGAGATTTTGGTTTCATTAATGTCAACTTTTGTAAAACTTGGCGCTATAACTAATCCGAAAAATATTATACAATAAATGAAAAAGAAAACAATTATCGATTGAATAATAATATATAAATTCATATAATATATGTAGATATAAAGACGTGTTGATAAGAAAATAAACAAAACTTGAAATAAATTATAGCATAGATATCGAACTGGGAAACCACGAACTAAAGGAAATAAGGATAAAAAGGGAAAAAAAAATTTCACGAAATATTGTGAGAAATTTATCTTGTATCAATCAATCCTTCTTTAGTATATATCTTTCCTATTATTTTACTTATAGAAAATAACAAAAAAAAAACTAAAAGTAAAATGAAAAGGATCCTTAAACATTCTGTAAATTATAATTCCGGTTTTAGTACTTGAAAACGATTTTAAGCAAAAAAAATCTTTCAAGAATATTATTTTTTAGACAAAAGTTTATTATATTATAACAAAATAATGGCAGTTAAAGAAACATTTTTACTTTGATTTAATTTTGAGCAAACTACTTATATAGATGAATGCTTATATAATATAAGCATATGAAAGTATTATAAAACATACATTATATTATTATAGTATACTAAAGTTTGTAAATATTTTGTATAAAATAACAAAATATGAAAGTTTATTTTTCCTATAGCAAAAGATAGAAAAACTTTAGGGTTATTTTTAAGTTTTTTAATCATATAATATCCATAACCAGCTTAAAAAGTATGTTTAAATTTATTTGAATCGATAAAGTTTGTTTTGTAAAGTTTGCATTTGTAGTTCATTTAGTATAATATAAAAAACATTTTAAAATCTTCTATGTATTAATCAGTTTGCATAAATTTTCTAATTTTCTTTAATTACTGATTTTTTGATGTGTTGTTACTATATTAGAATAGATTAGATTTATTTAAAAGGTATAAGTGATATACTGCGATCTTTTGATGTAGTGTGCTCCCCCTGTTATTACGTGTTGTGGATCTTGTCTCCACTTTTAATACTTCTGTCAGCCCTATTGCCTTTAAGAAAGTAAAGATTTGTATAGGGTTTATTTCTGCAAGTTCATCTTCAGCAAAGAAATATTCACCTAGGTGCACATATCTTACTCGGAGTAAACCTGGAGTTTCCTCTTTTTCTTGATAAAATCTGTCGTCCTTTTAAATAGCTCCCTTAAAAGAAATCAGGCGCCGGTAAATCTGAGAAATGGGGAAGCCAAAAGAAATCTGAATTTTTCGAAATAATTCGGTTACCAAAAATTTTTCAATAATTCTCCATTGTCGCTCTCGGGATTTGTGGTGTGGCTTCATTCTGTTGGAATCGTATGTCAGGGTTATTTACTACTACTGGACAAGAAAAAATTTTTATCACGATTTGGTATTCCGGCCCTATTCCGCTGTAAATGTCGATCATCATCTTAAAAAAATATGGACCTATGACTCTATTGGTCATATAATTTCGCACAAAATAGTAGATCTAACATGCTGTAATTGAGACTGATGCAACGCTTTTAGATTGTGTATCCATTTAAATGAAAATGTTAAAATATTAAAATGCACTCGGTAGTTTCTTTGCATTGTAAAATTCTTTATAATCTGCAAAAAAAAAATTTAATTATAAACTAAATAGACCTATAAATATTTTAAAACAGTCACCCAACCTGTAATTCAATTTTTATAAACTTTAAATCCGAAAATCGTAAAACATAATTTTTATACAATAAGCTGGTACCACATAACATTGTTATAATCAAGCCACTATAAATATATTATCAAAACAATATATTATATATTATATAGTACATTATACATAGTATATATACTATATGGTATATAGTATATAATGTGTACAGTAGAGCATAATTTTAAACATAGAAGAATGTAAAACAACGGATTTTAAAGGCGCACATTTTCCAAAAGACAATATAAATTGTTTAGATTTGTGACTTGCACAGAAATTTGGAAATTCAGAATTTCATATAATAAATCTGGAAAATAAGGAGACACTTTCTTTAATTTTAAAGGAACTCTACATAATTAAGAAAAATCATTAGCATATTATGTAAAATTATAAAGTTAAAGCTTTAATTTTTGCCTGTTATTTTAAAAAAATTTCCATTTTTGAGCCCTAATAGTCCTTAAACAGGTTAGTAGTACAAAAAAATTTTCTGAAACAACTTACACTAATTCTAAAAGATTTTTCTTTTCTTAATATTTTAAGGTTCTAACTAAAACTGTGCCGTAATTATGAAGGAAATACTATGATTAATTTGAATTGTAAATTGCAAAGCTTTGCATAAAAGTAAAAAAGTCCTAACCGAGATATACATATTATAAAATAGAGCTTTATCAAAGTTTGAAAAGTTATGGCTCCGTAGTGGATGTGGTTATATAAAAAGTTGTTCTACAATATTCAGTTTTTTAAGAGTCCTACCCATGCTTAAAATCTTTAACGGTGTAGAAGTTTTTTATAAAAAGTCGAACGGACAGAGTGAAACTAATAGGCAAATTTTTTCAAAATTGTTTTGAAAATGTAGTAAAAAATGTGGTGCAGTGACAGAACTCCCAAGAAAATAAAGTCCGTAAAGTTTTGGAATTAAAGCCCACGGTTTTTATTTCCTCGGTTGTTCTGTCACCAAAAAATGTTACTTAATAATACTAAAAGTATAGTATAATAAAAAAAAGCGGACTTTTAGTTTCAAATTATATAATTTTTTGCGAAAATTATTTATAGCTATACTTTAAAATTACTTTATTTTGCTTTCAAATCAAATTTTTTATAAAATATTCACAAGCAGCAGATCTTATTTATTTTTTTTTTGCAAAAATGAACATAGTTAATATTTTATTTATTTATATCGAGCAATCCATCAGTTTATTGAATTGTGAAAAAATCTTGATCAGAAACAAAATAAAAGATTTTTAAAGGAGTTTTGAAGAACGAAATAAAACGTTAAAAAAGTAAAAAATATTTTTACCATCAAAACAAAAATAAACTAAAGGACTTTCAATATAAATTCAGAAGTTAAAGGATAATACAAACGCTTATTTTTAACAGCAACTAAAATAAAATGGTTTTAAATAAATGACTACCAATAAGACATTGTAAATCTGTTGTTATAAAAATGAATAGGCTTTCGTTTCAATCGAATTTTAAATCCTATTTTAAGGAGAATCGATATATAATTTTTGGTATTTTTTCGTATTTTATTTTTTTGGTGTTGTATTCGAGTTTAAAAGGAGAAATAAATATTCGTTTTCGTGTCCTGAAGTATTTTGAAAACCTTATTTCCCTTTTGTATTTAAATTTGCGAATATGACAACATTTTATTTGCTTATATTTTTAAAGCTGCTTTTATTTTTAAATGAAGTTGTTCACAGATCTATTTTATTTCGAAATTTAATTTCAATATAAAATGTTTAAAAAAATAATTTTTTTTGTTTTTGTAAATTATTTGTAAGAACTAATAAGTATAATTATGAAGACGAAGTTAATTAAATAAAGGTTTATCGAGTTTGTATAAATTATCCTTTTAGGAAGGGACTGCAGATATTAGGCAAACTTAAGTATGTTTAGGTTCGTTGTAGTAGCTTGCATCAGCATATTAAAATCTTTGAGAGCGATGTAAAATGATTGTTGTTATGTCCGACAGATCAAAAATGTTATTTAAGAAAGGTTTCCGCAGAAACGCTTTTCTTTTTAGAGCAAGAGTTGAGTATATACACAATAGGGGAAAGTTTAATTCCTCTTTATCTTTGAACATAAAAATGAAGGAAATCTTAACCTTCTGGCATGTCTTTCGACCGAATAGTGCCCCGTTAAAATCTTCAGGGTATAATAACGGTATTGAGGCGATTTAGGAATAAGAGTTTAGTTAATCGTTAACCATTTAATGTAGAGCAGGTTTACACGGACACCGCGCAAGTGCTAATAGAAAACCATCTGTGGTTTGTGTATTGGCTTGCTGTTGAGACCTAATTTACAGGTAGTAATAGAAATCCGGAAATTTTTCTATTCTTGGAGAAGACTATGGTTAGTAGTTTTATTAAGAGGGTATAAAATTATGACTGGTAATTGGAAATAACTTAGAAATAAAGATTAATAGACTTAGAAACTTGCTAAAATCTTTAATCATTGCCCGGTGCTATCCTAAACTAAAATATCTCAAAACTTATCATAAGATCTAGATGAAGCGTGGAATACTTTTACATATCGCACATGCTACACTATGTAATATTATTTAAACCATAGGTTATTATTATATGGTTTATAATAATTATATATGTTTTTTATATGTATTAAAAATTTTCAGGATCGAAAAAAAAAAATAAATAAAATTTGAATAAAAAACTTAAAGTTATTAATTTTATGCACATAGTAATAAATTAATAAATAAAATATTAAATAAAAGAAATTATTAACAAATTATACATAAACAAACAATTTTCAGTTTAAACTTAATAACTCATCACATATATAAATTGAATAAATAAAACAATGTTGTAGCTATAAGTTTTTCTTTTAATTTCAAAAAGGGAAGGATTATTGGGAAAAAAACATTTAGGAAAAATTATGAATTATGTAAGATTGGTAAAAAAATGTGTTTGTAAAAAACTGTTTTTCTTAAACTTTACTAAATCGTACACATATAAGTTGGCAACTTTGGGGAATACATGCAATGGCACAAACACGAAGAAACGAATTTCCATTAGCCGTGTTACGCCATCTTAGAAGTTCTACAGTGTAGCAGTGGGCATTTGTCTGCTACCTTGTATCGCGTAGAAAAACTTTTAATGGAGGCATTTACTGTTTTAATTTCTTTAGAGCAAGGGTCTATCCCTACAAGTTATCTATAAAACAAGCTGAATGGCCCAAATGTATGGCGATGGCTGAGCTTTAAGATAACACAGGGATCGTTAATAAAACGAATAGCTCTTTTTTGCACCTTGTTGAAATAACCCAGTGTAGTTAAATAGGCTCCAGATCAAATGTGTACATTAGACTCGATTTTCGGCCTAATGTACATTTTACATAAATATTGAGAAATTCTGAGCCAAAAAAGTAAGTTTTACACCGATACAAAAACTGAAACATTTACCTGAATTTTTAACTATACCAAAAATGTGATTAAACCAAGTTAATTTTTGATTTCACTCGATATCGAGAATGTTTAAGTTTGTTAAGTGCTGGAAATTAAAAAGTTTCTAAGATTAGTTACCCTATTGGTAGGGGTTAAATAGTAATGGTAGATAGGTAATTATGTTAATACGTGAAATCGAAATGAAAACAAAAATATTAATTACATTAAAAAGTGATATTTTAATTATTTTTGCTAAAATTAATAAAAAAAATTCTTGTTTTGGAGGTTAATTCAGAATTTGAGAAAATTAATTGAAAAAAAAAGGATTACAAATAAATTGCATGGTGAAATAATTCATTTGTTTTTTATTTAGTTGAATATTCTTTACAAATACAAGAGCAATCATTTCTTTTGGGATATTTTGTTTTCCTGTTTTATGATTTTTCAATTTATAGCTTGAATGCCTCCACAATACAATTGAATTTATTGCATTTTTATAATTAATATAAAAAAGATTTTCCATCTCAATTAAAATTTAACGCTTCATTTAAAAAAAATATAAATAAAGTCCTTAAAATAGTTGAGAAAACAAAAACTCTTATTGTAAGATAATTTAATTTTCATTTAATTTGCTTATACCTATTAAGAGAGGAAAATTATTCACTCAACTGATATTCTATAAAATTAATTCAACCAGAAAGAAGATTGTAAAGAGGGTTCAGTATGATTATCTTAAGTACAAAATTAAACTAAGAAAGATCAGAACAATTTCTAAAAATTAATAACTTCATAAGTCAAACGTTCAAATGAAAAATAATTCGTCAAAAACTATGACCTGCTTTAACTGTAATCTGGATTTTCTTACTTTAAAAATGATTTGATAGCTATAAAAGTAATTTTGTTTTAACAAAATCATTTCTAGAAACTTTTTTGAAATAAGCTTAATGTTAATTTAATTCAGACATATACAGTTGGCTCTAACCTGGACAGCAAAGTCAGAAAGTGAGATTTTATCCTATGATTAATGCGATTTGAGCTTTCTTCAAGCTAAAATAGCGACCATGAAACACTTCTTGAAAAAAAAATGTAGTCCCCACTAGTGAAGATTACATCCCACGGATTGTCACGCCGCTATAAATACCACTTGGTTAGATCAGCAGTTTTCACCAGCTGCCTCTTATTCTTAAATATATATAGTGAAATTCTCGATATTCGCCGTAACTGGTTCGAACATAACGGTTTTAAGGCAATTGCAGAGAACACAAACATTAAGGAAAGGAAAGGAGGGGTTAAGGGAGGAAAGGAAATATCTGGGTTCTATTACAACCTGTAAATATTGGTCTCAATATTTACAGGTTGAAACTTTCAAACTACAAGATCCATCCAAATACCTTTTTTACATACATATTACTTGACAACTAAGCATTTAAAATAGTGGAGGGCTAATGCCCCCAAAATTCAAAATTAAGCTTTTTAAATTTGTGGATTTTTTTTTTTAAATAAATTTTTTTCATTGTTTGTAATTTTGTAACTGCGGAACTTTTTTTTTCCAAATTATGACACCATCCCGTATATTATATTAAAGCTCTTTCATTCAATATGAAAGAAAAGTTAAGACCTATATGCAAAAAATATACTAATAGTAGAATTAAATTCTATTATTTTGCAAAAAGGACGAAAATTAAACAAGAAAATTTTTTTAAAATAACATAATGTACATACATACATTTACATTCAATATTATGTTATGTATAAATCTTATTTCTTCTTGTAGTTTTTTTATTTTAAGATTTTTCTTTTAATATTAAAATTTTTTTTTCCAATTTTGGTTTCGCAGTTATTTGATGCCTTTTGTTTTTTGCACATGTTTTGTGTTTTAAAAAAAAATTTGTACGGCAAACCAAAAATTTCATTATTTATGATATTATGTAATGCGGAAATTTAATTTTTCATGAGACAAAACCAAAAAAATAAAATAAAACACGTAATTTATGTTTTTTTTTAGACTTTTGATATGAGATGTTGTTTTGATGCTCGTGTTTGAAAAATTTTCACTTTCCTTAGTTTCAAATTTTTGATTTATTCCTTTATTTTCTTTGAGGTTTGCATGAGATTTGATTTTGTTTTTGGTTTTCTTATGAAGCAAATAGAGCAAAATATAAAAGTGAGAAGAGATGTACAAGATAAAAGTTTATTTTTAGGAAATTGAGTAAACTCTGGAGTAAATTTTCATTTTATTTGAAATATTAAAAATATGATTGAAACTGAATTTTACTTTTTTTTCTAATTTTTTTTATATACTATTAAAATTGCTCTTTAAATGCTTTAAATTGTATTAAGTAGGTACCTATAGGTATTTAATTTTATTTAGAAGTAGATAAAAATTTTAATTAAACAAAACATGTTGCTTAACTCTTCTTATCTTAAGCTATTTTATTTTTATCGTTAGAGGTTAATATTTCAGTATTAAAATTTAAAGTTAAACAGTAAATTTGAATTTCTTCTTAAATGCATTTAATTTCTGGGTCTGCCACGAAAGGTCGCTTTATTTAATCTCGCTTACAAAATTCTCGCTTTTCAAAAATCCGCTTACAAAATCTCGCTTTTCAAAAATCTCGCCTACAAAAATCTCGCTATTCCAAAATCTCGCGGCCCAAATAAATTTAAAAAAATAAAACAAAAAAAGCGATATTTTAATTTTTATTTTCTTAATTTAATTTTCTAAGTAATAAATTTGTACTATATATTATTATATAATTATTAAAATCTAGGTGGTAATCAACAAATCTCATATTGGCTTATATAGGTTAATATCTGAAATGAGTAAGGAACTTATTTTGGCTTTAACCAAAATTGAGCGAGCAGAGTGTGGGGAATTGCGCATTCCAAAAAAACATTAAACAAATTAAAAAAAATAAGCGCATTGCAGCTATTATAAAAAGAAGAAGAAAAATGAGTAGGCTATCATTTTTAAAAAGGATCGCCCAAAATATAGTTTTAAATTAACATTTTTGGTAAAAATAAGGCTGTTTAGAGTTAATTATTGCAATTATTATTATTATTTCTTATTTGCTATTTACAAAGAATTAATATTTTATTTTTGTTACAAATTGAATTATGTTTTTGTTTTTCTATTTCTTTGTTACACAATTTACACTTTGTTATTATACAAATATACGAAAAAATGACTAAATATACAACTATAAGAAAAAAAGACTAAAAAAAATTAAATTACTTTATTCTACTTTATTTATTATTTTTTATTTTACACGAAATAGCGATATTTTTACAGATAAAAGCGATATTTTTATTAAAGCAAGATTTTTCTGAACGAGATTTTTGTGAGCGGTATTATGTCATAGCGAGATTTTTGTGAGCGAGATTATATCATAGAGAGATTTTTGTGAGCGAGATTATGTCACAGCGAGATTAAAGAGGGCGAACTTCTGGGACGCACCGCTAATTTCTATTATAAATAAATTGGGCTCGTCAGCAGCAAATGTTGTATACGCATAAGATCAAACCAGTATATCCAAAAATATATTTATATCCTTAATGGCTGGTACAACATTTGCTGCAGAATCCGTGAAGGAATCAATTAAAGGATATAACAGTGTACCTGAATAAATCTCTAAGACATTTGATTAAGCTCTTTGTAAAGTCTATCATTTTACACAGTCGGTAGCCTCGGTACCTACCTTAAATTAAGTTCTAAGATATTCAAGCTTGTTCGGAAATAAAAATAATAAAAAATTTTCACTCTGCATTTTTTTTTTTATTACATTCTCAAAGATAACGCTATACTGAAGATCTTTAATTCACTTTCAAAATAACAAGAACGTTATACTTAAGCTTCAATACCCACCCCTATCTTCAAATATGTTTTCAAATTGATTTCTTAAATTTTCAAACTTTCTTTAAAAAAAAACTAAAACTCCTTAAAATAAAAAAATAAAAAAAAAATTTTAAGTAGTGATTTTTTTTTAACTGACATTTAATTAAAAAAAAAAAATTTGAATAATACACATAACAAGTAAAAGAAAAAATAAATTATTAAATAATTTTTTTTTTTTAGTAATAAACTACTGGAGTTTTTGTAGAAAACGGTTTTATTACAAATTCTGTTCCATTATCATATGAGAATTCAGTTTGTGATAAGTTACTGTCGATTACAGTATTATCATATAAATGTATAGATTTTCTTCTTATGTATATTCTTGAATTATTTTTATATCCTTGCTCTTCTTTGAGTATAGCATTTTCCAGTATAAACTTAATATCATTTTGTATTTGTTTCCTATAAGCAGTGCTAACTATTGCTCTTAATTTTGAAGCTACATTTTCTCCAAAAATATCAAAATCATCTGGTTCCTCTTCACTTTTGTTTTCTAATATTTCATTTAGTTTTTCTTCTTTTTCGTTAGGTTCAATAGATGCGTGACCAGCTGGTTTTCTGTTTATATAAAATCTTTTCGGAAAAAATATTCCAAAAAGGAGACATATGATATTAAAAATTTTAACCATTTTTTTTTATTTTGACTTGTGATTATTATATGAATAAAATTTACTAAAACAACAAATATTTTACTACTGATCATTTAAAAACTAATTCATGTCCTTTTATACAGATTTTTTTTTTGTGTCAATATATTTTTATATTTCTTTAAATTGTTGACGCCATTAAAGGATTTTTTAATTATCCGTCAATTTTTACTAATAGTAGGATTACCTGAGTTTTTATTCAATATGACTTTCTTTAGCTATTTTTTGTAGGAGTGATGTGTATTGCGGTATGTTGTATTATAGGTACAAAAATAATGTTGCAAAATTAAGAAAAAATTATGTGTAAATTAAAGAATAGTGATCATCCTTAATTTTTTAACTTTCAGGTATATTTTATAATTATTTAAAAGTGAAAATTAATACCGCGTCGGGGAAAAGGATATCAGCTGTATTGCTTCAAATACCTCAAATTTTATTTTTATGAATAATTAACTAAATAATATTTTGTAATTGATTTTTATTACATTTTACGATTCTCTTCTCAATTAACATTAACTTATCTCAATTAATAATACCTAAAAACAGCTATTAGAACCTTACGGGAATTTAAGAATTTATTAAATTGAATTGACTTTGACGACTTTAAATTAAAATTAGAAAGACTAAAATATAAAAAACAAAAAAAAATGGAAAATTAATTGAAATTGGATTTTTTTAATTACTTGTATGTAATTTAGAAGTAATTAGGTTAAAGAATTTAAGTACCTATATCTTAAAGACGTAATTAATAATATAAGAAATTTATGAAACAATAATAATACATAAGTTAGTTTTAAGTTATTACTTATTACCTTTTTTTTCATCCATTTTTACTATACGATAAGGATCATATTATCCAGTAAATACTATATTTTTTTAAGTTTCAGTTTCTGGAATCAATAGTTTCACTAAGCCTTTGTTTACTCAGCTGTAGCATTTGTACAAGACTATTAACCACAATAAATTATTTTTATGTGTACGTCATCTTATAAAAGAATATAATATTAATGTTTTTAATTATAGACTATATATACTTATTTCTTATTTAATTATTTATATTATTTCTTATTAATCTATATATATGACCCAGTCGTAGTTTGAACTCGAGGTTTTTTGGACCGAAAAGCTGGTGTTTTTACAATGGCTGAATACTTATTGACTAGGTTAGATCCTGAAAGTCCTGATTTATTTTTACATTGAAATAAAAAAATCTCTAAACAGTCAAAATAATAATATATACATAATATTTATTGTGTAGTAACATTATTTTTTAAACTATTTAAATACCAAAATATATACAAAATTATATATAATAAATTTATTAGTTGGTAGACAAAATAACAAGAAAACATTTCTTTCATTTTCATGTAGACGAAAATTTCATGTAGACAAAATAACAAGAAAACATTTCTTAAAATTCTTTTAAATACTGTGTTAGCTATATAATTTAAGTTAATGTAAGCTTTTAATCTTAAGTTTTAATTAAAAACTGTATAAAACTAGGACTCCCTAAATAAACACCTCAAAAGTTAAATTTTTACATCAGCACCAAAAAAAAAAAAACTTTAATTGATTTAAAATAATTTAACTTATATCATTGCAAATAGTTTTGTTTTTAATTATCCAATTAAGGTTAAAGTATAGTTCTGATTCTTTAACATTAATTGCATAATTTTTAAAAAGAATATGAGTATCATTCTAATCTTACTCTTATATGTATCTTATATTAATCTTATATGTATCATTCTCAACTTCTTCAAAGTCTTTTAGAGTTTTATTTGACTGAAATCTAATTATTTTTTTTGAAAATCTTATTCCTGATCAAAATTTTATTTAATCAAACATTTTTTTTTCAAACATTCGTTTTATTTTTTGAAATTTGTTCTAAATCACATACACATTACGCATATTTATACATACATATATTATAATATATCTACATGTAAAATCCATGTATACATATTCTGGTAAAAGCGTATTAATTTGATCAATTAAAAAATATCTCGCTAATTATTTTTGAAAAAATATAATTTCTTTAAGAACAAAACATTTAAAAGTAGAATGCTCCCGTCTCCCCAAAATTAGAGCTCCTATTTTTGGAAAAGGAATAAGAATTTTCGAAAAAATTTAATTGAAATAAGTTATTCTAATAATAAGATTTTAACAAATAAGATAAAAAAAATAAGATTATGGCACAATCCCGTATTATTTGTAGGACTTCAACAATTGAATACTTATATATTCATATTAATCAAATCTTCTCCTTGACTTATTTAAAATATTTCGATAAAGACTTGGAAAAATAATTAAAATTATTAACAGTACCATTCATGAAAAATATGATAAGTATTATGACGTGTTACTCGAAACTCCAATGGCATAAATATTAAGAGATTATGTTTTAAATTTTTCTTTTATAATTCGATAAAAACTGAGATAGGTATCAGCACCATACCCATAATAAGTAGTTTTTAAGAAAAAATTTTTACGGTAATTTAAAAAAAAAAACCATTTTAAATTTTCATAAGGAGGTGTTATTTGAAGTAATGTTATCGTTATTAATATCTTATTTTATTTTTCCGTCAATAATTTTAAACTGTTTGATGGTCCGATTTCACATATAGTTCTTTTACTTCGAACTTTACTAGTCTAATGGTATTTGTAATGCAGGATATCATTTTTATAAAATTTATTGTGAAAGATTTTATTTTTATTGTTCAATTTAGTTTTATTGACTTCCTGTATTTATATAATATATTGTTAATAGATAAATATATTATGTTTATATTTAATAATAATTTTTTTTTTTATTTTTAATTGTGAAAAAAATTTATGATTTTACGCCAATTTACCTAAGTTCTATAACGGTTAACTATGATATTTATTACTTCCAATCGGAATACATTTATTACCGTTATTTATGAACTTATAAAAATATATGGAGTGGCTATTACTATTCTATAAATCTATAATTCGAGTAATATAATATAGATAGAATATAAATACTAAATAATTGCTTTATTTATAAAAGTTATAATAGGTGTCACCTACCAATATTATTAAATAATATAAAACACAATTTTTTAAATCTGTAGATACAAAAAAAAAGTTATTTTTAATTATTTTTTCACATTTTATTAAAAGGATATTTTTATTTTTAGATAAATTATTATAAATTAGGTGACATTTATTATTAGGTGACATTACATTTATTACCGTTATAAATTATTATTAATTATTAATTTTTATTATAAAAATTTAAATTTCAATTATTATATTACATTTAAAATAACTATTTTTTTAAATTTATGAAGTGACGCACATACAAATTTTTCTTATATTTTTTATGTGCGTCATACATATTAATATTTTATTTTTGTCACACCTACTAACATTTTATTTTTTCACAATATTTAGATTTAAAGACAATTGGGGATTTTTCTTTTTCATTAAAATATTTTTAACCTCTTTTTTAAAAAGAAAATGAGAATTAACTAATTATAAAGCGCAATATACGACATGTGGAAGAAAAAAAGAAGACTTTTTTAAAAAAACTTTTAAGGTCTATTTACAACATTCATATAAATATTGTTTATACAAATTGAAAATATTACAATTTACAATATATACGCTAGATGTGCAGATTAAGCTACCATCGAAAATTTTAAAATATAATCAAGTTTTTTTTTTAATGCATTTCTCTGCCACATAAATGTGGACAGGAAATTAAACAGCCTTTCCTGTTCAGGCGTGGCTGTAAATGTCGTGAGGGGGAATAACTCTTACGACGACTAAACTCACACTCTCTCGGTGTTTACATCGTATTTTTAGTTTACCGTTTACATCATTGACGATTTAGGGGCCCCAAAACTCTCACTACAAAAATTTTTTTAAATTTTCTTACTATTGTTATATGCGTTTTTACATTGATTTTATTGATTTTACGTTTTAATTTATTCTTATTTTATTGTAAAAATTTAAGTATTCTTACTGATGAAGGGAACATAGTTCTCAAAAATGAAAACATTTTTTATTAAATAAAAAATATATTAGAACAGAAAGAAATTTATTTTTATTTCATTTAAAAGTTAAGTGACAAAAAACCAATATTATTTCTAGATTACTAGACTGGCGTAGTGTTTGACACGCATCGCTCTGCATACATTGTATTTCCACCATAAATCATAATACAAACAAAAACCATAGAAAAGGAATCGTTTATTGTGATTTGTTAATCGTAAATCGAAATATTAATTTTTCGATTTCTTAAAAAAATACTATCGAACATTATTATTTAATGCAAAAACGATTTATTTTAATTTCTTTAAGCTATTATAATATAATATTCATTATTTTTAATAGGATTGAGGTTTTTATTTGATTAAATATATTTAAAAGTCAAATAAAAGGAATTCTATTAAATTAAAATTGCATAGTTTTTGAAATTTGAAACTCCCCAATAGAAAATTGAAGCAGTTATGCACGAATTTTGCACCAGTTATATTCATGAAGTAGGAAACTCATACCATTTTAGGTTACTGCAATGTATATTCAACATCACTTTTTACACACGATGTCCTAGGAGTAATCAATTGCTGTAACTATACCTATAGGGGTAACTAAAGGTTGTAACTGCTGTAGTTAGGTATAAATGTTGTTAAATTTTGAAAATAATGAAATAGAAAAATAGTTTAATATAGCTGATTTTACATAAGAAAAACATATAAATATAAAAAAAACATAAAAACATATCAAACATAAAACATATCGTTAAATAAGAAACATAAAGATTTATTTAAAGAACAAAAATTAAAAATATTTCAATATTTTTATTTTTACAATGACTCATAATTTCAAACTTAAATTTAATTTTTGAACTTTAACCAGATAACTTATTTGAAATTATTTTAAAAGATCTTATTCAATCTGATATTTTGTAGAATAAGTAATAGAACTTGAGTAATAAGCCTTTGAATACAAAGGGTTTTTTAAGTTTTGTGAAATTCTGGCTTTTTTGACTTGTAACCACGTAATGAGTAAGTTACAATACCTAGAAAACGGTAACGGTAGGTAACAGTATTTATAATTTTTTTTTTTTTAAGAAAGATATTCATTGTTATTTCATAGCTTTTAAACAATGTAGAAGTTTTCTAAACAAACAATTGGACAGAGTAAAAATATTAATTGTGTAATTTAAATAAAAAGCCTTAAAAGCCTTAAAAAAATATTCATTGTGTAATTTTTTACAATATCAATGTGTAACCTCCGGCGATTGTGTATCCTATACCAATCAATAAAATAATTATTTTTATCTCAAAAATCGGGATAAAACCGGGATATTTATCATAAAAAAGAAAACCTTTTTAGCACATTTCCAAAAAAATTTTGAAAAAATGTGCTTATTAGTTTCACTCTGTCCGTCTGTTTACAAAACTTCTACACCGTTAAAGATAGAGAAAAAAAATTTTAACCATGGGTAGGTGTCATAAAAAAAAATAATTTCGTTGAACAACTTTTTCATGTAGCCCCCCCCCCCCCCCATTACGGAGCTACAGCCCCTCAAACTTTGAAAAAGCCCTATTTTTAAATGCATATATCTTATGTTCTGCTTAAGATTTTTTCAATCTGAAAACGTCATTCGACAGGTATTTCTTTTATCTTTGTAAATTAATATCAAAATTATACAATTTTTTTAAATTTAGTATTTAAATTTACCGTTATGTGAAAACCAAATTTTGCATGATTTTTCTACTTTCATAACTCCGGCACGCTTTTAGATAGAGCCTTGAAATTTTGAGGCAAGAAAGAACTTTTAGAATTAGTATAAGTTTGCTCAGAAAATTTTTTGGACCACCCCCTGTTTATGAGCTATTAGGGCTTAAAAATTTAAAATTTGCTATTTTTAAACACCTATAACTTAGGAACCTGTACACATTTTACTTCTGCAAGATATAAAAATTAAAGCTACAGTAATATATTTTTACGTGTGTTAAAGGTTTATTTTAGTTGTAAAGGGTTCTAAAGTTGCAGCTCTTCAAAATTGCGAAAAAGTCCCATTTTCAGATGTATATATTTCAGGCTCTGCGTAATAGTTTTGCAACCCAAGACCGCCAGAAGATCGAAAATTTTATTATCTATATAAAACAATATCAAAATTATGTGATATTTTGTAATTTATGATTTAAATTTACCGTTATGTGAAAACCATATTTTGCATGATTTTTCTACTTTTATAACTCCGGCACGCTTCTAGATAGAGGCTTGAAATTTTGAGACAAGAAAGAACTTTTAGAATTAGTATAAGTTTTCTCAGATTTTTTGGTAACACCCCCTGTTTAAGAGTTATTACGCCTCAAAAATTGAAAATTTGCTATTTTTAGACACCTGTACAAATTTTTCTTCGGCAAGACATGAAAATTAAAGCTTCAATAATACTAGAAAATCCCCTGTGCAATTGCACAATTTATATACATGCAAAAACATTCACGTTATCACTGACTCCCTTAATAAACTCCCTAAAAATTTCATTTTTACATCAGCACCATTAAAAAAACGTTGGAATCACTTACTTGATGTAATAGGAAAAATACATAAACCAAATCTAAACACATAAAATTAAAAATGTTAGGTACAGTTTATTAATTTTTTCACGCCGTTTTTTCGTGGCGGTAATTTTTGACAGTTTTTTAATCATTGAGAAAAAATGGTCCAAGCTAAAAACACATTCAGAGTAAAAGTTCGTGCCGATATCTCAAAAATTGTTTAAAACACATGTATAAAGTGCACAATAAAAACCTGCGAAAAACCAACCAACACCAACCGCTACTACATTTTTTTTTTTGTTACATTTAAAACAATCCCAATAATCGAAATAATTTTAATATTTGTTAAAATTTTACTCTCTATTTTTCTTTAGTTTTAAAAAAAAATTTTTATGTCGATGAAAAACAGTTGTTTTCGCCGCGAAATTACTTTAATTACTTCAAGTCTTTTGCGTTTATTTTTTTTTTGCTTGAAAAAAATTTGCTGAATTTATTTAATTTAAATGTACTTTAGAAGAGGCCTTTGGTATATTTAATAAAAGATTCATGTCTCTGATAATGAAATTTCATAAATTTTCGGGGGCTTTTTTTTGTGACGGTCGTTTTCGACAGCTTTTTAATTTAATGGTCTAATAATAAATTAGTACAAAATTATGAATCTATTGTGAGTGAAGGCTTCTAAAATGATATTTTCTATGTTAGTTTCTTTTTTTCTTAAGAAAAATATCCATTTCTATAATATTTGGTAAGTTCCAGACTTCTGTTATGAAATATAATTATTTAAGTCTGCCGAATTTTATATTAATAAAAAAATTTCAAATGTTTTATGTTATACCAGTTATATCGAAAATTTAGCTTAAAAATCTAAATTTCAACCTAAATAAACAAAACTACTTTAAAGTCTGTTACGAAGCTTTTTACCAGCTTTTATACTAATGAAAACAAAATCAAGAATAAAATCGGCCTATTATTTCTTTCTTATAAATATAAGGCTTACTATAAACTTAGCTCTTTTCACTTTCAGGCGTTTTAATTTTATTAAGAGTACCTATTTTTATTTTTTTTTTTTCAAAACAAAGATTGAAAACGCCAACAGAAGATTTATAATTTATTTTTAATTTACCGCTTCGACCAGTTCATAATGGATGTGTCGGTCAAATTTGAAAATTAAAAATTTGCTGAATTTATTTTTATTGAAAATGTGTTTTTTAAGTATGTACTTTTCCTTTTTTGACTGTACTCACTTAATGAACGGTTTGTGTCTCTGATAATACTTCTAGTTGAAAATTTGGTCTCTGGTAATAATATTTACTAAATTTATTTATATTTTTAATGAACGGTTTGTGTCTCTTGATAATACTTTGAGTCAAAGATTTGTGTCTCTGGTAATAAAATTTTAACTTATTAAATAAATATCATCATTGCCAGTTTAGTTTACATTCAGTGTGAGTGTTTTATTATAGATATAAAATATATTTTTTTACATGTTGGCAAGGTCTCGCCAACATCTTGTGTATTATATTATAGATATTTTTACGTGTGTTAACGGCTTTTCTTAGTTATATAGGATTCCGGACTTACGGCCCCTCAAAATTTCAAAAATGTCCTATTTGCACATTTTTTTTTATTACATGAAATTTTCAAACTTTTGTGCAAGTCACACTTCTAAACAGTTTGTATTGAGTTTTGGAAATGTGCGCTTTTAAAAACGTTGGTTTACATTCTACCTTGTTTTACTTATTTTAATTTAAACATGTCACTTCCAAAAAGGATTTTAATGTTAAGAAAATTGAATTTAATACATAATACCTGTATTAATCATACGTACATATTTTCTTCTTTAAATAAAGCTTTTCTATACATACGTATAACATTTTCTTTACACTATAATAAAGAACATAAAAAGATATTATTTAAATAAGTTCAACTATGATATAAATTCGTATAGATACTTATATACATTTTTATTTACTTATTTATACAATAAATATTTTCGAAATTAACACAAAATAATATTGTATAGAGTTAAAATAATAGTAAACAAAATAATTATAACAAACAAATTCCTTTATATTCTTAAATATTGTACATACAGTAACTAAAAGTCAATAAATATTAAGTGAAGCAATTGTGATTTTCAAATTTAACTCTTATATCTTTCTCGGGTTAAAAACCACTACATTAATTCAAAGCAATTTACCACACAATATACAACAAAAAAAAAAAAACACAATAATAAATAAAATGAACAATAACTATACATTTAATTTTAATATATGTATGTATGTATGTATATGTATATATGTATACACTTTCATTAATCTACCATATAAATACTATTAGAGTCGATCCATATTTATTCACCGTTTCCAACGAAAGCTGTTTGTTTAAGTTTAAATCTGAAAATTATACTGTAAATTATCTGTCAAGTTAATACACGAAAGCTTCTTTTTCTACACAATTTTCAAATTACAGATAGAATTCGATCATATTGTCATTTTGGATTTTAAAATCCTTTCTGAATTAGTAAAAAAAAATTAATATATCAGCAGTGATAGTTAGATATTTCTATATGTATTAGTGTAGGTAAGTATTTTCTATTTGTCTATATTGAATATAAATATTTAAAATTTTATTTGATTTTTATTTTTATATTAACTCTTAAGTACTTGTCTCAAAATAAAAATTTTATCTTAAAAATAATTTTTAATTCGATTTATTGTAGGTACCTTCAATTTAATTGTATGTTAAACTCAATACACTTAAGACATGAGATGTTGAGAAATAGTGACATGTTGTCAAATTATTTATGTTTAAAACTTTTTCAACGACTGTGATATGTTGTGTTCGTATGCAGGTAACTTTAAAATTGGAGTTGGTAACTTTAAAATTGGAAATTGAACAAGTTGAAATTTTTGAAATTTATTATAATTATTTTACCTTATTTTTTTTTTATTTAATTGTATAGATTATTACTTTAATTCAAAAAAAAATTTGTTTTTATTTTAAATTTTTAAATTTTTGTTAGATATGTTTAAGTCTTTTTGATTAAAAATTTAAAAAAATAGCTATAATGATTTGAAATATTTCTGATATTTAAAATAAGCTCAAATTGTATATATATATAAGTATAGGTAATATATATATAAGTATAGGTATAGGTAATATATGTATAAGTATAGGTAATGCAATAGAAATTAATAAATCTGTTATAGTTGTAATGGACATTAAAAATTATTTCGTGACACAGGCGTGTATCTGGTGTGAAATTGACAAAACTAAGTTTCAGTACTTAAAGGTTAAAATGTTGATTGTCAATAAATTAAATTTTTTTGAAAAGGGATGAAAATAAATGGTAAGGATACATTAAATAAAAACAATATAATAATACATTTTAGGTATATATGTATGCATATTATATATATCTCTATATTGTAAGCAGATTATGATACTAAATAATATGCTACACAAAATTATTTTATTCGATGATCCTTACAGTCCTAATAATTTTAAAAATCAAAATACTACATTGAAATTTATAAATATTTGTTTATGTATAATGAGAGATATTTTTTTTTTTTTTTTAGAGTGCCAAACGTTGTCAAATTGGTTTAATACAAAATAAAAGAGTTAAATTTCAGTAAAGCAGTTTTCGATTCAGATAATAGTCAATAACAATAATGTAAGTGCAAGTAAATATGTAGGTACAGTATAATTATATAAATATATAGATTGAAATACATACAAATGGAATAAACAAAAACTTTAAAAATATGAATTTTCGCAATCTGCAATAAAATTATTGTTTTATTTTTCGGATTAAATTAAGAAGTCATTAAAATCGTAATACATATACATAACATAATATAAGTGTATTAAATTAATATTAGTGTTAACGTTATGATGTCCTAACTTCCTAGTTGCACTCAATGCACTCAATAAAAATTATAAAGGTATATTTCACCAAAAAATAAATTTTATTCTTACTGGTATTACAATTATTATAGCTGAATAAGAAATTCCATGAGATGTGAAAGATTAAATTTAAAGTACTGAAGTACTTTTTATTTTACTAAACTTATATATTTACTAACTTGATATATTTGAAATATTTGAAGATATTATTGAAATAAGTCTGTGTAAAGTACAATTTTTACCCCTGAGATTTTGTATAACAAAAACAAACATATTTTTATGTTGTATCTCAAAACACAATAACATAACTAAGCATGCATTTTAAAATATACAATTTATTCAAGTACTTTTTAGAGTATAAAGAGTGTTCCAAGATAGGTAGGAAAAAAAAGTATTATAAAAGGTAAAGGAGACCATAATTAAGCAAATATTAACAAAAGCGTAAAAGTAGTTGAATTTGTAATGGTTCTTAAATGGTTCGGCTTAAATCCTTGCTTTGAAATACGTACAGCGAAAAATTTAATTTTGTGCTAAAATTCAAATGACTATAGGATTTTATCAAGAAAGCGTATTATTAATACGTACTATTAAACATAAAGTACTTTAATAGTGTTAAAAGAAGGTAATTTAATTTAGGTAATAACTAATTTAATTGTTATATATTTAAGTAAACCAAAACGCGAAAAGTAAGTAAGTAACGCCAAAACATAACAAATGGCGAGGACAATTTTGAAGGGGTTTCAAGCTTCGAGTAACAAGGCACAACAGTATGCATTTCGTCATATGTGAGAGAATACAGGCTGGTAATAGGAGCTACTTTGCAAATAAAAAGTTGTTACAGTCCAAATTGTTTCTAAGGCAAACAAAGCTCATAATATACAAAACTATAATCCGACCAGTAGTTACATATGGGCGTTAACTGTAGCAGACGACAATAACCTAAGAGTTTTTGAAAGAAAAATCTTACGAAATATTTTTGGCGCCCGAAGAATGTAAATCGGCGAATATATAAGAAGAAGTAATGCCGAACTGGATGAATTTATTAAACAAGAAGATTTCCTCAGATTTGCCAAGGTACAAAGATTACAATGGGCCGGGCATATGATGCGAATGAGAGGAAGCCTGGTACAAAAGAGATCTTTAAATATCAAACCAGATCTAAGAAGAAGTAGAGGCAGATCACGTATGAGATGGCTTAATAATATTGAAAACGACTCTGGAGTGTTGCGAATTATAAATTGAAAAAATATTACTCAAGATTGTGATGCGTGCAGAGATTTTGTGAAGAAGGTGAAGAAAGCTCACATCGAGCTGTACAGCCACAAGAAGAAGAAGAAGAAGAAAAATATATTTAAGTATAATTTAAGATAATTAATTGATAGTTAATTGTAGAAACGTCTTGATACAACTCAATACACTTTAATTTTTTTTTGACAGCACTTGCGCCATGACTGACTACGCAAAATTTCGTTTGATTGTAGTGTAACAGCACCTTTATTATTTCGACGTTTTTAACAATATTCTACATATTTTTTCATCTATTTCAATGAAACATCTTGTATTTTTATTTTTTATTGCTAAAATTATATGCTCCCATGAAAACTCATTTTTGTTATTATTCTGTCTGAACTTAAAAAGTACATTTTACTCACCTCATAATAAAATAAAAATTAATAAAATTTCAGCAATAACTACTAGGCTATACCTATATATTTATATTTTATTTAATATATATATATATATATTATGTACGTTTTAATATATTTTTGGACTAGTATATATTGTATATATTGTGTATAATATCTGGATATCTATATACAATACAATATTAATTTCATTAGGGTTTCATTAATTTTCTTTAAAATAATCTGTGCATTAAACTCATTGTATTCATTTTGAGTTTACTTTTCATTTTAAATGGAAATTATTTTTTCATAATATTATATAATATATAATAATATATTTTCATTATATCATAATATCAAGAATGATAATAAATATAAATAAAAATTATGGTCATCCAGCAGGATTTAAAACATTGACTATAGTTTTATTTTTAAATTATTTAATAAGGTTGTTCTTTCGAAAAAAAAAAAAAAATCTTATTAAAATTTGATATGTTCAATGTTAAAATAACTTTTGATAACTGTGAGAATATTTATGTGATATTAAAATACAAAATATTAAGAAATTATATTCAGAACTTTGAAATATTGCAACAAATAATTAAATCATGAATGAATATTAAAATAAAGAATATTATTATGTTTTGTGTTAATATAATTAAAAATTTTTTTTTTTTTTTTTATTATTTTAACAGAATATGAACATAATTAAATTGAAATTTATTATTAAATTAAAATGTTAATTTTTTTGAATCAAATTTGTAAAATTGTCTGTATTATATGCATACATATACATAAATATTACACATATTATTTTAATATGCAAACTGTTATGCAGAATGTCTACAAATTTTTTATTTAATATAATAATGCAAATGCATAAGTAATATCAAAGGTTAAATTTTTATTTATAGAATTTCGAAAATATAAAAATAAAACAGTGTAGAATTTAAAATATATAACGTTTTTAACAATTTGAAAAAAACATCAATACAAACAGTTTGAAATACTGTGGCATGCATCAAAATCTTTTTCAATTTTAAGAAAACTTTATATAATTAAGAAAATCTGTTAGCATGTGTGCATCAGTAACCATAAAATTTGTACACTTGTGTCTAAAATTAAAAAAATTTAACTTTGACAAACTTCGAGAATCTGTTTCATAATGTGTGGATCTTTATAAAAAAATTATTCTATGACATTCAATTTTTTTATGAGACTTATCCATATTGAAAATTTTATTGTTGTATTTTAAGCGATGTTGAAGTTTTGTAAAGTGACAGATGAACTGACAGAGTGAAATTTATAAGGGAATTTTTAAAAATGTGTTAAAAACCGAAGAAACCTGAAATATCATTGGGTTTGAACATACAAATGGTTCAAATAATTTCATTTTTGACTAAATAGAAATAGCATACAAATGGTTCAAATAATTTCTTAATTAACCGAAATTCTTAAAGAAATAATGATTTAAATTAATAAAAATAATATGTATAGTTTTAAAATGTTGGAGGTGATGGTTTATCGTATCTGTATGCAATATTCTGTATTATAATTGGGTAACTATCAAACTTATATATTTTGTAAAATAGTTTTATGCTGTACACTATCAAATTTTTTATTGAATCTTGTACGAACATTATATAAAATCAAAAATAAAAAGAAAATAACTTTACATAAATATTAATATGTACAAATATAAATATGTATTTATTAAATTATTTAAAAAAAAAAAAACTTAATTAAATTCAATTAAATTAAATACAATATTTTTTTTTTGGCTCAGACTCAGACAGGTATTGTTTTACATATTCTCTATATATTTATGAGATTTAATTAAAATATTTTAATATATTATTATAAATAAAGTCTATTTTTTATTGTATAGAAAAAGAATTGAATATTAAATATTAAATTTCACTTCATATATATTATAAGAATGATCAAATTAGTGCCTACTATATATTTTTTAAATATCATAGCGACCATTTTTTCTTTTTTTCAGATTCCCTCCAAAATTTCAATTCGTGTTCAGTATAGTTTGGCAAATCACCATGAAAAGATACACAGTTGCACAGCATATAGAAATTGTTAAAATTTATTAGAAAAGTAATAATAAATGTAACAATTCATTATTTCATGGAAAAATCATCTTTAGTGATGAAGTTATTTTCTGATTAAATGGCTTTGTAAATAAGCATAATATTTGTTACATTTGCAGTGAAGAAAACTCGCACATTCTCTTCATGTTGGTCCACACGTTTACATGCTCTTATTTGATCACCCTTATATATATATATTCTTTATATTATAATAAATACGTTAATATTAAAATGAAATATTTTATTCAAATCAAATATAACTTTTTTTTTTGTGAATGTGCTCAAAAGTGAAATATTAGAGAAATATTTGATAAAGTGGACTCTACTGTGAAAATAATAATTAAAATATACCAATAATTGAAGTATACTATGTTCCGAGCGCGCAATTAAGAAAAAACATATTCAAATTAATTAGAAGGTAGAACATAACGGTAGATACTTGATAAACGCAAGCTACTATTAAAAAAATCTAGACAACCTTGTTAAAATTAAAAACGCAAAATTAATTGCATAATTAACAACAATATTAATTTCATATTTCATGAAGGAATAACCCTGTAATACCTACATACGAGTTACGAGTGTATATATATGCTTGTTAATATCAAAGCAATTTTAAATAAAACTTTTGATTATTTTTATTAATGATAAATGGAATCAATCCCACACGGCTTTAAAAAAAAACTTCACTGGTCAAAAATAGTGATACAAAAGAAGGATAGAAATAAAATGACTATACAATAAGATAGACCAGCAAGAAGCTTCTATTTCATAGTCGGTTCTTTTGAACAAATAATAAAATTTCGTAATCAACTTTATTTCAAGTAAAATACAGCAAGCATATGAGGGTCACCTACGAATTTTTATTTTTTTTTTAATTCCTCTTGCTTTTCAAAAAAAATTGTTTTTTTATATCTTTGTTTTTGCTTTAATTTTATTTAATTTTCTAATTTATATGCAACCAACCAACTCTAAAATCCTTGTTAATTATTTTTTTTACTTACATATTTCAACATATAAAAGAATTTGAAATAGTAGGGACTACCGCCGCATAATCGCCGCTAAGCTCTGAAATGATTGAAACCCTGATTTTGAAACTGACTCTATAATCCTTCCTAATAATTTTATTACTTTAATTAATTACATTCAAAACGCTCTGCAAAAGCACACAGCACTCCTTGGACTTGATCTAAAAAAAAATAAGTTTTTGAAAAGCATTTTAACATAAAACCATACTTTGAAAACAAGGATAAATAAGGTAGAATGTAAACCAAGGGTTTTTAAAAGTGTACATTTCCAAAAGGAAATACAAACTGTTTAGAATTATTGTGACTTGCATAAAAATTTAAAAATTTCATGTAATAAGGAAAAATGTGAAAATAAGACTTTTCTGGAATTTTGAGGGGCTTTAAGACCGGAACTCTATATAACTAAGAAAAAGCGTTAACACACGTAAAAGAATATTACTGGAGCTTTAATTTTTATGTCTTACCAAAGAAAAATTTGTACAGCTGCCTAAGTTACAGGTGCTATCTAAAAGCGTTCCGGAGTTATGAAAGTAGACAAATCATGCAAAATTTGGCTTTCACATAACGGTAAATTTAAATACTAAATTTAAAAAAAATTGTATAATTTTAATATTAATTTATAAAGGTAGAAAAAATACCTGTCGAATGACATTTTCAGATTAAAAAAATGTTGAGTAGAACATGAGATATACGCTTTTAAAAATAGGGTTTTTTCAAAGTTTGAGGGGCTGTAGCTCCCTAATAAATGGGGCTACATGAAAAAGTTGTTCCAAACAATTAATTTTTTTATGAGACCTACCCATGGTTAAAATTTTTTTCTCTATTTTTAACGGTGTAGAAGTTTTATAAACAGCCGCACAGACGGGCGGATGGACGGGCTGACAGAGTGAAACTAATAGGCACATTTTTTCAAAATGTTTTTGGAAATGTGCTAAAAACAAGATTTTAAAGAGCAAAAATTAAAAAAAAATAAAACAGATTTCGTACTGCTGCCGTGATACAATCTAAGTTTTGTTAAAATTGAAGAACTTGTCTTTAATCTATCATTATAGTCCATTATAACAAATCATAATACCAACAAAATTTCATTACACCAAAATATTCCACTCTTTTTCTAAACAAAATGATAATCCAAAAATTTCGACCAACAAAAAAAAAAGAAAAAAAATTTTAATTGAAAGTTTAACTTTCTTTTTCTTTTTCATTAATTTTATTACAACTCTTCACTTTTTATTTCACATTGGTGTTTTTCTTTTTTAATCAAAATTAAATAGAATAAAAAGTAAATAGAATAATTTTTTGTTTTCATGAAAATAAAAAAAAAAAAAAACAAAACAAAAAAAATAACTAAATTACATAATTAAGGTTCCAGTCACGTTCTATTCTTCAGTGATACAATAAATCGTAAAAGAATCCTTTACAATAAAGTCATTGGTTCCTTTAATGTTTCAAAAAAAAAAATAAAATAAAAGAACAAATAAAAAAAACTTGAAAAGGAAAATCGTAAACCAAACTCATCAAAATGGCATTGCCACCAATCGACTCGTAGATTCATCAAAATATTTAACATTTTAGTTGTTAAATTTAGCATTTTGTTGATTTTTTTTATATTACTGAAATGAAAATAAAAAAATTAAATATAGAAAAAAAAGTTGAAAGATAATAAAGATTGTTAAGTTACGATTTTACATAAAATTTTCTTCTATTTAAAAATTATATCCAGATTTTTTTAAGATTCTACTCTCCAATGTCTTTTGTTTTTTTTTGTATTATGATATTTTTTCTATTCCTTTGTATTCTTAAGATATACTCGTATAATTTCAAAATGATTTTCATTAAAATTTTAACATTATTAAATTAAAGTATAAAGATAATACATTATAGCAGTGACTGTAATTTAAATAACAATAAACGTAAAAGATTATTTTTATACATTTGCTCTCTTTAAACTATTTGGAAGCCCATCAAGATCTATTGCATATACTATCATATTATTTCTATTAACTTTGTATTAAGTTAAAAGTTATTTTTATAGTTATTTTGATAAAAAGTATTTTTGTAATTATTTATAAAAATTGTTATGAAATAATATATTATGTATTATAAAATAGATACATTTTATACATATTATAATTTCGGTCTAATTTTAAAATTCATTTCATATTATCTAATTTTAAAATCTAAAATTTTTTTAATATGTATAACATTATTACGAGTATTTTCAAATTTTTCGACTAAATAATGTTTGCAAAAATAATAATCCTAAATAAAACAAAGCATTATATTTTAGTGTATATGAGACAATAGGCCGAATTCATAAAACTGAGCTTGAGCTCAATTCCTAATTTTTAAACAAAATCTAGATCTGAAATAAATATTATGTAGTTCTTGTTTGAAAATGTCAGATTTGAGTTCTAGCTCAGTTTTATGCATTCGACCAAATATCTGTATGCAGAATTTGAGAACTTTTAGGGGAGTTTCACTTCATAATAAACGAGGCTACATAAAAAAAAGCTGTTACATAATATTAATATTTTAACGGTATCTATCCATACTTAAAATTTCATTACTCCATCTTAATTCAGTTTTGTACATAGATGAACCGGAAAACAGGGTCAAAATAATTATTTATTTATTTCAAACATTCTTTCGAAAATGCACGAAACATAAGATCGCATTATTTAGAAAAACAAAATATTTTAATAATTTTTTTTTTACTTTTGACAGTACTGTATACATTAAAATACCAACACCCAATTTAAAAGATGGTAAGTATAAAAATATAAATATGTAATTTAATAATCACAAATTCCTTTATAATTTAAACATTTTATATTTTTATATTCTGATATTTATGTACACATTATCAATAAATGTACATAATATATGTATATAATATAAATGAATATGATACTTTAATTTTTATTACAAATGTTTTTATTTAAGGTAAAAAAATCAGCATTTAAAATAAAAATGTCTTCACTTAAAATAAAAATGATTTCACTTAAAGTAAACAATACTTCAGTTAAAATAAAAAAGGTATAACATTTAAAAAGAAAATGAACTGGAATCTAAGAAAAAATAAAATTCATTTTATTTTTCTTTAACAAAAACCGGAGATGCGGTTGCGGCAAGCATAACATGGAAAAACTTTAATAATCATATTAAGAATTCTTTTAGGATTTATGCCATAACAATATTGTTCTGAGAGAAGAAGATTACGAAAACTTAATTTTTTTCATTTTATTATGTTTGAATCATTGAAAGACACTTTAGTGGAATGGAACAAGCACCAATACTTTAAGAGTGTGTTTTCTTTAACCCACTAAATACCACTAATCCACTAATACTCTCTTCGTTTCTGAACAAGAAATAAGTTATATATTTTCTAGTACTAATGTACTGCTTTCTCAAGATAAATAAATATTGAGGAAAGAAAATTAGTTTCAAATTGATGGGAATATTATAAACAAAGTAGTTAATGTTCACCTTTTGAATGTTGTGTACATGTTTCTGTTAGGCGGCAAATATACCAATCTTAAATCCATAGCAGAGAGTTGATCTAAATTTTGAAAAACCAAACTACAAAAATTAATATTTTATCTTAATTATAAAAATTAGTTAAATTATTTATTTGTCATGCAACTGCAGCTATAATTCTTAAGACAATTTTAGTACTTAATATATCTATTCACATTATCACTTTTTTCTACACGAATTTTACTTTATAAGTTAATTATGATCATTCTGCACACAAATAATTTATTTAAATCTAAAATCTCTTTATAAAAAAAAACAGGTCAGGCTATTTTCATCAAATAGTAATCACATTTTTGAACATAACGTTTTTCATCAGTTTGTTTTTGTTTCCCTATGTACTGTTATGATTTTTTAACCCTATATGTACATAACTCCTTTGTGAACAATTACGATTTTTATATAATCAAGTATTTTTCTGTTCCTTATCATTGGCTTATATTATAAATATTTTAATAATTTACAAAAATATTAAAGTACGTATCAGGTGGTGTAACATAATAATAAAAAGAGACAAAAAAATAAACAAATTTTTTTTAAATCTTTTTTTTATATTCACAAAATTATTTAATTTTCAAAATCTTTATGAAAACGGAAATTAAAGTAAAAAATTCAATTTAAACATTTGAATGATGAGATTTAAATTCACTGATGTAAATTTTTATTATTTTAAATATTATGGACAAAACATAAATAAAAATCATCATAATGTAATAAAAACGACACTCAAACTAAATAAGAAATAAAATTAACAAATTTTAGTTTTAAAATTTTTGTCATGATAATCATTGAAATAACAGTAATGTCAAAAACCTTATATCAAAATAATGACATATAATAAAAATAACAGAAATAAATAGAGATAAGATATAATAAAGATAATGGATAGAAATAACTAAAAGACCAGACATTTTTTTTTGTTTTTGTTGGCATATTTTTGCTTTCGTTTTTGTGATTTACCATGACTTTTTTTTCAATTTCAACAGGTATCTAATCATTATGAAAAAATATGATCTGCGTTGCTAAATTGTATTTTTATAACAGGATATTAAATGTTTTCTTTTCTATTTTCTTTTTTTTTTTCTGTTTTTTATTACGCAATAAACAACTTTTTCGGTAACTATATAATTTTACATAATGTACAAATTAAAATATATAAGGTTTGGATATTATTATATTATATTGTTTAATATTTAGCTAAGAAAAAATGAGGTAAAACAAAAATGAGTATTAGCTTACGAGTATTACACGTTAAAAACGTTAGCATCTCCGTTAGTAATATGATTTAGTGAATCAAATTAGCACTATTACCCCATTTAATATATTATTAAAAATAGTTGTAAAGGGGCTTCGGTGGCCTAGTGGGTAAGAGTGTATAAAATACACTGTAAACACCGAGGGTGTGTGTGTTCGAATATCACACACGTCGTAAGACGTTATTCCCCTTTACGACATTTACAGCCACGACTTACACGACTGTTCACATTTATGTGACAGAGAAATGCATTAAAAAAAAAAAAAAATAGTTGTAAATTGTATATGAAAAGGCATAATGACGGGGAAATTTCTTTATAATATGTATAAATATTTTAAAACCAATATCCTGTCCCGAACTTGCAAAATTCGACCTATGAAAATTTTCCGTAATTGATGTTTTATTTGAAATTTAAAAAAATATAAAATTTTATTCGTTTTATATATTTTTGCTCATAGAACATACAATCAAATAATCAATAATAATTAAGTTAATTTAGTTATAATATTTTATAAAGATTTCAATTAGCCAGTAATTAGTTCTCCGCAACCATTGTTTTCATACAGTACCTACACTGAAACATTTTTCTGAAAGGGGCATATCATAACAGAAAATATTAAAAAATATGCTATATATAAAATATTTATAATGAAAAATTACATTTATTTTCTAATATATCTCACTGTTATAAAAGATGTATATGAAAATCTATTATTAGTACCTAATGTAAAACCTGTGATTGTTTCAGTGAACACAAATATTTTATATGCAGCTCGTATTTGAAAATGAAACACGAACTTCTTGGAAAAACTAGAGTTAAAAAAACTTAGTTCACATATGTTGTTCAAAATGGATGCAGAAGTACAATGTATTATTAGATGTATTATTACTGACGCGGCATACTGGTTGCAAAGCTCTAACGTTGTGAATTCTAATATTGTATTATAGACAACAGAAAACATTCATCAATCTTAGTTTTCATATTAAATTGAAAAATTAATAAAAATATTCATTTGTTTATAATTATTGTAAAAAAAATTAATTGTTTAGTAGAAAATAATTAATATTTAGAAAATAATTCAAATTTAGTACAAAATAATTCAAATTTAAACCATACCATACCATACTATTACCTAATGTAATGTCGTATAGAACCTATTCCTAAGTTGAAAGAAAGAGTAATTTTAACAATTTCTCTTCAATTTATGTGTGAGTTTTGAACAAAATCCATAATAAGAAGGTAAAAAAATATTTCTGTTCATAGTTAATTTTTTTACATTTAATGTTCAACAAATTTTCAATGTTATTAATAATACAAAAATAATTGGCAAAGCAGTAGATTTTTCTAGATAGAAATTCGTGCTGTTTTCAAATTCTTTTAGAAACAGAAATTTATTGCAAAAATTTGTTTTGTAATTAAATAACTTTTTTTTGTTGTACGTATAATATCTTCTTTCACTCTTTCTCTTTTTTTTTCATTTCTCTTGTTTGAAATAATCAAAGTATGGAAATCGCAAAAAAAAACCTTGACCTTAAAATTTTAATTAAATTTGGCGTTTCCGAAATTCCTATGTTCGAATATACATATACTTTAACCTAATGAGAAACTCTTGATTTAAAAACTTACACCTCTCTTAGAAAAAAAAATAGTCTATAAAATTCAGCACACATGTTTAATGTCAAAATTTTTGGGACAGACTATCTTTTATAGTAAAAGACAATCGTCTGCTGCTGTTGCTGCGCGTGCCCTTTTTTAGATTTGTGTAGATTGTGTGAAGAGCACACGCCACATACAATCACAATATTTCTTACTATCTTAATAGTTAATACTCACATTATTAATTCTTACTTAATACTACTAATACTAACAAGACGAAAGTAAAAAAAAATATGGAAATGGTTTCATTCTTCAACAGTACTCTTTACTTTTTATTTTAATTCTACTACACATGTATTGAACCAACCAATACCAATTACTATTATAATTTATATAATGTACAATGTACCATGTAGTAATGTACATTTACATACGATATTATAGATATTATAATTTTTATATAATATTATTAGCAGCACAAATAATAAGAAATAACACAATATTAACTAATAAATAGGAAATACTAACAAAATGAATGAGCAAATGAAAAAGAAGAGCAAAGAGAAAAAAATTGTTATATATAATTTTCTTTTGTTTAAAAAAAAATGGAACAATCGTTAATTTCATATTTCATAATGTATTGATGTGGTTGACATTGACAATTGACATTTGTTTTTATGAGCAAAAACAATTCCTGCAATAAACAATTCCTGCATTATATTATTATACATAGTAGTTTTTATATTTACTTTTTTTAACTAATGGCTTTTTTTTTGGTTTGGTATATGTAAAAAATTGCATTAGGTTTACGTAAATGAAGAGTTTAATTACATATACCTATTACCAAAGAACATTATAATTATAAGAAGTCTCAATATAACACTTTTTCAATTTCTTCACCTCTGATGTGTATGGTCGGGGGGAAAATAAAGTAAAAGAGAAAATTTTGTATTTTATTTTTTTCTTTTTTTTTATTGCTCAAATGGTTAATGGACAAAGGTATAAATAATACTATATATTTTAAGAGCGGATTTGATGTGATGAGAGAGAGAAAATAAAAAGAAAATCAGAAAGAAAAAATTTCTTATGTGGGTCGTCACGTCATTATCACGACCCATATATGAAAAAAAATATTTTCAAAATTTGTATAAGATGAGACCTCTTTTTTTTTTTTTCTTTTTTTTTAGTGCATTTCTCTGCCACATAAATGTGAACAGGAAATTGCAAAGCTTTTCCTTTTTAGGCGTGGCTGTAAATGTCGTACGGGGAGATTATTCTTACGACATATGTGGGATTCAAACATACACTCCCTCTGTGTTTACAGCGTATTTTATACGTTCTTACCTACTAGGCAACCGAGGCCCCCATGAGACTTCTTATAATTAGTTGGTTGGTTTTTTTGAAATTTTTCGGATTTTTATACGAGAAAGTCAATAAGAAGACTTTTTTGAGGTTTATTTTTTTTTTTATTGAAATTTTCAAAAATTTTGTAATAAAGGAAAGGAAATTAATAAAGGAAGCAAATTACAACCATAAGAAGGTGAATTTTTTCTGTGAAAAAAAAAAAATTTTATTTTTAATGTTAATAACAATCGTACCGGAACATGGAGCCATTACTTTTTTTTTGAATGTTGCTGAATATTATGGCAAAACTTTAGAAAAAATATCGGTTTTTATTACACCGAAATGAATATACTGTTTTTGCTCCTTTTATAAAAATTCAAAAATTTATGAAACATTCCTTTAATGAATTTCCTTTAATTAAAAATAAATTATTTCATTAATTTTAGGTTTAATTTATTTATTGTATATTGAATATTTTCAATATTAAAGTTATAATATGATGTTTTTTATTATTTTTAGTACAATATTATGATAGTTATTAACTTTTAAAGTATCTATGGATAAGTTAGAAAATATGTTAAGTTTCCTTTATATTCCTTTAGCAATAAAGTATTGAATATTTTTTTTATAGATTTATATTTACCTAATTTTTGGTAAATATAAATCTATAAAATTTAGATTAGATTAATTTGCTATGTATTATCACAGACTAAATAAAATATACAGACGATCAGTTTCATATAAAAATTTTTAGTTTTTTTTTAAAGCCAGACTAAGCAGTTTATGGAGCTAGACTAAGTATTTTACAATATTTAAATTACAAAAATAGAAAATACAAAAGAATATTCTATAAATTTTTGTTTTTGCTATTTAAATATCTAAAATACTTAGTCTGGCTCCAAAAGAACGTCCCTGCTGACTTAACTTAACAGTCCCTGCTGACTGACAGACTTAAAATTTTTATATGAAACTGTTCGTCTGTATAATGTATTTAGTCTGTGGTATTATGCAAAATAAATTGAAATTAGGCATTCATAAAACTGAATTTTGTTTTTTAGAAAATGTTCTTTTTTTTGTTTTTTGTAAATTTAAACCTATGGGATGTTTTTAATTTTAAAATTATTCATTCATAACGGATCATCAAAGTAATGGTTTTTGAGATAATATTATAATATTTTATATTATTATTTTTCAATTCAAAACAGGAACAGCGAATAGTTGTGGGTACCAATTCTAGGATACCGGTACGATTATAAGTTATATATTATTTTCATAAAACTTATCTTTCACAACATTTCAAATATTTGATTTTATTAAGTATAAGTAGAAACTGGGAGATATGTTTGTGTAAATTTTCGAGTTTTATGACATCGAGTATGTGGAACTTAACTTCTTTTGACGAAATTTTAAATACCTAACTTATATAATAGAGACACTGAATAATACTTACATAAAAATAAAATGTAATGGCAACTCCATGAATCTACTGTTAAGGAGTAACAAAAATTTGCAGAATTTGTTATCATAAGACTCAACTTTTTTTTATAAAATTTCAAATACCTATAGGTTCCATAGACACTATGAGCTATTCTCATATATGGCAGCTACATGAACCTGGGGGTCGAATTTTTTCTGTTTCTATAACATAACTAAGAATTATCAAAGCTTATAAAAACTAAAAATTTGAAAATTGCAACTCCATTATTTTTTAAGTTATATTTTATCTATGTCATCTCCTTTAGGATGTCAAATTGCAAATGACAAAATGACGTAATGGCGAATTTATTATATTTTGATAACTTGTTCGTACTGCTATATATATAAAGTAATTTCTTTTATTTAACAATTCAATCAGTTTAAAATGAATAAACTAGTATTGGAAGAAAAAGTGAATGGAAAATGGGGAGTGGCAAATCTGCTACAGTTGGTCAGATAAATAACTACTATTGACAGGAAAATATCGGCAAAATCGACTCATATGGCACAAAATAAATTTACTTGGCAGCAGCATATAAAGTATTTAATCAATAATCTCACTACACACTGAATAGGGTATTAGAAGGAGAAGTAGACTGTTTATTTTAACGTTCCAGCGGACACGCAATCTGAATTCAAATGAGCATTTAGGTGCTATATAATAAATATCCCAGCATTTTAAATGCTTTTATGCAATCTTCCGATATTTTATATTTTTCTTATCGAACTTTAGACATTATTATATTAACCCTGATGTATGAAAACAATTGATACTTTAAAATAAAGTTCGTAACAGAACGGATATACAAATACATTAAATATATACTTTGTACTGAACAAATAAATAAAATGATAAATTATTTTTCATTTAAATTTTTTTTTAAATTTATAAATAATATAAAATTTTTTAAGTCTATCGTAAAAACAATACATCAATTTAAATGAACATTTAGTGCTAATTCATTAATTTTTAAATATCAGTAAAAGTACGTAATACTTCATACAATATTATGATTTTACGGTGCAATGACAGAACGCCAGAGGAAATAAAGCCCACCGGCCTTAATTCCTTTTGAATTGGAATTAAGATCCACACTATTTTTTGTTATTAAAACAAGAAAGTAATAGAATATGTAGAGCAAACGCATTAGGAGGGATTTTAGAATTTTGCAGAAAATTGTGATATCCCCTTTTTCCATTTTAGGATAGATTTTAGAGTTGATTACAAAATCAGGGTTATATGCTTTTTCCAAAATATGTATATAAGTATTACTCCTATTGTCAGGGATTTTGGGCGGGGTTTTTAGATTGAATCTAAAATTAGGATTATACGCCTTTTACAGAATTTTTAGATATATGCATATGCGAGTTTTGAATTAGGAGGATTATGTACATATTCTGGAAAAAGAGTATAATTCTGATTCGGTAAACCAACTCTAAAATCTATTATAATTCAGAAACTCGCATATATGCATATATATAAATATTCTGTAAAATGCGTATAATACTGATTTTGAATTCAATTCTAAAATTCTTTCCAAAATCCCTGAGTCCTTAACAATTAGACAAAAGTCCCATGGGACTTCGAGCTCATTGAAGTGAGTCAAAAGTCCCAATGGGACTTCTGTCACCATGTCACCAAATAAAATCCAGTCAAATGGAACACAAACTCATGATAGTAACATTTGTCTTACTGAGGGGGCTTTAATCCTTTTTACAAATGGAGTTAAAGCCCATTATCTAGTGGAATTAACATCCGTGCGTTTTAATTCTTTTTTGAAAAGGATTTAAAGCCCACGGACGTTAATTCCAAAAGTTTTGGTATTAAAGCCCACGGACTTTATTTCCTCTGGCGTTTTGTCAATGCACCTGATTTTACACTAATTTCTTATTAATTAAATTTATTTGCAAATGTAACATGAACGCAAAACTAATTTTAACTGATTTTCAAACCGTCATTTATTTTTGTTAATTAACCCCATTAAATCAAAATAATCTTCCCATTAAACACTAAACATATAATATTTTAAAATATTCTAATCTACGAACAAATGAAAATTACGTGATTTTAAAATATTGTGATTATTTAAGTAAACCTTAACTCAAATTTAAATAGAATATATCTGAACATAATTTTAACCCATATCCTTATATATATATATAAGGTAAAAAAAAAAACATATTTAAAATTCAATAATTTATGTGCAATTTTTAATTGAAGTGCACTCCAATAATCCCAAATTAAGTTTTTAATTAGTATTTAAAAAAAAAAAAACGGATAGTAACTGCTTGTCCGAAAGCGCATTATAGTTATTTAAAACTGAATTACTATCATTTTTAAATAGTTGGTTTAATTAGTAGAATTTCAATAAAATGTTTGTATATATACTCGTATAAATGGAAATATGAAGTATTATTTTAAATAAAAATATATAAATTTATAATTACGCGTCATATGATATAAATATTGACCTAAAATTTATTCTCTATTTTTATCGAGTTACATGAAAGGTCATATAAAGGTTACAGGTCTTTAACAAATGATTAAAAATAATATGCCGAATATTCTGGCCAAAAAAAAATACTAAACGAGCAATTACGAATATGAAGCTGTGAAGACCAATCGAAATGCAAATTCGAAGAAGAAAAAAGAGATGAATTTATCATATTCTCAAATGTTCAACAACCATCAAATAACATCAGTATGGTACATCACGCTTTGAAGTAACACGACTGAACTAATCCTCAAGAATTAGAGAAGAAGTGTTCAAATTGAGATATAGTGAAGTAGAAAATTTTTGACCAAAATTAAATAACCACAAGAAAAAAGGTATAAAATTATAAGTAAAGAAAATTAAATATTCATTTTATTTTTATTTATTTAATAACATAAAGAGGAACGTTGAAATGTTAGATAAAGCTGTATACAACACTTTAGATAAAAAAGATTCTGAATTAAAATATGATTTCTCTATACAATATCTTTAAGATATTGAATATATCAATATATCTTTGAAAATAAATCGAGGAAAAATCAACTGTTATAATAATATGCAATAAATAAGGAACAGATACTAATAAATCGTTTAAAGAGGGGTTTATGTTCAGGTTGTAAGTACCGGTGGACAGTATTATAATAAAATAGATATAATATTAAATTTGGTTCTATATCGCATGGTATTGACATAGGATTGAAAGTCGAATCGATTATTATTGTATTAAGAATTGAATCAAAATTTGTTTTTTCACTTATTGAAATATATCTGTCTAAACATTGATCGTGCTTCGTGATAATCGTGATCGTGGGATCGTGATTAAATAAATGAATGCAAAAAAAAAATGTGTTTTAATTTTTTTGTCAGTGACTACATTACTATTGTACTTTAGCGTAGGTACCAATTATTTAACAATTGAATTTAGACATGGATTTATTTTAAACGATGAGAAAACTTTGGAACAATGAAAAATTATTGTACAATTTTTCAACATTCAAAAGTTATTTCAAATAAAAATCATTAAAAATTAAAAAGGCGTCTACATTCTATATACGCACATTTAAATTTGTTTGTCATAACTATCGCATAATTTATCATTTGTATAGTTATCTACAAACGATGAGTGTATATATGAGTAAGTAAGTATATGCTTAACAATTTTTAAAAGGATTTTTTTTTTTGTTTTTCCAAGGATATTGTTATAATTATTGTTCATGATTAATGTAATATTCTAAATTCTAAACAATAAAATATATATATATATATGTACTATAATGTAATGGTGAATCGATAAAATCCGAAATAAATTCACTTTAAACAAAAATAAGCAGAAATCATGAAATGATAAAATTTGTGCGATTCCTTAATTTTGTATTGCTGTTTGATTGAGTTCCATTGGACTTAAATGGAATTCAAAATATTTAAATGGATTTTTAAATTTATAATAAATTACTATTAAAAAAACATTTTAGTTATTTCTTTTAATACCTAGTACAATAATGTTCTTTCATTTAATGAATTGACTTACGTAATTTTATTTAATTGAGTTCAGCCTTTTAAAATCTGGATCAATCCACAATAATTAATTCCATCCCTCATAATCCTAAATTTTTGTCTTTCCTAAATCCCTTTTCCCACGAATCTCCCCTACATTCCTATCCTATACCCTACACTGTACATTTGTATCAAAGATCCCAACCTAAAGTTTGGTTTAGAAAGGGGGTGGTTTTGACTGGTTAAAGTTTAACACTATCCAGAAGAATCACGTGCCGGGTGACTTCAAAGTTTTCCACCATTTCCATTTAAAAAAAAAAATTGTTATTATAAATTCAAATGTAGGTAAAATTGTTATTAACCTTTGTGATAAATCATCCTATTGTACATTTTAATCAGAATAGTCCACAGTAGAACTTAGTTGAAGTGAAAGTCATCAATTCAATTTTTAATGTTTTTAAATCATTTGTTTGAAATTAGTTTGGGAGACTTCAGTTTTTTTGACTTATAAACTCAATGTTTCATTTGTGCTTTTTCAAAACTGTTAACTTAGAAAATTTTTCTTGAAATTTAAAAACGATTTGACCTGTAGAAATAGTAATAAATTAAATTATAAATTTTCGATGATTAGATAGAAAAAAATTATTGCTGCAAACAATAATTTAATAGTTGGTTTTACAAATAAGAGAATAAAAGTTAAATATTGTTTAAACTTTAACTTTTATATAATTTAATATTAAGATTTAATCTGAATTATCTTTTTTCCAAACATATTTTAAACTATTGATGATTGATTGACAATTAATAAATAATTTTTAATAAAAAATCAAAAAAGGTGCTGCAGTCCTCATTAAATATCGTCATTCTAATATAAAGTGATTTATCGTGCAGTTTATTTGCTTTTATGCAGTTCAATTTTTTTAAATTTCATTTCGAAGTAATTTCGAAATCTGAAAGATCTTTCTCTAGTTTATAACGCAAAACTTAGTTCCGTATCTCTTATATTGTCTAAGCAATCAAAAAGAATTAAGAAAATGAATAAAAAACTTGAATTTAAAATTAAAATTTTGTTTTATTTATTTTTCAAAATAAAAGTAAACCCTATAGATATGTTCTTATAGGAAGGGTCACATAGTACAGATAATCGTGCTGTTAGATACTTAAAATACATAGAAGAAGGGGTTGGGTTCTAAATAGTCAAATAAAAATTATAGTTAGATTTAGGTGTAGTATATTTTATGTAGATCCATAACAAGCGATTTTAAATTATATTTAATATAACAATTTTTAAAATTGAAAAAGAATTAGAAATACGGGCATTAATATAGCATAATAGTGCATGAAGATTGTTTTACAGTATTTTAAGTAAAACTTTTTGAAAAAATAAAAAAAAATAATTTAAAAATATTAGGTATTTACTAAATAAATTCTAAAATAATAATTTTATTAACGACCTTTGGATATAATTTGAATTATTTAATTTAATGCTTTTGTATGTGTAAATTTTTCAATTCCTTTGTGAATTTTCTATTAAATAAATTATTATTTCTACACTATTTTAAGGATACAACAACCGTTACAATTCAATTAGATAATTATGTAAGCATGTCCTTTTTTTTATTGGAAAATCCAGCAAAATAAATTAAAACAAAAAATTAAAAAAAAAAAAAGCATAGAAATATCTGCAGATAGCCAAATATTTTTCAAAATTGTAAAATGTTCTATATTTCACTATACTACTAATACATACATATATGTTTAAAAAAAATTTGTATTATGCTAAATAAAATATTTATAGATTTCAATTTAAAATATTTAAAGCAAATTTTGAATTTTTTAAAAAAATTTTTTTGGTTGAAGAAATTTGTAATAAAACGAGGAAGAATACAGTTGCCTTTGTCAACTCTTAGATACCCGTACGAACCGTTAGTATGTTCACAGCCTGTCACTCTGCTCACAATATTATTTTTTTAATATTTTAGTATTTTAAAATAATTTGGGTGAATTTTATAATTTCTAGAACTATGGGTTCTACATATATTCAAACTATATGTTTATATGTACATTCTTCAAAAGCAGATTCTAACCTTTCACATAACGATTATCAATCCAAAACTTTTTCAAATATTCTATAGTACCATTTAATACTAAGCGGTAAATGTATATTAAATTTACTAAGTACAAAACAGTAAATATAATTTTAAATATTATATTATATTATATTTAAATATTCCATTGACAGAATAATTTCTTATAAGTACAATAAAATACATATATGTATGTAAATACGGCGCTATATAATATACATATATACTCTTATCATTCATTCACTAGTGACATATACGATATGTAAATAAACATGATATTATATAAGTAGGTATGTATATATATTAATATCATATAAATAAAAATTCTTCAAGCAACCGTTATGTTGTTAATTTATTTACATTTTTATGTACTACGCATTATATCCTCAACAATTTCAAATTATCGAGTAAAACAAAATGCAAAAAATTTGTTGAAGAAATTTGTTAGAAAATTTGAAAAATTCAAGTAACACTTTCGTCAATTATAAAGTAACCCTACATTATTAAAAAAAGTTATTAACAGTAATAAGAGTATAATGTTGAAGCTTTAATTTTTGTGTATTACTTCAAAAAAATTTTAACAGGTGTTCAAGTTACAGGTGTTTAAAAATAAGAAATTTTCAGTTTTTGACCCCTTACAGCTCATACTTATTTTGAAAGATCTAACTTCTGTCAAAATTTCAAGATTCTAACTTAAACCGTTTAGAAGATAGAAGGGTTGAAGGATTTTGCAAAATTTGAGTTTCACATAACGGTAAATTAAGACACCGTATGCCACAAATATATATTTATTGTATATATTCTTTTAAAGCTAATAAAAGTTGTAATCGTTTGGCGTTTTCAAAATGAAGATATACCTTATACAACTTGTGCTATAACAATTTAAATATAGAGCTTTTTTGAACCTTTGGGGAGCTGTAGCTCCGTAACGGGTGGGGCTACAAAAAAAAGTTATTCAAAATAAAATTAATATTTTTGTAAGATCTATCAGTAGTTAAAATTTCATAGCTCTATTGCAAAAAAAATGTGGGGATCTAAAAGTTAGGTGTTCGAGAGCTACCCTAAGGCTTGGTCCAAACTCAACCAAAAAAAATGGGGAACCTACAAATTACTTCCAGAATATTTTGTGTAAATTTCAAGATTCTAGCTTTCTTAGTTTTTGAGTTAGCGAGCTGACGGACGGACGGACGAACGGACATGGCTCAAAAGTCTTAGAATTTTTTCCTGATCCGATCCATACCTTTGAAGGTATATCTAGCTCGCTTATTTCGAGGTGTTACAGACGGAGGAGTAATTTTATTATACCCGATCCTATCGTACGGGTATAAAAAAATTTTTAATTTCGAAAATTTATGGGAACGCTACGAATGCTCTTATCTCAAAATCTTGTTTTATCAACAGCTTGTTTTTGAAAATCATGTTTCTTGAATAATCTCGTTTTTTGAAAATCTTGGTAAATATCCTTTTTGTTTTAACTCCAAAATAATAATTGTAATTTTAAATTTTAATTGCATAATGGTAATAATTAAGTACGAAAAAAAGGTTCTTGGGTTTTGGAGTTAGATTCAAAATGAGGATTTTACCCTTTTTTCAAATTATTGATATACATATACTTATACATATGTAGTATTATACATAATTTCCAAAATAAAAAAACACTTTGAGTCAAATTAAAATTTCAATTATACTATTTATTAAATATAAATTGTATAATTGTATAAGGATGGGTTGACTGCTGGCTGAAACTGGATATTCAGGTAATGTTTTACATTTTGCTATTACTAGGGTGAAGAAGTGGTTACATTTTTAGGTTTCACCATTCAATACTACATATATATTCGTATATCTGAGATTTTCAATTTGGAGGGATTTTAGAGTTTGTTTATCGGGGTTTTAATAATTTGTTTATCGGGAGTTTGGGTGCGCCCCCTCCAATGTAAATATTTTGATCTTGAAATATGTATGAAAAAATATTATTATAAGAGAGTTACGAATTCGTTACAAAATCAGGTTTTCAATATTTTGATTAACTGGAGTTTAGCATGTATTTAGTATGTATGTATGTATGAAAAAATAATTAGGAGGGATTTTAAAGTTTGAATATCCCACCTCTAATATACATCTTTCTTTTTAAAAAATGTGTTAAAAATAAAAAAATAAAACGAGATTTTAAGAAACGAAATTTTGAAAAACGAGATTTTGATACAACGTAAATTTTGATAGCCAAATAAAATGTCCGCTATACGTAACATAATGATATTTACATTTTTTAATATATACTTTAAAAGGTCTAAAAACTAGACAAGACACTGAATTAATTTTGAAAACATTCTATGGGGGAATTTGCATAACTCAGTTATAGAATATTCGAAATTTATTAAAACAAATTTATAATAAGAATTTTTATACAAATTAGTACAATTTATTTTGAAAAATTACATACGCATATAGTTCGTATCTTAATCACTGTATTTTGTCTATAAAATATTAAAAAAATATTATTTGGAATAGTGATATACAGGAAAGATGACATCAACAACTTGTGGCAACCGTGTGATAATTGTGTAAAATTGTGTATATTAAAGCTTGGCATACTCTAAAAGGATGTATCCCCAATTATACACGGTCAGACTGACGTTGTCCATCTTTTATATTCTAATTGATTGAAATTCATTCATATGTACGTTAAAGAAAAAAACCAGTCTTTTACACTTCAAATTTATAAAAGGTTCAACTGATTTAGCCTTAAAAAATTATTAAAAATTTTGCTATATTTTACTTTATGATTGCTTTTTTCTTTAAAATTAACATTATTTCTTAATGTGTTTACTTACTACCGGGCTTATCCTAACAATAATTGTCTCACGTAATGTATTCTAACACTAATTGTCTGACATCTTGATTTGTTTCAATTTTTTCTGCAGTGAAATTGTTTCAAATATTGTATAGCAATATTGCATAAACGAAAATCTTAATTTAATAAAAGCATATTTTTATTTTAAACACCTTTCAGTTCATTAGTTGTCAAGTTTTATAAATTCAGATTATAAAAGATATTTAAAAATGAATTACTTTATCTTTATTATGTTCTCTAAAACAAAAAAAAAAAAAAACTTTTGCAAAGTCATTAGTGATTAGAGTCTTGTTTAAAATGTAATACCATTCCATAATGTCCGTTTAATGGTTGTTATGCTTTTCAGAAAAAAAAAAAAAATATTTTTGTATAATTTTTATAATTTTATAAAGTAAAACACTTTTTTACAGTACAACTTACAAGGAAGTTAAAAGAAAACCACCTGAGAGATATTTAAATTTTTTTTTTATTTTTGTTTAAAAGTTTTCGTGTGTAAATTGATATTTAAAAAATGAATAAAGCGCACACCTTCATTCATTATTATTGTTTTTATTATACTGTTATACATAAAGACGTAATGTACAGTTATATTTTATATTCACAATAACAATAATATTGTCTTTTAAATACGCCATACAACATATTTTTTTTTAAGTAAATTGAAATAAAAATTGTTTCCCAAAAGAGCGGTAATTTTCTGAATGTAAATTTTGCAATTAGATTCAATGACAGAAAAATTTAAAAGTGACAACACCATAAAATGTTACTGTTATTATACATAACGTTATTTTAATATACATATTATACACATATATGTATTTGGTATACGAGTATAGGTAGTATATAATAATGTTTGTCATAATTATTTAGAATTATTTTAGATTTTAAATTAATATGGTAGCTATTTATAAATCGGTTCATATGTTTGGTATTTTATAAAAAAAATTGGTATACCTACCTATACTTATTGTAATGAACAGCAAAAGTATAATTAAGTTATAAATTAATATATGTAGGTAAGTATGTATGTAGATTTTCAAATTTAAAAAAAATAATACTTTAAATAAAATAAAAAGTTCTTTAATATTACAATATGTATGCAAAAAGTATATTTAACTGTTGTTTGGTTATTTAAGTGTTAGATGGAATATAAATTTGTAAATTAATTTAAAAAAAAAAAAAATCTATAATTTTTTAACTAAACAAATTGAAAAAATGTTAACACATTAACACTAATGACGACTATAATAATGGTCGTTAACGAAGACTTTTCTTATTTGCAAATGACGACTAAAAAATTTTGAACGACATCTCGAAAAATTTTCAATCATTTTTTTTTTTGACATTGTCGTTATTTATTTCTTATTAAAATATTAACTAAAATCAAATGATGACCAAAATAACGTCATGAAATTTTCTTCCAATCCCCGAAAATTCCAATATAATTTTCCTATATATTTTTACAATTACCGCAAATAAAAATTATCTTTTAAAGAAGATTCAATTGCCGAATGTGCGTGTCAATGTGTTTTTTAACACAAAATGAACCCAATATCGTTAATCTTATTTTTTCTATTTTCACAATATACGTTCTTGAATAAAGTTTTTGGGAAATCTTAACTATAAAACTCCTTCAAAAGTAAGAAATACAATAATATAAGTAGTTTTTACTTTTGAGGATTAACTTATTCCAAAAATTTATGTTAGTCTTATTAACCAATAAATATTCAGGGCATCCTGTATAATAGATTTTTTAAAGTTAATATTTAATTTTATTTTCTTAAAATGTTCGTTATGTTTTGTAATAAAACAAAGAAAAGTGTACAGTTCACAGTGTTAACTTTACACGATACGCGCACGGTAATAATATAATATGTTCATTTCATAAAATTTTAATTATCTTTTAGAAAATTTAAGAATATCTAACCTAATTAAGTGCTGACATATTATATATTTGCGTAACTTCCGGAGCTGTATGACAGCTACTCGACCCTTTTACTCTTAACCAACCATATTTTACAAAAATTCTTGCATCATCTTCTACAAAAAGTCAAACATCTGAAACTTTAACACAATTTCAGATGTTTAGCTTTATTATGTATCAAAATATGAGCATTTAAATTTCGCAACTACTCAAACCCGCTATGTTAGACTAACGAATTTTTTTCAAAAAACGTTTTCATAAAATTTAACTAATTTTGACGAAATATCCAATATCTAGCTTAGTTACATACTAAGTTAGACCATTTCGAACCAGCTGTAATGTATCAGACTTGTTTAAATTATTGGAAGTGACCAAGCATTTATTTTATATTTCTTCAATTATATATATTATATTAATATATAACAGTTATCAACCGAGAATATAACAATTATATAATTAATTACAATTATAATAATGTTGCCAGTAAATTATCTGGACATTACAGAATCAATGCTCACAATTTCAATAGCAAAACTGGCATTTAGATAAAAATTGAAAAATAAAAATTCCAGAATACTAATTCCATTTTTTATTATCGTCCGGACAGATGGAAAGACTTAGATACATAATTAAATAAACTCAGAATTCGATCTTCTAAGCAAGAATATAACATATTATTTGCTATATTTATTTCGCCTTCTTTAAAATGACATAAACGTAATGGCAAATTTCGTATGTTCGTTATCTTCACAATTGTATCAATATTATATAGTTACCTATACATTAGGTTATGTGTAATACCTATACATTACTATGTGTAATTTCAGAATGTTGGAGTGTACACTTTACTTTTCTCAGAAAAGAAATGAAGTGATAGAGGCCGCGATATTTTATCGAAAATGTTGGTAGACATTAATTATTAAATTGTTTCTTCAGTGCTTTAAGTTCCATTTACCATTTCTTTAACCCAAAATAAAACAAATTCTATAAACTTATACAACAGTTAACACTTAAATAATTAAATTAAATTAAACAAGATAGAATGTAAAACAACGGTTTTTAAAAGCGCACATTTCCAAAACTCAATACAAACTGTTTAGAAGTGTGACTTACACAAAAATTTGAAAATTTCATGTAATAAGAAAAAACGTGGAAATAGGACATTTTTGAAATTTTGAGGGGCCGTACGTCCGGAATCCTATATAACTAAGAAAAGCCGTTAACACACGTAAAAATATATTATTGAATCTTTAATTTTCATGTCTTGCCGAAGAAAAATTTGTACAGGTGCCTAAGTTACAGGTGTCTAAAAATAGAAAATTTTCAATTTTTGAGGCGTAATAACTCTTAAAGAGCGGGTGCTACCAAAAAATTTTCTGAGGAAACTTATACTAATTCTAAAAGTCCTTTCTTGTCTCAAAATTTCAGGTTTCTATATAAGGAGTGCCGGAGTTATGAAAAAAGAAATTTCATGCAAAATGTGGTTTTCACATAACGGTAAATTTAAATCGTAAATTACAAAATATTGCATAATTTTGATATTGTTTTATATAGATAATAAAATTTTCGATCTTTTGACGGTTTTAGATTGCAAAACTATTACGCGTGAGATATATACATCTGAAAATAAGGCTTTTCGCAATTTTGAAGAGCTGCAACTGTGGAACCCTTTACAACTAAAATAAACCTTTAACACTCGTAAAAATATATTACTGTAGCTTTAATTTTTATATCTTGCAGAAGTAAAATGTGTACAGGTTCCTAAGTTACAGGTGTTTAAAAATAGCAAATTTTAAATTTTTAAGCCCTAGTAGCTCATAAACAGGGGGTGGTCCAAAAAAATTTCCTGAGCAAACTTATACTAATTCTAAAAGTTCTTTCTTGCCTCAAAATTGCAAGCCTCTATCTAGAAGCATGCCGGAGTTATGAAAGTAGAAAAATCATGCAAAATTTGGTTTTCACATAAATGTCTCGGTAAATTTAAATACTAAATTTAAAAAAATTGTATAATTTTTATATTAATTTACAAAGTTAAAAAAATACCTGTCGAATGAACGTAACGTAAGATTTATGCATTTAAAAATAGGGCTTTTTCAAAGTTTGAGGGGCTGCAGCTCCGTAATGGGAGGGGCTACATGAAAAAGTTGTTCCATAAAATTATTTTTTTTATGAGACCTACCCATGGTTAAAATTTTTTTTCTCTATCTTTAACGGTGTAGAAGTTTTGTAAACAGACGGACGGACGGACGGACGGACGGACAGAGTGAAACTAATAAGCACATTTTTTTAAATTTTTTTTTGGAAATGTGCTAAAAATAACATTAACAAAATAAAATTATGATAGTAAACTAAGCCTGAAGCAAATTAATTTTGTTTACAATAAAAAAAAATAAATCATTTAATTTGGTACAATTTTTAGCACATTTCCAAAAAAAATTTGAAAAAATGTGCTTATTAGTTTCACTCTGTCCGTCCGTCCTTCTGTCCGTCTGTTTACGAAACATCCACACAGTTAAAGATAGAAAAAATAAAATCTTAACCATGGGTACGTATCATAAAAGAATTAATTTTGTGGAACAACTTTTTCATGTAGCCCGATCAATTAGGGAATTACAGCCCCTCAAACTTTCAAAAAGCGCTATTTTTTGCGTATATTTCATGTTCCGTTTAACATTTTTGCAATATGAAAACGCCATTCGACAGGATTTTTTTTTACCTTTGTAAATAATCAATATCAAAATTATATATATTTTTAAATTTAGTTTTAAATTTACCGTTTTGTGAAAACTAAATTTTGCATGGTCACACCCTGCTTATTAGCTATTAGAATTCAAAAATAGAAAGTTTTCTATTTTTAAAGACGTGTAACTGAGGCACCTGTTTATATTTTTCTTCGGCAAGGCAAAAAAATCCAGTAATATATTCCAGTAATATAAAGATCCAGTAATATATTTTTACGTGTATTAACGGTTTTTCTTAATTATGTAGGGTTCCGGATTTACAGCCCCTCAAAATTGCAAAAAAGTCATATTATCACATTTTTTCTTATAAGAAATTTTTAAATTTTTGTCCAAGTCTAAACAGTTTGTATTCTCTTTAGGAAATGGACGCTTTTAAAAACTGTTGGTTTACATTCTACCTTGTTTTATTATTCACTGTGTTCACGAAAATATTTTTTTTTTAATTAATTGTCAAAAAAGTTAATAAAAATATATCCTGTCACGTCACCGGAAAAAAAATAATCAAGTAAAAAATACAATAAAAATATAAATTTATAACTAATTTGGAACTTAAAACAATATAACAATTTTAATTAGTGTACTGGTACTATAATTATTTTTTTCGGCTAAAACCACAATTTTATTTAAAAATGCATATACTCCTAAATAAGTAGATAAGTACATACGGCAATTATTTTTATAAAATATATTACAAGGTAATTATATATATCACACATTCATATGTTTAGAAGTTGTATTAGGATTGTGTTTTTAGTAACAGGAGATTATGAACGTTACATCATATAAAATGTTATCCAATATCAAACATATAGTAATAGGTATATTGTGTTATAATAACGTTACAAATTTTTTAATTGACTTGAGCTTAGTTTTATTTTATTTACTAAAATCTGTACAGTAGTATATAGAAATAAGGTTCTACAGTATGGGTATATTTGTATAATCTAGTTTCTTTAAGTTAAAATCGTTTGATGTAAGGACATTCATTTTTAAATTTAAATTCTCGATATTTTTTCTTGAATTCGAAATTAGAAACAATTTTTTTTAACTCTTCAGTACTACCGTAGTATATTTTGTTTATAAGTACTTGTGTTGAGTCATATTGATCCAAACTTAAAAATACATAAATGTGCGTTAATAATATAAGATATTATCTGAATTCTTTTTTTTTTTTTTCGGATAATATAAGTCCTTTTACAAAATTATAAAACATTTACTTATTATATTTAGTTAAATTTATTTAACAAAAAAAAAGAAAAATTCAAAAAAAGTGTCATAAAATTGTTAATTTATATTTTTGACACTTTTTGTTGCAATTTCTATAAACGCACACGAAAATTCATGAAACTTTACAGTTTTATATAAAATTTGACAATAAAGATTTCTTCAATATAAAGTGTAATAGTGTGTAAAACAAAAAAATACAAAATAAAAAGAAATAAAAATTTTAGGAAATTAAGTGAACCATTACTGTTTTTCACATTGCAAATATGAATAAAATTTTTAAGAAATTTACCAGAAAATGACAGTTATTGTTTCAGAAAATATTAAAACTCAGCTACTGGCAAAATGAAGAGCATTATGCTTTAGAAAATATAGTTATTGGCTTTTAAAATATATTTGAGTGGAAAAAATCCCGTACGCGAGAACTGTAGGGTTAATGTTGTAACTAAGTCATCTCAAAACTTTGAAATTTTACTAATGACAGATGCTTAGTTATAACAAGAGGCTAATTAAGAATTTATATAATTTTAATTAACACATTTTTCAAAAAAAAAAAAAATTTTTTAAATTTGATTATTAGCTTCACTTTATCCGTCTGTCTGTTCGTCCCAATGTTTAGAAAACTTCTACATCGTTTAAACAATGAAATTTTAACCATAGATAGGATCTCTTAAAAAATATTAATGTTGTAGAATAGCTTTTTTTTATCACTATACAACTATTACAGTTCTAAAATGTTTGAAAAGGGCATATTTTAAAATAAGTAGATATATCGCCAGATTCTTTTTTTTTTTATCGCCAGATTTTTTTTTAATCTAAAAACGCTAAACAACAGAAAATATTTTTCAAATTTTGTATTTAAATTTACCGTTATGTGAAAACAAAATTTTGCCAGATTTTGTTTTTATGCTTGTGCAAGTCTCAATATTCTCAACTGTTTTTATGGTTTTTTGGAAAATGTGCGCTTTTAAAAACCTTTGGTTTTCAATTCAGTTTTGTTTTTCATAAATCACTAAATTTAAACACTTTAAATAAATGACTTTAACAGATTAAATGGATTTATAATTAGTTAAAATAACCATATACAAAATAATATATATATTTAAATTGAAAATTAAATAAAATTTCGACAAGTAAATTATTTTGGAAAACCGAATTAACTTTTTGAAAATAACAAAATTTAAATTAGCGGTTTTATAACGAAAAACGTTTTGAAAAGTTTAAATAAATTATAAGAAATATTTATTTTAAATGTCAAGGTATGTTTTTGAATTGTTAGCATGTTGGTAGTAGATTTTGTAGATTATTAATTTTTATAATTAAAAATAAAATTCTACTAAATACTTTCGTTAATGAAATTTAATTAATGTTTTTTATCATGCAGAGCTACGTAACAAGTTATTATATCTTTATAAACCTTCCAGATTCTGTTTTTCTTTAAATTAACTGAAATATAAATGGATAGCTTTACCTTATTTTATCCTTGAGTTTCCTAACACAATTTCTATAATTAAATGAAACTATAAAACTAATATTTGCAGTTTAAAAACAAAAATTTCAGTTTAGCGCAGGGATTACAAATATTTTTTTTCTGAAATAATTTATATTTCATTTAAAAGATCGTTCTCTTCTCATTTCAAAAAGTTCTAACTAGAACGTTCCAAAGATCTGGAAGAACAAACATTTTACAAAATTTTGCTTTCACATAACGGTTAATTTACATATTAAATTAACAAAAATTATATGATTTTGATATTAATTTATAAAACTTAAAAAAAAATCATGTCGTCTGATATTTCTAGATTGAAAAAATATTAAGTAGAACTTAAAATCCTATTTCTATCCTACAGGTTCTTAACGAAATTTCACAAATTTCATTTTCTAAAACTCCTTTCATAATCTACATCATTTATAAATCTAATTTTTCAAATTACGAAAATCAACCGATCTGTTCTCCTTCTGATTTTCTTGTGTTAACATCACTAAACTAAATTTAGTAGGTACGCCTAATAGATACATATATTCAATAATATACTTATTAAATTACTTATAAAGGTTATTAAAACATTTATATATATGAAAATAAGTATCTCAAATATAAATTGTGACACTCAAAAGAGATAAGAATAATTTTCCATAAAGTTTTAGTTGTAAAGAAAAATCGAAAATTTATATTGCAAGAAACGTTCACTTTCAATTTTTAGATGAAATCAAAAATAGCGTATTTACGAACATACACAGAGACAGATTATTGAAACTTAAGGTTGCTTTAGAATATATATATATGTTTTACATTTGACATGGTTGAGTAAAAATAGAAGAAAAAAAACAGCTGATTAGACAAATGTAAATTTTTCCATATCATTTTTATTTTCTGCGTACATACGCATCTTTTTGACAGTTGTTGATAGTTTTGACAGTTGTTTTAAATATATTTAATAAACAAAAAAAAATTCTTTTAGTTTAATTGAAATTTATTTTAGAAAAAATACAAAAATTAATGATGAATAATATGAATGATGAAGAAAAATAATTTTGATAATTACATAAAACATATACGACCAATAACACTAAATATGTACGACCAATAACAATATAATGTATGAAAAATACATACATATATATATCAAAGAACTAGTTCTAAAATAAAATTTATATTTGAAATGTCTTCTTATATGCCCAAAATTCGTTTTATTACATTCACGATATTTGTTTTTATATTTCACACGAAGAAATCAACGTAAAATCCATAAAGTCTGAAACAACCTTCAGTGGTTTATAATCTTTGGTAGATAATGTTTGCGTCCCTTTAACACAAAAAATATCGTTTAGAATAGTTAGGAGTAGTTGGTAAACGGAAAGCTATAATTTAACATAATCGTATTCACTCTTATCTACACTTTCTCGAAGTTTGGTGTAGTTGGGAGTAGAAAATAGTATTTTACTTTGTAAAAGGAACGCAAACAATACCTAATTGAATTAAGTTGTCGATTTTTCATTTGTATATCATGGGAAGTTAAATAATCAAAAATTTATATTAAATATGTTTCATTAAAAATTAATATAAACAAAATTGTCTGCTTCTTCACTTTAAATTATTCAGTTATTGTTTATTTTGTTTTTTAATAATAAATAAATCGAATGGAAAAAAAAAAAAAATTCTCAACACATTTTCAACTCAATAAAATTGATGATGAAATACTCAAATAGTAAACAGGAAAATGAAAAAAAATTCGATGATTTCAATGAAAATATAAGTAAATTTTTAAATTAATTTTATTTTTCAAAAAATAATAATATTATTTATAAAAACAAAAGAAATATTAACCGATATAAAAGAAAAGGACCAAAGTATAATGAGTTTCATTCGTTCATTACAAACTGACTAATTACAGCATAACAATTGTTAAATAATAATAAAAAAAAAATTTAATAAGTAAATAAACTTATAGTTTTTAATTACGTAATCTTTTTTAAATAAAATAAATAATCAATTTGTAGGTTTGCATTCACATTTAATTAAAAATATTTCACCCATTTTTATTTTTTTTTTTTATAGTGTTTTTTAAAGGAAAATGTGCACATAATGGGTTAAATGGAATAATGTATATGCCAATATTTCATTTCATCTTTTTTTTATTATGATTACTTAACCAATTTGGTCAAACAAAAAGGAAAATTTAATTTAAATAAAATTTCCGATCTGAATTTTTAATAAAATATTGATTTACAAATTACAAGAATTTTTATATATAATTATAAATCAATATTTGTGAAACTTAAACTGTAGGGAAGACAAAAAAAAATTTTAAATATCTCAAAAATTGTTTTAAAAATTTTTTTTTACATTTTAAATTTATGTTATCCGCGCAACCAAATTTATTTTAAAAATTCATGGGACTGCAAAGGATACTAACAAAAAATACTTTATGAGTAATATTTGAATGGTCGTTGTTGCAATTTAACAAGTTTTGAGCAAAGAGTTTTGCATCTTTCATAAAAGAATAAAATATTGCACAAAAACAAAAAGGTTTTAGTTCGTTAAAAAACGGGTATTATTTAAAAAAGGATACTTTAAAGAAATTATTGTTTATGTGACTTATTTCTATAAGTCTATACTTTGTGATTTATTTCTTAAAAAATTATGTATTATAAGAAAATGTGCTATATAGCAATAAAATTTACTTATATTTTCATTATAGCTATATAGCAATTAAGAATTTCATATGTAAGAAAAAATTGTAAAAAATCAAGAAACGCTTTTTTTCAATTTAAAAGAAACTTTTGTTTTTTAAGGGAAACCATTATAATTAAGGAACACCATGTATGCACCATAGTAACATGTAAAATATAATGTTGAAGCTTATAAGTAATATAGCTATACCAATTTCACTCCAGGAAGTGACATCATGAGCATGTAGTATCAAAGTATGGGTATGGTTGACTACAGAAACTGACGTTATTGGAATTTTAAAGTAATTATGTGAATTTATTTACAGTAATGTGCATTAAGTGGTTAACCTTGAAATTAATATTATTCCAATTATTTATATGTGCTATATATAAAATGTAATGAAGCTTGGAAAAATTCTATTAAAAAGCTTTTGATGTTAGTTAACGTGTTATTAAGCCGGCGTTGTTATTAAGTGTAATATGCGTTAAAAAATGTATACTATTTAATATTGTACTGCAATAAGAATTTAGATGTCTTTTTTTTGACCTAAAGCTTTGGAAAATATTATACCTAACCATAATATAACCTTTGGTAACCGTAATATTTTTTTTTTTGAGAAACTCATAAAATGTTTACTGCCACCGGAATTTTTGCAATTCCTCGTTATAAAAAGTTCTACATATTTTTTTTATTTAAGAGATATTTACTTGGAATTAGATTTATAAATTGAAAATACAACTTATTAATTACATTAGAAAATTTTTTTCTTTCATTCACTAACTTATTTATATTACAAATGAGGGAGTGAGAAAGACAAGGATTTTATTTTGTCTTATTAATTATTTTGATCTTTTTTAATTTCTACCACGGTCTGCTGTCATTGTTCAGTATTAAAAGAATCATACTGAAAAGGAAACCAATGTTGTTTAAAATAAAAAAAATAAAAAATCAGTACGTAAAATATAGTAGCAGTTATCCGTAACGATTATCATAAAAATTTATTGCAAAGTTAGTAAATTGAATGTGCTATTTAAGTACATTGCAAAGGCTATAATATTTATTAAAAATGTATTAATATCACTTGCATAACAATTAAGATGACACAAGTTTAAAATCCAGTATATTAAAACCGTGTTATTATATATAGTTACAATTTTTATAAATCTACACATATTATAAGAATTGCAATGCAGTACAGTTATACTTAAAAAAAAAGCATACTTTAACATTTAAAAAAGGAATAAAAAACTACAAAAGATATAATAGCATAAGGAATATAAAAATTCAAAAAATATTGTTTTAGGAGTTTTCAATTCCAATATCATTTATTTGGGACAGTAATTTTATTATTCTTATCTGATTTGCATATTACTCAAAATTGTACGCAAATATTTCATTATTTAAGATCTAGAAATGCAGTGCACGAACGGTATAAATTAGGAAAGTCTTGCTTTCGAAACTTTTTTTTTTTAATTTCTGATCTATGTAACCAAAAGGAAATTTAACTAATCCAAATTATTTAAGACCAAAACAAAAAGAAATAAAGTGTCTGTAAGTTAAGCACCTATTGTCATTAATAAGAATTAGAAAATTGTATTAATAATTTGAATATAAAGTGATATAAGATACCACCAATACAGCTGTTTTAGTAGAAAACACTTTCTTTTTCATATTATATTAAAAGCAAATAATCTTAATAGAATTCTTAAAAAATTAATTTTTTTGTTTCTTTATTTTAATTTAACGATCCACAATTTTAACGACAAAATCCAAACTATTTTCAAGTATTAAAATTTTAATTTTATTTAAATTTTTATCAAAACTTTATTTTTATTTTATTATTTTTATTATTAAATATTTTTCTTTTAATAACAGAGGATGAAAATTAACGAATGCATATTATACCATCACTTAACTAAAATACGCCTACAGGTATGCAATTATTAACTTTTCTTGGTTAAACACTTTTTTATGTTTTTTTTTCTTTTAGAGCTCTCGGTAGCTGGATGCTTAAGCACATGGCGTATTTATTGAGGAAGTGTGAATTCAAATCCTATAAAGAGTTTCTTAACAAATACTCCTTACTTCCAAATATTCATTATTGCATTATGCTATGTAAATTGCAATAGTATAAACAAATAAAAAATAAAATAAATAATTAAAAAAAATTTTTTTAATTACTGTTATTGTTGTTTTCTCAAATAACAACGGTTTTTAAAATATAACCATTAAACAATTTTAGATTTTTTTTTAGGAGGGACCTATGCACAAGTATGTGTTTAATTATGATTAGAAAATATAATTTTGATTAGGAAAATCGGAATCCAAAATAAAAATTTATCTTATTGAAATAAAAATTTAGTAAACTAAAACAGATTAATTAAATTGAAATTTATTTGACCATTGGTGCAGTGCACAAGTTACTGGTCTTTCAGACGAAAGGCCTCGGTTTCAAACACCGGTCAGGTCAAAAAAATAATATATAAAATATATAATAAGTTAATACTAGTACTGAGATGGCCCACATGCTTTAAGACTCCTAAAAATATCAGCAGATATTTATATCTGGATGATATAGTATAAAAGAAAAAATTCAAATTTTTATCTAAGTTAAATATTTTTGTAAAAATAATAATTTATAAAAGAATATTCGGAAATTTTTTTCAAAGATAGAAACAGATTTATTTAATTTTCTGTTAATTATTAGAGGTCTCAACAACATAAAAATCTGAATGTAACTTTTTCTTGATTATATATTGCCTTTCCAGGTTCCATATTATAATCTATTATAAACTTTTTTTCTCTTCTACTCTCGGAAAATTTAATTGTTTTCTATAAAATTTCTGTAATATTAAAACCTTTAAAAATTATTTTTAAATATGAACTTATATGTAAAATAAGAAACGAAAGTTTCATAATTTAATATAACAATTCAAACATTCATTTGTACATTGTTTTTTTTTTGTTTATCGTTAAGTTAATAATATAAAGGCTAGGCTAAATAGTTTTTTTTTTTATTCATTCATCCATCAATTTTAGGTTTTTCAATAACAATTTTTTTTATGAATGAATGACACATCATTTTTTTTTTTTTTTTGTTTTTTTTTGCTTTTATTTTTTTGAATATAAATTATTTCATTCAAGTTTTAAAAAAAAAATAAAAAAGTCATAAATCACTAAAATATTTTTTTCATATCCCTTTATTATAGCTTAATGACTTGTCAATTATTTTTAATCCCTTTTTCACTTAAAGATATGTCCTTATATATATACACAATATATAAATATGCTTTGCCACTTCTCAAAAGCTTTCATGAGAATAGAATAAGTAAAAAATTTTTTTTTTGTTTTTCTTCATTTATGTATAGAATTAATTTATAGTGACACATCTTTTAAGATAAAAAATATAAAATAAAAAAAAAAATAAAATAAAATAAAATAAAATTATTAAAATTTCATCATCATATTTCAATACAGGTTTTTTTTTTTCAATTCTATTATATACTGTGTTATTCTGTCAGAGGATACTTATAACTCATAATACTTATCCAATAAGTATATAAGTACGGTCTCCAGTAACATAAGTTATCAAAACATCCTTAAATTGCGTCAGCACAAAACTTTATTTATTAAATATAATGTTAACCAAATAAAAATCAGCTTTTAAACAATGAAAAATTTTTTTCTACCCTTAAGCAAAACACAAAAAAAAGTTTTCAAATAAAATTGAGGCTCGAATGAAAAAAGAACTTTGGAAAAATTAACTTAAAAAACAAAAAAAATGTTAATTTTTTATATCCGTTGATATCATTGGACATCCTTTTAGCACAATATTTTTTTTTTTTAAATATATCAAATTATTATTTTCTACTTTGATGTTTTTTATTTTTTTGCCAATAATAAGATGATGACAATTATTATGAAGACATTTGATGTCAACTTGACTTTGCTTATATTTTGTATATTTTTTAAATTGAGAAATTTTAAAATATAACAACAATTGATTTTTTTCGAATTTCTTTATAAAATATAGTGGCCTCTAGTTTTTTTTGTAAATGCTAGGTGCCAGCACTTAAATATGGTATATTACTTTGTATCAAAAACTCGTTTAGGTATCAAAATTTTAGAATTATATTATATGTTGGGGAAAGTCTAACAACCGCTTTTAAAGTAACAAGTTTAAATAAAATTGTGTTAAAACGGAAATATTTTCCGCATTTCAAATATTTATTTGAATTTGGTGTTTATAGTTTTATATATTTAGCTTTAAAGTTGATTTTTAAGTTTTTGCTTTTAAAGGAGATACATAATAAAGTGCGCTTATTACTTATATTAGTTTAAGTTAAATTTTTTGAAGTATTATTTTTATTACGCAGTTCATTACTCAGTTGTAGATATTATGCACAAAATTATTAAATACAAACCATCCTTTTATACACCACCTATTCTCTTATATAAAAACGAGGAAGAGTGCAGAAGAGTAGACTATGTCAAATCTGGTATACCCGTATGAACGTAATATATCCTGTTTCTATATAACGTGATCATCTTTTAAACAATTTCAGATGTTCTAGTACAGACGTTATAACTATATATACCCAGATATATTTATGTAAATTGTGGAGTTTTATGGCAGCTACCCGAACCAGTCGCCCCACCACAACCAAATTTTGCAGAAGTTATTGCCATAAAACTTGATCATCATTTGCAAGATTTCAGACACCTAGCTTCATTTAGTTCCAAGAGGTACAAGAAGTCTGAACCGGCTGCTCTAGACCAACCAAAATTTACGAAAGTTTTTATCATGTAATTCGACACCTCTTCACAAAATTTCATATACCGAGTTTCAATAGACACTGATTTATTCTCATTTAAACGGAGAAGTTAGTATGGCAGCTACCCGAACCCGTCGCACCACCACAACCAAATTTTGCAGAAGCTGTTGTCATAAAACTTGATCATCATAAGCAAGATTTCAGACCCCTAGCTTCATTAAATTCCATGAGGTGCAAGAATCCTGAACCAGCTGCTTTAGACCAACCAAAATTTACAAAAATTTTTGGCATGTAACTCGACACCTCTTCACAAAATTTCAGATACCTAGCTTTAATAGAAACTGAGTTATTTATATTTAAAAAGAGAAGTTGTATGCCAGCTACCCGAACCTGTCACCCCAGCGCAACCAAATTTTATAGGTGTTGTTGGCCAGTAACTCGACACGATTTTGCAAAATTTGAGACACCTAGCTTCAATAGATACTGAGTTATTTCCATATAAAGAAAGAAGTTGTATGGCAGCTACTCGAACCCGACTGCCAAAAAAGCTGGATTTAAATGGCACAACTAAGAATTCTGCAATAGTGACGTAAACAATTTTTTAGCTTCTTAGCTCCTTTATTTTTTGAGTTATCGTGCGAACCGACCGACGGACAAATTCGATTCTGATCCGATCCATACCTTTGACATTATATCTAGCTCGACTTCTTTAAGCTGTCACAAATGTAATGGCAAATTTATTATACTTTTGAACATAGTTCATACGGGTATAAAAAAAATATAAAATTTTAGAAATGTTCGTTCAACAATTTACTACCGAAATTCTTCAGTAAATAAATAATATTGATTTGTTTAGACAATTCCTAATTAATTTTCAAAAAGTCTTACTACTTATAAGAAAATCAGTAATTTTATTTCTAATTAAAATAATTTGTTATCTGTACAGGATTCGAATCCGCAGTTATTCGGTAAATAGCCTAGGTGCTTAAACAATTTTTTTTTTTTTTTTTTTTTATTTAACTTTTATTTAATAATTTACATTCTAATTTAACCTAAAAAAAGTTACTACAAAAACGGGTTTATTTTCAAAATATTAATTAACATATAAAAATACAATATTTTTTTTTGTTAAATTTTTTTCATATGTTTTAAAATTTTTTTTGCATTTTCTTATATCTATTTTTGAGGATTAATTTATAATTGTTTTAACATTGAAAACTAGAAAAACAATGTTTCTTATTTATTTTTTTTTTATAATAAAATTCCTAACCTAATTTAACCTATCTTAACCTAATTACCCTAGCTTATACCTAATATTGGTTCAAAACCTTATTTATGACCTATCTAACCACCAATAGTTTTTTCTGAGACGTGTATCTCTAAATGGCATGTTTGTATCAAATTTTAATCTATCTCCGTTTATATTACCCGGATTATATTCAATTTTTTTACATGTAGCCCGTCTACTATAATGATATAGTAGAGGGACATGATTTTCTGTTAGTATAAAACCATTTTTGTCAAGAAAGATAAAATGCTCAGGAGCAATGAATCCCGTGAGCAAAGTCTTTCTAATGTACTCCTCATTGTGGTAGAATATATGTGATATTAAACCATTTTCAGGAGTGTTTAATGCTCTCTCATAATGATTTCGAATTAGTTTTATCATAAAACTGTCGATTCTATTTATGTTTGCTTCTTTGTACAAATATTTATTGGAATAGAAATATTTATACTCAGATTCGGGTTTTCTGTTTTTGTTAATGCATACTCTTATACACTTTCTTTCAAACTTTCTGAATTTTTCCATCAAGCTTGCGCTTATATTGTACCAAACAGGCACACCATATGTCATGGTTGGTCTTATTAATGACTGATAAGCTATTACTTTTATTCTGTTACTTATTATTTTATTGTAAAAGAGTTTTTTGCAAGCATGGAATGCTTTGTTGCCTTTCTGTATTGCTTTTTTTACGTGCTCTATGTACTTAAGGTTTCGTTGTAAGTAAACACCTAGATATTTAACCGTATCACTGTTTAATAATACTGTATTATTAGGATCTTTAATTTCAAAGTTTTTCCAATTATCTTTAATATTTTGGTTTAAGTGACTATATGTATTTCTAAATAAAATTGTTTGACACTTTTCATAATTTATTTTTAACAACCACACTTTACAATAATTTATTATTAAATTAAACATTTTTTGCAGGTTATACTGTATTGTTTCGACTTGAGAGTCGGCTGAATAAACTATGATATCATCTGCAAAGGCAATTGTGTAGCATTGATATTTTAACAAGTTTAGCATATTGAGGAGTTCAGTTATATATAACGAAAATAGGAGTGGTGAATTGATAGCACCTTGTTGTAATCCATTAGAAATATTTCTTGTTTTGGAGTCAATTTTATTGTTTGTTGCGATATAAAATTTATTTTCATTTAACATATCTTGGATTAAACTTACTAAATGGTTCGGGAAATTCAATTTTAAAAGTTTATAAATTAGACCATCTATCCAAACTGAGTTAAAGGCTTTCTCAAGGTCCACGCTGCAAGCCCCCACTCCGAAATCTTTGTTAATATACCAGCAAATGTCCGAAGTTAACTTCGTGATAGCATGCGTCGTACTGTGTTTGTGCCGGAATCCGAATTGGTTTTCTGGTAAAATGTTCTTTTCTTTGATGACGTTTGTGATTTTATCGTTGATAATAGCTTCATAGATTTTGCTAATACTTGGTAATAAGCTTATAGGACGATAATTATTCGGATTGGTTGGATCCTTTCCAGGTTTCCTAATTACTATAACCCTTGTTTTCTTCCATACGTTTGGAAAGTAAGACAAGTTAAGTGCGTTATTGAAAATAATTACATAGTTGAAAATGATTTTGTCACTTAAATTTTTTAGTATTATGTTCGGTATGCCGTTACTTCCATACGAAGTTTTGTTTTTTAACCTACTTAGTTTCCCTTTAAACTCCTCAAAGTTTATAAAGTAGCTATTTACAATATTTTGGTGTGAGGCTTTATTGTTTTCGTTAAATGTGCATAGGGTGATGTTGTTATCTTGTTTTCTCTTGTTATTAGTCTGGAATAATTTTATTTTCATTTTAATTCTTTTATGAAAGGTGTTATTTGGCACGTTTATTTTATGTGTGTTTTCAATGAATAAGCTCAATATATCGTAGATATCTTTCTGATCTCTCAATATAAATTTATTGTCGTTAGTTTTTTTTAATTTTGAAGGGTCTATATTATTATCTAAAATTAATTGATTAGAGTCAATGTGCAACGTACGGATGTTAGAGTTTGACTTGTTTTTAAAGATTTTGTTTATTTCAGTAAACATATTGCGATTTTGTGGCTTAATTTTACTTATTCTATTGTACCAGTATCTATTGATATGATTTTTAATTTGCTGTTTAATTAGAGTATTAATATTGTTTAAAAGGCTTTTTAATAATTGCAGTTGTTGTGAGGTAATATTCAAATTCAGCTTTCGGATTTTATGTATATCATTGAGTAATTTGCTTTTTTTTTTTAAAAGTTTTTTAATTATTGGCGAAAAGATTTTGTTGAGGTTATTTCTGTTATGTATTTTGGGTACTGTTTCGTTTATTGTTTTTATAATTATATTATCAATTTTATTTAAGTGATAGTCAATGTTCGCCACGGTCAGATTACAATTATCATTTATTTTATAGCTATCGTTTTCATATGCTATGTTAAAGTTTTTGTCCAGTTCTTTTTTAAATTTATTCCAATTTGTGTCCTTGAACTGAAATTTAAAATCTTCAGGAACTGTACTTGCGATTAATTCATCCTTATCGATTCTAAAGTTGAAAGATATAGCGTTATGGTCACTATCATAAGGCATCGTTTCTAATTTGTTATAAATATTCGGGTAAGCCACATTTAATCTTACATCCGCAAAAACTAAATCGATATATGAGCTTGCTCGTGTTGACGTGGGACCATCTGTTAAATGTAATTTAAGTTTATATTGTATCATTTTACTTAGTAACCATTTATTTAGGTGTATTCCGCGTGTATCATTATATGTATTATTCCAATTTCGGTGTTTAGCGTTAAAGTCACCACAAATTATATAAAAGTTGCTTGGATTTGAAAGATTTAATATTGAGAAAATTTTTTCTAATTCATCAATAAAATTGTTTGAATTTCTATTTGGTGCATATATTGATATTATAAACAATTTTTTATTTTCACCTACTTTTATGTAAACAATGCATGGTTCGATACATTTGAAATTATCAAAAATTTCATTATTAACACATTTATATTTAATATTATTTTTTATACATATGGCAACGCCACCCCCATTTATATTACATAATCTGTCTCTTCTGATTAAATGATAATTGTCAATTACCATGTGGTTTTGTGTTTGTAATTTTGTTTCACTCATGCACATGAATTCAGGTCTGCTATTTTCAAGAAAGTGCATAAGAGAGAGCTTTTTACTGTTGGATATTAGTGAATTTACATTTATTGAAATTAGTTTAAAATAATTCATATTGTTGGTTAGATGTCATTTTATTGTTATTATAATATATCGAATCAATTTTATTTTTATTATCAAGAATTTGTTTTTCTATTGTTATAAATTTATTTTGTAAAATTAATAAAGAATTTTTTATTTCGTTTAAAATATTGTTGTTTATGTCTAAAGTGTTATTACTATTAATATCATTAAAATTACTATTGTTTTGTGAATTAAAGTTATTGCTATTTGAATTATTTTTTACAAGATTGGCAAATGAAATATTTTTGTTTATAAAATTAGAAGTTACATTTTTACTTACAATTTTTTGTGTTTTAATATCATTGATATGTTCACGATGTTCAAATCTTTTTTTATATTCGGTACAATTTCTGTACGAGGCTGGATGACCATGTTTTCCGCACAAAATACAGAATAATTTTTCTTTTGGATCCTCTTGTGTAATGGTGCATTGTCCAGGAGGGTGATTCTTTCCACATTTCACACATCTAAACTTCATTAAACAATTAGCAGCTGAGTGGGTGAATCTCTGACATCTGGTGCATTGATTGATGTTTCTTTTCAGGATTTTTTCCCAATGAACTACATGAAAATCTATGGCGCGTATTTTTTCAATTTCATTCATTAAACTACCGGGCGATGCTTGAACAATGTAGTGAGGTAGTTTTATATTATTTTCTATAGAATACTTAGTTGACAAACGTGTAACTTTTTCAAATTTAGTGTTTTGGGTTTCTAATGATTTAAGGTATTCCAACACTTCATTTTCAGAATAAGAATTATTTAGACCCTTTAATACATATGTTATTTTTTTTTCACTTTTGGGTGTAAAAGTGAAATGTTCGATCGTAGCTTCTCGCAATAATTCACGTGCTTTGTTAAAATCGATGGTGTTAAATGTGTATAGTGTTGCTTTATTTTCATTATGTTCTTTGATTAGAAAATCTGTTATATTTAGTTTATTTCTTAATAAAGTTTTTAATTTATTAATTTCTGTGTCGAAAAAATTTATCGGAGGCATTTTTTTTTTATTATTAGCTTCTTTATTTGTTGATCTGTCGCATGGTGGATTTTGCAACGGGGTATTTTTTTTTGTAATATTAATTTTTTGCTGTTTTTGTTTTTTCAATAGTTTTTGGAGGTCGTTTGCCTTCTCCTCACTTTGTGTAGTTTCACCTTCGTTTTCAATATCATCGACGGCTAAGTCCATTAGTGGGCTGAATTGATTTTTAATTTCAATTCCATTTTCGTTAGAAGTTGATGGCAGAAATTTTTTTAAGGTCTCCTTTAGCTGTTCATTCTCATCCTTCAATCTAATCACTAGTTCTTGCAATTTGCTCACTTTTTGATCACTTTTATCCAGAACATCACGCAATTTATTATTAATTGAATTCTTTAAAGCGTTTTTTTTTGTCACTGCGCCTTTCAAAGGCATGATTGCTATCCTGTAAGCGGATGCAATCAAAGTTTGTTTGGCACTTTTTGTTCTTTTATTTATGTTTATGTTTCTGTATATGTATAGATATACATAAATATAATTTAAACCTTGTCTATTAATTTATGTATTTATAAATTAACTTTAGAATTTTTTATAAAGTTTATTTTTTATTTTTTGGCTTTATAAGTTTTACACTTTTTTTTTTTTTTTTACTTGATACCACATCGGTAGACGTTCGGAATTGAACTCGGTGCTTAAACAATCGGCCACCTCTTAAAATTAAATTGAATAAAACGCATTGCATACTTTTAGGATGATTGATATTCTAATTTTCATGAATATAGCTTATAACATAACTGTTTCAATATAGACTATATGATTCAATAGTGTTCCTAATCTTTAAAATATATAAATTTAATATTAATTTGTATATTTAAGATATAAAACTTTAAAATATTAAGAAGAAATAGAAGTATAGCAGAGGAAATAGAAGTGTATACAAATATTTTTGAATAATGCCAATGCAAACTCCCAAGTGCTAAGAAACTACAAAAAAAGAAATAAAATGTAATTTTAAATATTTTTAAAGTTGCTTTATAGACTATAAGTTAAAAAAACTCTACAAAAAATCCTAAAAGTGGTTTTTATTTAAAAAAAATTTAAAATTTAAATTCAAATAAAAGAAACTCATAATTTACAACACTTTTTTATATGTTACAAAAACAAAAATCAGTTTTGATTAGTTTTAATGTTCTTAAATAAAGTAAAACTGTTCTAAAATAAGTAAAAAAGATATTAAAATGCAAAATAACGAACATTTTCTTTTAATATTGTAACAATAAATAGTTCTTTAATAATAATTGCATTATATTACATTTAAATCCTCTTACAAAACTGAAAAGGCTCATTTTTCATGAAAATATACGTTTTATCAAATATAAGGTTTTTTTAAATGTGAATATTTGAGAAAAAGTAGAATAGAAAGAAAAATGTCTTACAATTACAGGAGGTAAAATAAAAATTCATTATGATGAAATTCTCATCATTAGTTTAATTAACAATTTATTTCTTCAAAGAACTTTCAATGTATTTTTCTATATATATAAATATTATATAATATGGATATTCCCAAGTAGAAATATAGAGTAACCAATTGGTAACGTTACGTTACATTGTTTTGACACTCGTAACAAAAGGCGCAACAATTTAGTCGCCGTTACGTTTTAGTGTCGTCAGTGGCGATATGAAGTGTTACCATTTAAGTTCCGTAATTATGTTTCAATAATGTTTCAGCTTCATACATTAGAAACGAACAAGAAACATAAAAATGGCGCTGTTATAAGTTTAGGTTACGCTTTTATAATAATATCAAAAAAATGTAATTTAATTTTTTCCTCTTTTAGCAATATATTAGTTATCTCTTTTTCACTTGCAAATTTTAAATTATCTGTATATGAATTAAGAAAATAAAATATAAAATCAAATATTTTTACAAATATTTAATAAATAATATTGTTGAAAATGTTAAATTCTAAACTTTTCTAGCATTAAAACTTTATGCGAATCCAAAATTATTAGAAAATATGTGGAAAAAATTTCAGAAAATAAGCGCGACTTGCTAATACTGTATAAATTTAATATAAATATGAATAAAATTTTTGGAAATTTTTTTTTTTCAAAATTAAATTTGTCATAGACGCGAAAATTAATTATTTAAATATTTCTCTTTTTCATTTTTTAAATTTCTATTTCTGATAAAAGCTGAAAACATAATAATTAAACATTATTTAGGAAAGAACATTATTTAAAAAACAAATTAGTTAAGAAGATTGAAAATAAATTTTAATGGCGCATATCAAAATAAGGTGACCAGTTATATTTTTTGGAGTGATACATTTAAATGTCCGTGATTTACAAAAACTACATTTTATATTAATATGTGTAATTTGACTAAATTTGACTAAAAAGATAGAAATTTTACGTTTTTCTCATTTTAATGAAAAATGCACAGACACTTTTTGGGTAAAAATGGCATAGTTTGAAACATAATAATATTATAGTTAACAACATAATAATGTTATAGCTTAAACAAATAATAAGCAATAGGCAATGTAGTAGGAATGTCTACTGCATAAATGCGTATATAATAATATTCGTTCATATTAATCTATCGTTATTAGAGATCAACAGATGATAAAAGTATGTAATGGAAGAAGTATACATAATTTAATTCATAACTACATATATAATATATGTGCTAAGTGACTGCGCGATAGTACCTATGTGTTACGTACATACAATAAAAATACATATAATAAAAAAATTATGTATTACGCATCTACTAAAGTAAATTTCCTACGCAAATTTAAATTCTATATTTTGTCTTGAACAAGTATACATAATTTAATTTGTACATATTATTTGGTATATGTGCTAACAGGTTGCAATGATAATGATTAGAACTAGATGTACAGCCTCAGTATAAAATAAAAAGCTTTATACTCTAAAAATATATTATGTATGAATGTATATTGATAATAAAATAAAACCCATATTAAGGAATATTGCAGCTATATTTTTACTCGTTTTCATACAATTTTGTTTAGGTACTTGTAATAATTTTATTCTGCACAATTAAAAATTAACTGTCAAATTTAAACTATAAAGTTTTTCCGCGATGAAATTTTACGTAAAGTACGTAAAATTAGGTTTTAGGATCCCGTAGGTTTTCTTAGAGGGAATTTTGTTGTAGGAGAATACATTCTTGAATTTTTTTTTTCTTATTTTCATATTTCCCATATTATTAAAATTTTTGCAGTATGCTTTTAGTAAGGTTATGGAAAACAAATTAACATTTAACTTTGACCATTTGCCGAGTTTATTTAAATTTTTCTTACAATTTCAGTACTAGGGTAGATAAAAATTATTTTTGTCTGGAGAAAAATTTATTTTTTTGTACAAAAAATTCACTTTGGTTATGATATAGTATACTGAAAAGAAAACCGGGAATAAAAATAAAATTTAAAAACTTACGAAATATGTTTTTAATAGAATATTTGGAATTAAATTAATATAATGTATTAAATAAAATTAATTAGCTGGTCTCTTTAAAAAATACAAATTAAAATAATAGTAATTTTGTTCTTTATAATATTGGTAAAGAATGACAACATTGTAACAAAATTACTTTAGTTGTAACCATGTTTTAAATTACACACATTGTTACGGTTGGCAACGCTTACAAAGTAAAGTTTCAAAAAGGTAGTGAAATGTCAAAAATAAACACTAGAATAGAAGACTATTTTACATTATAATATTAAAATAAAAAATCTTTTGGATCTATAACTTGCCTTATAATTGTTTTCAAAAGTTTTGACAGTAACTAACTTATATATTGTTTAAACGATCGTTATGTCATTTTCTTTGTAAAAATAAAGTATAGTAGCAGTGTAGTAAAAAAGTGTGGTAACAGTAAATGTAGTAAAAGTGTAGTAAAAAAGTGTTGTAACAGTTTCAATACATTAATGTTCGCCGCTGTTGCGGAACTATATTACAATTTTGTCACATTGTTTTCAAATAAGTAAAAATGTTTCAGTAACGTAACATTATTGTAAAATAGTGTTGAAAACCATTTTTTTTAACGATTTTAACAAGTAGTTACGGAACGTCTACGAAACTTTTTACTTCACACATGGTGTCGTAATAATATCGATACATTCTTAGAAATAATTAGAAATGTTTTGTTCTTGTGTCTATTTTGTCACAAATTTCTACTTGGGTTATGAGTTAAACGCTTCACTTCGCTTTACCACTTCCAATATGTGTTCTTATTATACCCGTATGAACTATGTTCAAGGGTATAATAAATTTGCCATTACATTTGTGACAGCTTAAAGGAATTGAGCTAGATATAATGTCAAAGATATGGATCGGCTCAGAATCGAATTCTGTGTCAATTATGCCATTTACGATCGTCCGTCCGTCCGCACCATAATTCAAAAAATAAAGGAGCTAGAAGGCTGAAATATTTTTTACGTCACTATTGCAAAATTGTTAGTTTTGCTATTTAAATCCAGCATTTTTGTCCGCTGGGTTCGAGTAGCTGCCATACAACTTCTTTCTTTATATGGAAATAACGCTGTATTTATTTAAGCTAGGTATCTGAAATTTTGCAAATGATGATTAAGTTTTATGACAACAACTTCTGTAAAATTTGGTTCTGATGGTACGACAGGTTCGGGTAGTTGCCATACAACTTCTCTTTTTAAATGAAAATAAGTCAGTGTCTACTGAAGCTATAGGAATCTCAAATTTAGTAAAGAGGTGTCGAGTTACATGCCAACAACTTTTGTAAAATTTGGTTGGTCTAGAGCAGCCGGTTCAGGCTTCTTGCACTTCTTGGAACTTAATGAAGCTAGGGGTTTGAAATCTTACAAATGATGATCAAGTTTTGTGGCCACAACTTCTGTAAAATTTAGTTGTGTTGGTGCAACAGGTTCGGATAGCTGCCACACAACTTCTCTTTTTAAATGAAAATAACTAAGTGTCTACTGAAGCTGGGAATCTGAAATTTAGTAAAAAAGTGTCGAGTTACATGCCAACAACTTTTGTAAAATTTGGTTAGTCTAAAATAGCCGGTTCAGGCTTCTTTCACCTCTTGGAACTTAATGAAGCTAGGCGCCTGAAATCTTTCAAATGATGATCAAGTTTAATGGCAACAACTTCTGTAAAATTTGGTTGTACTTGTGCAATAGATTCGGTTAGCTGTCATACAACTCCACAATTTAGATAAATATATCTCTGTAGTTTTAATATCGGTACTGAAACATCTGAAAGTTTTAAAAGACGGTCAAGTTTTATAGAAACTGGGTATGTTACGTTTATGCGGGTATCCTAGAGTTGACACAGTCTACTCTACTGCACTCTTCCTCGTTTATATTTATTATTGTTTCTAAGTATTAGAGATGGGAAATTAAAAAAAAAATTGTGAAAAATTGAACTCTTTTGGAATAATTAATTAATTAATCCATCCAGCCAATGGTGTAGTATAGTTAAAACACCAGCCTTCAAACTCAAAAGATTTCGGGTTCAAATCCTGGCTGAATCGTAAGGAATAATAAAAAATAAGTATATAAATATCTTATAAGTTATAATTAACATTATATTGTGATATATATAACAAAATTCATACAAAATAATTGTTGTATTAGATGGCGTAGAAATAAAGAAATATTTACATCTCATACAGCCGAGTATATAATTAACGATTTAGTGGAATTAATGATTCCAGAAACTGAAGCTTAGTTAAATATGAATAAAAAATTGCTTTTTTTTTCTTCCTAAGGGGCGTGGGAAACTTCCAAAGATACCAGGAATTTCTCCCTTGGTAGTGTCAGATTCTTACTGACTAAACCCACCTCCCCCTTTAGCCAATATAATTGGATGAAACCCTTACCAGTAAACGCAATATATTGGCTAGGGAAAAGGGATAGGAAAGGATAGAAAATTGATACGGAACCATCGAACTGGGACTGTAAAGAAACAATGAATCCGCCTATTATTATTACTATTTGCTAACAGTGATTATAGCCGTTACAACAGTTACAACATGTAGTAGTATATAACACCTTACTATATGAGGTAATTATTAAAGGTAACCATAAAATGAGGTAACACTATGACTACATGAGGTAATTATTAAAGGTAGGCATAAAAAATTTACGATTATACCTTTGTAACATATACTTTAAGGAGACCGAGCTATATATTGTAAAATATATATTATAATTTTACTCAAAATCGAATTCTAAACACAACCCTTTTGAAATTTTTTGAAAAGAAATCTAGTTTTATGCTTACAACATTTGTGCAATTTGGTTGGTTTGGGCAGCGGATTCTATTCACTCTCATACAACTTCAAAATTCATATACTTATTTAAAAAAAAAAAACTATTTTTAAATCCTTCTCTTATCATTATAAAAAAAAAAATTTTTTTATTAAGCGAAACTTCTTTCAATTAAAATAAAAAAAAACATGTTGTTTTTTTTTCCAATTTTTTTAAAGTTTTAACAATTTTTTCACGTATTGACACTGAAATTGAAAACAGTGTCATGTTGTATTACACTTGTTTGTTTTTTGTTTAAATTGATTTAACCTTGCGATAAAAATGTAATTCTAAAAATTTTATAAATTATTCAAAGAACACAATTTATAAAAGAAGAGAGACATTTACCTGTTTCTTTTTTTTTTTGAGACTATCTCTGATTGTTTATTGACATAATTCATGTAAAAGAAAAAAAATTTTAAGTTTTGTTTTGCACCCTTTGTTAGCATTTTTATTTAATTCACCATTCACTTAAAAAAACAAAAGCTAATAGATTTTTTTTGTTTATTTAGAATTCAGGGGTGTCTTGTTACCTTCAATTTTATTTTAAATTTTTTTTAAACGGAAGATAGAAAAATAAAAATTTTTTTCCTGTCAGTCACAAAACGATTGAATGAAAATTGATGTTTTCGTTTTAAAACTTAGTTAAGGTTTTTTTTTTTTTTTTTTTTTACTAAAAATAAATTTTAAAAATTAAAACCTACTACTGACAGATGTGTTTAATTCTTACACAAACTATACATAAGATGAAAATTAAAATTGATGCCATCTGATAAAATAATAAAGGAATACTAGAATCTGTTATAGAAAGGAAATTAGATATAGCATATACGTGATACGGTTTTTCTAAAAGAAATTCGTGAAACCGGTTTGTCAAAACATGTTCCCGTATATATTATGTGAGATATGTAATAGAGTATTTTGAAAATATATTCCAAGTGTATATTCAAAAATATGAAAACAATATTAAGTATATTTGGAAAATTTGATGACGTTTTTCTTCAAGCTTAAGAACTTTCCTTAACTTCCTTAAAGATAGCTTATAAAAATATAATGTTTCATCTTTATTCTATTTTAATTTTTAAAATGTTTGGAAAAATGTTAAAATCCCGGTTTGGGAAAAATAGAAAATTTTCAATTTTTTATCCTTTTTATCTCTTAAACGTGTAGAAGGACAACTATTTGTTTATAATTATAAATTTCATATTTCTAGTGTAAAGTGGTTAGGAGAAGGTCTAAAATTTTTTTACAAAATGGTAAATTTATAAATAAAATTACAAAACAATATACGTTTAGAAAGTAAATATTTATGAAAAATTATTCCTGCTGTTTAAGCAAAATATTTTATTAGAAAATATTTAGTAGAACATTAGCTATAACTGTTTAAAAATGGGGCTATTTCCCATTTTGTAGATTCTAGATTATTTTTATTTTTAAAAGAAAAATAAATGTGAAGAAAAGTTCTATTTAAAAACTAAATTATATTTATTATATAATATAATATTTTATAATACATAAGTAGATACTTATTTTGTTTTTCTCACCTCACATTATTATACCCTACACCTAAAGTATAGGGTATATTAACTTTGGTATGGTGTTTGTAACCACCAAAAGGAAGCGAGTTAGGTATAGACATGTATATATATTCTGAATCAGGATCACCGCCGGAGTCGATTTAGCGATGTCCGTCCGTCCGTCCGTCCGTCCGTCCGTCCGTACGCACGATAACTCAAAAAATAATGATGCTATCTTGATGAAATTTATATAGTAGGTTACTAATTACGAAAGAAAGGCTAAGTTCGAATTTGGACAAAATCCGTCCATGGGTTCGGATTCTGGAAGCTTCCGAATGATTCCGGGCTTTTGGAGATAATCTTTGCAAACGAGATTATCTCCAAAAGCAACAAAGATAGAACCTTCAAATTTTGTACAATGATGTTTCTTCCCGTTCGATTTATGTCTCTGAAATTTAAGAGGATTTGGTCCATGGGTTTGGGTTTTGGAAGCTTCCGAACGAGCACCAGAGCAAATGAGATTATCTCCAAAACCAACAAAGATAGAACCTTTAAATTTGGCAGGGTGGTGTTCTTTCATGTTTTATTTAAGTCTCTGAAATGTGAGAAGATTTGGTCCATGGGTTCGGCTTTTGGAAACTTCCGAACGAGCCCCAGAGCAAACGAGATTATCTCCAAAACCAATAAAGATAGAACCTTTACTTTTGGCAGAATGGTGTTCTTTCATGTATGATTTAGGCCTCTGAAATTTAAGAGGATTTGGTCCATGGGTTTGGATTTTGGAAGCTTCCGAACGAGCACCAGAGCAAATGAGATTATCTCCAAAACCAACAAAGATATAACCTTTAAATTTGGCAGGGTGGTGTTCTTTCATGTATGATTTAGGCCTCTGAAATTTAAGAGGATTTGGTCCATGGGTTTGGATTTGGAAGCTTCCGAACGAGCACCAGAGCAAATGAGATTATCTCCAAAACCAACAAAGATATAACCTTTAAATTTGGCAGGGTGGTGTTCCTTCCCGTTCGATTTATGTCTCTGAAATTTAAGAATATTTGGTCCATGGGTTTGGATTTGGAAGCTTCCGAACGAGCCCCAGAGCAAATGAGATTATCTCCAAAACCAATAAAGATATAACCTTTACTTTTGGCAGAATGGTGTTCTTTCATGTATGATTTAGGCCTCTGAAATTTAAGAGGATTTGGTCCATGGGTTTGGATTTGGAAGCTTCCGAACGAGCACCAGAGCAAATGAGATTATCTCCAAAACCAACAAAGATATAACCTTTAAATTTGGCAGGGTGGTGTTCTTTCATGTTTTATTTAAGTCTCTGAAATGTGAGAAGATTTGGTCCATGGGTTCGGCTTTTGGAAACTTCCGAACGAGCCCCAGAGCAAACGAGATTATCTCCAAAACCAATAAAGATAGAACCTTTAAATTTTTTATAATGATGTTTCTTCCAGTTTGATTTATGTCTCTAAAATTTAAGAGGATGTGGTCCATGGGTTTGGATTTTGGAAGCTTCCGAACGAGCCCCAGAGCAAATGAGATTATCTCCAAAAACAACAAATATATATAACCTTTAAATTTGGCCGAATGGTGTTTTTTCATGTTTGATTTAAGTCTCTGAAATTTGAGAGGATTTGGCCATGGGTTTAAATTTGAAAGAATTTGAACCGTGGATTCGAATTTTGGAAGCTTCCCAACGAGCCGCAGAGCAAATGAGATTATATCCAATACGAACAAAGGTAGAACCAGAGACTACATAGAGATGTACAAATTCATACAAAAATTTGTACTAATTTTTTTTCAAACGGGCCAGCTAAAACTGGCTAGTTTTAAAAATCTTAAAGCACAGAAATATTTAGTTTGTGTCATAGCTAAAAGAATTTAGCGAAAACTAGAATCTTCTGTAAAATCTGGTGTAAAATGATCATTCATATATTTTATGCATTTACAAAATTTTTTTATCCTTGTGATTATTAAACTTTTTAAAGCAAAGCGATGACAAAATAACTTTTAAAATAGAAAAATAAGGCAAAAATGGGAAAATATATTTGAGAAAATATATATTTAATATGTCGAGTAGAAACGTAAATTTTCAATATGATAAAGAAGACATTCTAAATATCACTTTACAAAAAATATAGAACATTTAGCTAAATATTTCATATAGAAAAAAATTAAATAAAAATAGATTATTTTATAATGTTGACTTTTCTAAAAACAACAAGAAAAAACATTTCAAGGTTATCATTCATATGCATTCAGTATTTCACTACTACAAACAGAATTTTTTGAATGTATGAAATGGTATATCGTATATTATAATGGTATCAGATGGTATGAATGTTATCTATTTTATGAAAATCATCTGATTTAACTGCATTATTTATTTAACTAAATTTAACTGATTTTAATATACAGTATCCAGCAAAAGTAATGGTAATTTAAAAAAATATATATAGAAAAGCAATAAAATAATATAGGCGTTCGAATTTTTTCTAATAATATTTTTAACTTTATAACTTCAGGGAAAAACAAACAAACAAAGTAACAAAATTTTTTGTATTATGATTTTATTTTATTTTTTGATCTCATGACTCATATTGTTATATTGGTAACAGTATACCTACATATATATGTGGGTATTTTTTGAAGATAATATAATATACCTATCAAATAAAAATAACTGAAATAAAAAATAATGCTTTAAAATTCTTCTAAACATTTTTTTAATTAAAAATTATTCCAATTAGAAAAGTGGCATGACATTTGCTGGATACTGTACATATTCATAAAAATTATCAAATCATATCAAATTGGAACATAATTACATTTACACAAAACAAAATATAAATATAAATATGTATTGATTTTTGAATCATATTGAAATACATATATAAAAAGTGCCGATAGTATTTATGTGTATTTCAATTTATATTTAATTTTGATTCACACACACTTTCACAATTTAATAAGCATGTAGGCAAGCTGGTCAAGTAATATAAATGCATAATATGGCATAATGCATATATAATATAAAAACGAGGAAGAGTGCAGTAGAGTAGACTGTGTCAACTCTGGGATACCCGTATGAACGTAATATATCCTGTTTCTATAAAACTTGATCATCTTTTAAAAACATTCAGAGTTTTAGTACCGAACTACAGAGATATATTTATGTAAATTATGGAGTTGTATGATAGCTACCCGAATCTATTGCGCCTAGCTTCATTAAGTTCCAAGAAATGCAAAAAGCCTGAACCGGCTGCTTTAGACCATTCAAATTTTACAAAAGTTTTTGGCATGCAACTCGACACTTTTTCACTAAATTTCAGATAGCTAGCTTCAATAGACACTGAGTTATTTTCATTTAAAAAGAGAAGTTGTATGGCAACTATCCGAACCTGTCATATCATCACAACAAAATTTTACAGAAGTTGTTGCCATAAAACTCGATCATCATTTGCAAAATTTCAGATACCTAGATTGAATAGACACTGGGTTATTTCCATTTAAAGAAAGAAGTTGTATGGCAGCTACTCGAACCCGGCGGCCGAAAATGCTGGAGTTAAGTAGCAAAACTAACAATTTTGTAAAAGTGACGTAAAAAAAATTGCAGCCTCCTAACTCCTTTATTTTTTGAGTTATCGTGCGGACGGACACTGAGTTCTTTCATTTAAAAAGAGATTTTGTATGGCAGCTACCCGAACCCGTCACACCACCACAACCAAATTTTGCAGAAGTTGTTGCCATAAAACTTGATCATCATTCGCAAAATTTCAGATACCTAGATTGAACAGACACTGGGTTATTTCTATTTAAAGAAAGAAGTTGTATGGCAGCTACTCGAACCCGGCGGCCGAAAATGCTGGAGTTAAATAGCAAAACTAACAATTTTGCAAGAGTGACGTAAAAAAAATTTCAGCCTCCTAGCTCCTTTATTTTTTGAGTTATCGTGCGGACGGACACTGAGTTCTTTTCATTTAAAAAGAGATTTTGTATGGCAGCTACCCGAACCCGTCGCACCAGCACAACCAAATTTTGTATAAGTTGTTGCCATAAAACTTGATCATCATTCGCAAAATTTCAGATACCTAGATTGAACAGACACTGGGTTATTTCTATTTAAAGAAAGAAGTTGTATGGCAGCTACCCGAACCCGGGGACAGAAAATGCTGGAGTTAAATAGCAAAACTAACAATTTTACAAAAGTGACGTAAAAAAAATTTCAGCCCCCTAGCTCCTTTATTTTTTGAGTTATCGTGCGGACGGACACTGAGTTCTTTTCATTTAAAAAGAGATTTTGTATGGCAGCTACCCGAACCCGTCACACCACCACAACCAAATTTTGCAGAAGTTGTTGCCATAAAACTTGATCATCATTCGCAAAATTTCAGATACCTAGATTGAACAGACACTGGGTTATTTCTATTTAAAGAAAGAAGTTGTATGGCAGCTACCCGAACCCGGGGACAGAAAATGCTTGAGTTAAATAGCAAAACTAACAATTTTACAAAAGTGACGTAAAAAAAATTTCAGCCTCCTAGCTCCTCTATTTTTTGAGTTATCGTGCGGACGGACACTGAGTTCTTTTCATTTAAAAAGAGATTTTGTATGGCAGCTACCCGAACCCGTCGGAATAGCACAACCAAATTTTGTAGAAGTTGTTGCCATAAAACTTGATCATCATTTGCAAAATTTCAGACGCCTAGCTTCATTAGGTTCCAAGAGGTGCAAGAAGTCTGAACCGGCTGCTCTAGACCAAACAAATTTTACAAAAGTTGTTGGCATATAACTCGACACTTCTTTACTAAATTTCAGATTCCTAGCTTCAATAAACACTGAGTTATTCTCATTTAACCGGATAAGTTGTATGGCAGCTACCCGAACCCGCCGCACCACCACAACCAAATTTTACAAAAGTTGTTGCCATAAAACTTGATCATCATTTGCAAAATTTCAGACGCCTAGCTTCATTAGGTTCCAAGAGGTGCAAGAAGTCTGAACCGGCTGCTCTAGACCAAACAAATTTTACAAAAGTTGTTGGCATGTAACTCGACACCTCTTTACTAAATTTCAGATTCCTAGCTTCAATAAACACTGAGTTATTCTCATTTAAACGGAGAAGTTGTATGGCAGCTACCCGAACCCGCTGCACCAGCACAACCAAATTTTACAGAAGTTGTTGCCATAAAACTTGATCATCATTTGCAAAATTTCAGAAACCTAGCTTGAATAGATACTGAGTTATTTCTATATAAAGGTAGAAGTTGTATGGCAGCTACTCGAACCCGCCGACCGAAAATGTTGGATTTAAATAGCAAAACTAACAATTTTGCAAAAGTGACGTAAAAAAAATTTCAGCCCCCTAGCTCCTTTATTTTTTGAGTTATCGTGCGGACGGACGGACGGACGGACGGACGGACGGACGGACGGACGGACGGACGTACATGGCTTAATCGACTCAGAATTCGATTCTGAGCCGATCCATACCTTTGACACTATATCTAGCTCGACTCCTTTAAGGTGTCACAAACGTAATGGCAAATTTATTATACCCTTGAACATAGTTCATACGGGTATAATTATATTAGATACTGATCAGATCATGTATATCATAATATGTCATCTGATATCATATGATCATATTCATATATGTATGTTACTTGTTATTTCTATCATCCATACCAATCATACGAAAGTTCATTTATGTACATATATGAAAAAAAAAATATCCGAGACCAAAACTTGCTTTAAGAAACTTTAAAAAAAAAAGTTGAAAAATGAGACTAAATTTCAAAATCGATATTGTAGCGACATCTAAACTTTTTTGTTGCCATTTGGACATCTCTATGTAGTCTCTGGTAGAACCTTTGAATTTGGTACAATGGTGTTCTTTCGTGTTTGATTTATGTCTCTGAAATTTAAGAGGATTTGGTCCATGGGTTTGGTTTTGGAAGCTTCCGAACGAGCACCAGAGCAAATGAGATTATCTCCAAAACCAACAAAGATATAACCTTTAAATTTGGCAGGGTGGTGTTCTTTCATGTTTTATTTAAGTCTCTGAAATGTGAGAAGATTTGGTCCATGGGTTCGGGTTTTGGAAACTTCCGAACGAGCCCCAGAGCAAACGAGATTATCTCCAAAACCAATAAAGATATAACCTTTAAATTTTTTATAATGATGTTTCTTCCAGTTTTATTTATGTCTCTAAAATTTAAGAGGATGTGGTCCATGGGTTTGGATTTTGGAAGCTTCCGAACGAGCCCCAGAGCAAATGAGATTATCTCCAAAAACAACAAATATATAACCTTTACTTTTGGCATAATGGTGTTCTTTCATGTATGATTTAGGCCTCTGAAATTTGAGAGCATTTGGTCCTTGGGTTCGGATTTTGAAAGCTTCCGAACGAGCCTCAGAGCAAATGATATTATCTCCAAATGCAACAAAGATATAACCTTTAAATTAGGCAGAATGGTGTTCCTTCATGTTTGATTTATGTTTCTGAAATTTGTGAGGATTTGGTCCATGGGTTCAAATCTTGGAAGCTTCCGGACGAGCCCCAGAGCAAACGAGTATATCTCCACAACCAACAAAGATAGAACTTTTATTTTTAGTACAAAGGTGTTCTGTTATGTTTCCTTTTCTCTAAAATTGGAAACTGACATTTGAAAGAATTTGAACCATGGGTTCGTATTTTGGAAACTTCCGGACGAGCACAAGATCAACGAGCATATCTCCAAAACCAACAAAAGTAGAACCTTTAAATTTAATAGAATGGTGTTCTGGCAAGTTTTCTTTATGTTCCTGAGATGGATTCGATGAATTGGAGTGGCAATTCGGGTAGCTGACACAAACATCCCAAGGACTACCAATCTTCGAAAATAATTAAGATAGAAACTTAAAATTTTATACAAGGGGTGGGTGTCAAGAATATCCCAAGCGGATGCCTCTTTTACGTTCTTGAAATTCGAGTTGAATAAGACAGAAAAGGGAAGAAGTTCAAGCACTGCCAAAAACACTTATGGATTGTTAATTTAATTCGAATTATTCAGGTGTAGGGTATTAATAAGTCGGTTACATCGACTTACTGTTACATTTACTTGTTTTAACATACAAATGGGAAAAAGATAACATTAGATTTACACAGGTGACATTCATATTGGTTTAATTTACTTTAGGGATATTCTGTTAAAAAGTTATTTTCAAAAAGTACAATGTAATATAATAAAAAAAAAACTCTGACGAAAAATTTTATATATTATACAACATATTATTTATTTACATATTATACATATATATTATAATATATAGGTTATTATTTCTGCAAAGTACATAATTATATTCTTTCTTCTTCTACAATTTATCACTTAAAATAAATATACGGCGTGATGAAAAAACGACTGAAGGATTCTAAAAATTTTGAAATTAACGTTCTTGTTTTAAGTTGACATTAAAACCTACCCGCTATCAGCTTCAATTTCTTTTGAATTGGAAATAACACCCACCGTATTTTTTTTTAGTATTGCAAGTAGTGTAGGTGTAAATTGTAAAAATAATTAGGTGGCTGATCAAAAATTGGTTTAACGGCAACCCTATCCTCTCTATATTTTAAATTCTTTTCGGTGAAATTACTTCAAAAGTTTTATATTGAAATATCTATGTAAAAAATAATTGAGAGGGATTTATAGTTGGTTTTAAAAGCAGGGTTATATTCTTTTTCCAGAAATATATATTATATACATTGAAACCTGGTTAAATGGAACCCGGATAAATGAGAATAGCTCTATAAATAGCAATCTGACCTTGGTCCCTAAATTTTAGTGACAAAAAACTTCTATATCTGAGATTTGACCTCTATAAGTGGATTTTAATTTTAAAATATTTACCTCTCTAACTCAAACTTTATAATTGTGTGCCTTTTTTAATGGAACAAATTTTTTCACTTGTTTACATTACAAATATTTTTTTTTTTTTTTGCCGAATTCAAAATATTTATACGTTAAGAACCGCTATTTTGAATTTTTTTATATGAACATATTCTTTTAAAATACATTTCTATTCTGGATAAATATAGATACCTATTCAGATTTTGTTAATTCTTGCTTGTTTATTGGTTATTTACAAGCTAAATTGTCAAAAAGAAAAATAAATCCTTAGCAAAATGAAATGTCACGATTAGAAATATCTGAAAAGGGTATTTTTTCAAAATCTCTGTTTCTCTTAATAAATCGATACTATAATATATAATTTAGAATACAGTACACATGTGTACATATATATACATAATTTATTTTATTCAATGAACACATTTCTAGTTCTAACTTTCAAATTTTCAGAAACCTCTTTAATTGAAACAATTTACATAAAAAACGTGGCTCACTAGAAAATTGTATAAATGAACTACTTCTATAAGTGGAATAAAACGACTGGAGGTTTCGCTTATCCAGATTTGGCTGCATTAATAGGAGGATTCCATAGGGGGGTTACAACTAGGGGTGGCATTCCAATCAAATTAAATTGAGCCAACTAATAATACCGAGAAATAAAAAAACAGGAGGCAAATTAAATCCAGTCAAATGAAATACGTGCTTATGATATACTAACATAATAATTCTTCGTTGAAATAGAATTAAAGATCCCGATCTAATAGAAATAAGACCCGTGACCTTTAATTTTTTTTTAAATGCATATTACAAAAATTTTGGAATGAGAACCCGCTCGGGTGGTTCTCTCATTGTACCATACAAGCATAGCATTAAAATAAAAAGTTATCAAAGAAAATAAAGTTCCCGATTTTTCATATTGAAAAAATTATATTTAGATTTATTTTTATGTTCTTTGAAAGGACGCAAAAAACTTGAAAATTATAGAAACCAAAAAAAAAAAAATAGAAATTAACAAAAAAAAAAAGAATTTGTGAGTCTATTGAAAGAAATATGTCACAGTACTTATTTAGTTCTATATTAAATTTTATATTCTTATTTCTTTTTATTTTCTAAATATATTTTTACTATTTAAAAAAAAAAAAACTCCAAAATAGAAAAAAAAAACATATTTTAAATACACCGACAGTTGAAAAGTTAGTAATAATAAACATTAAATATTCTTTTGAATAGGAAAAAAAAAACAGTGAATGATGTCTTGTTTTTTGATATGCTACTGACTTGTAAACATTATACTTTCTTCTGGAAAAAAAACGGTTTTTTATTGTTTTTTTTTTTTTAAGGATCTAAAAAAAGAAAATATACAAAACATTCAGATAAGAAGTTTTCATTTTGAAAAAAAACGAAAAATAAAATGAAATTTTTGAATCCCTAATCCAATTATTTGAAATGATACTTGAGTAAACACAAGTTTTCTTTCAATAAAATGACTAAAAGAACACAATTTTTTTAAGAATAAATTTACAGGTATTATGAAATTTATTTCAACTGACCAACTATAAGCAATATAATAAAATAAATTAACCATGGCAAAATGGCAGTTTCAATGATTAACTGAAATTAAACAATGAAAAATATGGCTGTAGATCGTACAAAATTAAAAGAACTCGTGAGCAATACCTCGTGATCTAGAATAAAAACTAAAAACCTAAAACACAAAGAATATTTGGAAATACTTCCGCAAAGGGGTTACGATAGTTATTAAGATAACACCATCATATAACGATACTTTATATCTTAAAGTTTTCGAATATATATGACATTAAAACCAATGCCGCTAGTGGCTGAAAAATGCATTACACAATTTTCTTCACATTTTATAGTGTTTTGCTTAAACCGTTATATTTTTCCTCTACTTAATAGTATTTATAGCAATTTTCAACAACATTGTAGAACATAATACTACTATTATATCTTTAATACACATATTCTTGTTTCATTTTAATTGGTGCTACCGTTTCTGAGATATTGCAGTTAAAAGTGGAAATTTTGGCAAAAAAAAAAAAAAAAAAAAACAACTATACATGTGAAACTTTCAAAGACATCCAATATTTGTTATTATAGCATTAGAAAGGTATCTTCATATCTTTTTCAATTATATAATTATAATATAATAAATATGGATTAGTAATTAGTCCCACCAGAGGACACAAATGCGAAATTGAAACAACAATCTTAATAAAATATACATTATTTTTCATAATTCATTTCTCATACATTTATTCTGCGTTTTTCTCACAGTGTACATGTATTGTTAACATTATGATATGAGGATCATTGGTACACAAAATTTAAAGCTGACATTTCACAAAAAATTTTTTTTATATCTCTACAGCAAGTCAAAAGTTAAAAATTAAAAAATTTTAAAAGCCCCATGTTTTGAAAACGATGTCGAATACATTCCGGCCTCCCTCCCTTTCCAATACAATTTTTTGTTTGTATGCAGTTCGGATAACATGTATAATTTAAATTTTAAATAGAATAGTTTAATAAACTAAATTAGCCAGTCTATCAGATTGTCTAAGTATAATATGGGTATTTAGTTGCAATATTCGTACAAAAGTATATTGGTCAATAGTTTTTGTTACTTTTTTGATTTAATTCTAGTATTAGTTTCACTTAGTCTTGTTTTTTTTTGAAAAGACAATAATTTCCACCTATACAAATTTTAATATTTTCTGACAAATTGTTGTTACTAGGAAATTCTGTAACCAATTTTAGTTTTTAGACGTTTTGCTATATCACTGATACTCCACCCGTCTAGACTTTCTAGATTTCAAAATAGCATTCGATATCATAGACAGAAATACAAAAGGAGAAAGTTTTGGTATCTATTTTACCAAATTTAAAAAGGACTTTAAAATATTAAGTACAGTTTCGCATCAAACATTTTTATTAAATAAAGTTATGTAAGTTAAGATAAGTTTTTTATAGAGAAACTTTGCCAGCTTTATAAAGCCAAGAATAGAATTTTAAACAATTATGCTCAATCTGTGTATATAATGTAGTACCTATTTACGTTACAACTAGAAACCCGATAAATATATTGAATTCATATGATAGACATAATGATGGAATTATTATGGCAAAACCGACAGTGGAAAAAGAGTAAATGGAAAACTTATTGTTTAAATTTACAGGACCAAATGTAAATTCTAATTATAACTGAACAATACAAAAAAAAAATACCAAAAATATAATTAGGCGCAAAGTATAAAGAAGATTAAATGAGCAGAGTAAAGGTTTTTAAAAAAAAAAATCCTGAAGTACCATAAAATTTATGAAACAAAAAAAAAAAACCAGAAGTCTCACCCTTTTCAAAAATAAAACAGATAAAAAAGTATTCATTATTATCTTGAGTATTTTGTTTTCTTCTTAAAACAATAAGAAACCTTTTTATACCCGTACGATAGGATCGGGTATAATAAAATTACTCCTCCGTTTGTAACACCTCGAAATAAGCGAGCTAGATATACCTTCAAAGGTATGGATCGGATCAGAAAAAAATTCTAAGACTTTTAAGCCATGTCCGTCCGTCCGTCCGTCCGTCCGTCAGCACGCTAACTCAAAAACTAAGAAAGCTAGAATCTTGAAATTTACACAAAATATTTTGGGGGTAATTTGTAGGTTCCCTATTTTTTTTGGTTGAGTTTGGACCAAGCCTTAGGGTAGCTCTCGAACACCTAACTTTTAGATCCCCACATTTTTTTTGCAATAGAGCTATGAAATTTTAACTACTGATAGACCTCACAAAAATATTAATTTTATTTTTAATAACTTTTTTTTGTAGCCCCACCCGTTACGGAGCTACAGCTCCCCAAAGGTTCAAAAAAGCTCTATATTTCAATTGTTATAGCACAAGTTGTATAAGGTATATCTTCATTTTGAAAACGCCAAACGATTACTACTTTCATTAGCTTTAAAAGTATATATACAATAAATATATATTTGTGGCATACAGTGTCTTAATTTACCGTTATGCGAAACTCAAATTTTGCAAAATCCTTTAACCCTTCCATCTCCTAAACGGTTAAAGTTGGAAACTTCAAATTTTGACAGAAGTTAGATCTTTGAAAATTAGTATGAGTCATTTCAGAAATTTTTTTTGTATCACCCCCCGTTTAGGAGCTGTAAAGGGTCAAAAACTGAAAATTTCCTATTTTTAAACACCTGTAACTTGAACACCTGTTAAAATTTTTTTGAAGTAATACACAAAAATTAAAGCTTTAATATTATACTCTTATTTCTGTTAATAAGTTTTTTTAATAATATAGGGTTACTTTATAATTGACGAAAGTGTTACTTGATTTTTTCAAATTGTCTAACAAATTTCTTTAAAACGAATTTTTTCCATTTTGTTTTACTCGATAATTTGAAATTGTTGAGGATATAATGCGTAGTACAAAAAAATGTAAATAAATAAACAACATAACGGTTGTTTGAAGAATTTTTATTTATATGATATTGATATATATACATACTTATATAATATCATGTTTATTTACATATCGTATATGTCACTAGTGAATGAATGATAAGAGTATATATGTATATTATATAGCGCCGTATTTACATACATATATGTATTTTATTGTACTTATAAGAAATTATTCTGTCAATGGAATATTTAAATATAATATAATATAATATTTAAAATTATATTTACTATTTTGTACTAAGTAAATTTAATATACATTTACCGCTTAGTATTAAATGGTACTATAGAATATTTGAAAAAGTTTTGGATTGATAATCGTTATGTGGAAGGTGAGAATCTGCTTTTGAAGAATGTACATATAAACATATAGTTTAAATATATGTACAACCCATAGTTCTAGAAATTATAAAATTCACCCAAATTATTTTAAAATACTAAAATATTAAAAAAATAATATTGTAGGCAGAGTGGCTGTGAACATACTAACGGTTCGTACGGGTATCTAAGAGTTGACAAAGGCAACTGTATTCTTCCTCGTTGTTTTTCTTTTTGCGCTTTTAAATCCTGTAAGAATATACTTGTCTTTATAACTTGAAAGTATGAAGGGTCCAGTTACTAATTAATTTATAAGTCAGAAAATAAATATTTTAAAATTAAAACTAAAAAAAACAACAAAAAAATAAAATAAAATAAAATCTTCTTAAGATTTAACGGCTGAAAAATTATTTTGAAAAGGATCAGCGAAGCTTTTTGTGAAATAAAATTATTCATTAACCAAAAAATTTTTTAGATTATAAAAATTTTATATATGTATACGGGTATAAATCTTTAATAAATTATATTTTAAAGTATTTTGAAGCAAATAATCAGCCCAACTTCGCAACCAATATAAATTATTTACAAAACTTATAATAATGATATGAAAAATTTAATACCTATATTTTAAGCTTCAATTTTTCAGTAATAATAGCTCACTAGTATAGTTTTATATTTTTTTTCTGATTTCTTTCGGTTTCACTCATTCGTTTGTATTGGTATTTGAAGCTATTGGTATTAGACTTTAAGGCTGACTTGAAAAAGTTTTCCAATTAATGAAATACAAATAAAGGTATTTAAATACAGAGACTTTTGTTATTGAAATGTGCTGGAATCAAAGCATTTAGAAATCGGATTTTTTGAAATTGTCATTTCAAAATACTTTATTTTCCATACAAAGCTTTCGAACAAAGTTTTATATTATGGCCTGCGGTAGGCATAACGCTATTAAACTCGATATAAAACTAAAATCTTTATATTTTTAAATGGGTATGACTAGGTCTAAAAATAGAAATGTTGTTTTAAACCTTAACAGAAAGAAATTTTGGTAAGTGATGTCTACAGGAAAGTAATCAAGCAATAAAAGCAATGATTCCAAAAAATGAAGCTTAGTCAAATATGAATAATAATTAGTGTATACCTTATACATCTTATAATAAAAATGAAAACGAGAGGAAAAAAAATAATAGGTGGTAATAATATGTACCTGAATACTTTTTAAGAGCTTTAAATTTTATGTTTGTATATTGAAAAAAATACAAATTTAAAAAGGATGTGAACGACTAGGAAAAATATTTTATATACCTTACATGGAGTAAAAATAGTCTTTTTTATTATTTTTTAATTCATTTATTTTACCCATAGTAAATAAAACATAGTCATAGTTATATCTCACATTTCACCTTTACTTTCTTTTTTTTATGTGAGTTATATCTTCGATTCGGTTTACCAATCACTTTCGAGTATAAAATGAAAATTTCAGTCAAAAAATTTATTAAATTTTAAAATAAATATTTTTCCACGAAAATTTATACTCAAAAAAAAAAAAAAATTCATTTTTAATTTTATATCTGACCTACCTTTTAAAAAAAAATTATTAGGTACACGATTTTTAAAGAAAAACACAAATTTTTTTTTTTTATTGAAAGAATTTTTGAAATTTAAACCAAAACTCTAAAAAAAATTTATAATCCCTTTTTAAAATAGATACTTTTTTTTCAAGAGAAAATTTTTCTCATAAAAAATAAATAAAATATTTTTTTTTTAAATACGTTATTGGTAAAAAAAAAGAAAACAGAAAAATAGAAGTAGATGAAAAGTAATATATCATAAACCTATTGAAATGGAACCATCTGTTAAAAAGGTACGAAGAGAAAGATTCATAAATTTTTACGATTCGTTTGATATGCATATGCAAAGAATAACTGAACAAAATACATACTTACATAATATATACCTACATATATTCATAATGTTAAAGTTCATTGAGAAACATATTTTTATCTCTTTTAACTCAATTTCAGAAATAATATTATAATACAACATATATATATATATATATATTATGTATATGATGGAACATAATAATATTGTATGTGTAAGAAAAATTGCAAAAATCTGAGTTTTATGATTTTTAGCGCATTTTTAAAAAAATTTTTAAAAAATCCGCCTATTCGTTTCACTTCAATACTCTGACCATCCGTCTGGCTGCATACAAAGCTTCTATACCGTTCAAAATAAAGCAATGAAATTTGAATAGAGGATGAGTATTACAAAAAAATTAATTTTGTGGAATAACTCTTTTGTAGACACATCCGTTACAGAAATACAGGCCCCAAAGTTCGAAAAAGTCTTACATTTAATATGTTTTAACACAAATTCAATAAGGCTCCTTTCAATCTGGTAGCGCCACACGATATATGCTTTTATAAGCTTTTTTAATATATAATACGGTATTTTAATTTTCCGTTATGTGAAACACAGTTTTTGTAAAATTTTTGACTCCTTCAAATTCTATAAGGCTGTTTTCAATCTGGAAACGACCCACAATTGCATTCTAAACGGTTTAAGTTAAAAACTATCAAACAGTTTAAGTTAGATACTTGCAATTTTAAGAGGAGTTAGATATTTAGAAATAAATATGAGTCGCTTCAGAATATTTTTGTATTATCCCCCTTTTAGGAGCTGTAAGTGGTCAAAAACTGAAAATTATCTATTTTTAAACATTTGTCCAAATTTTTTTTTAAGGTAATATACAAAAATTAAAGCTCTAAGAATATATTTTTATTTCTGATAAAGCTTATCTTAGTAATATATATAGGGATATCTTAAAATTGACAAAAGTGGGACTTGATTTTTCTCAATGTTTTCTAACAAAATTTTCTAACGAATTTTTCCAATTTTTATATTATTAAGAATTTACTTTATTCAATATACATATACATATAACCGTGCGCTTTACCGAAAATTTATTATGGTACAAGTTCAAATTTTTAAAATACCATTTTTTGAAAGTCCTTGGTTTTTTCTTTACTTGTTTTTTTTTTTACTTTTCAATTAGGTACTATATGTTTCCAAGGATTAAAATTCTACTTTAATCATTCACTTCTCGTGAAATTCATTTGCTTTATTTTTACAATGTTGCTATTTTGGTAATATAATATGGTATTGAAGTTACCAAGTTATACACATAGTATTATTATGTGTTGTAATATTCTGTTGTATTATTATGAATCTGTTTTTAGCACATTTCCAATAAAAATTTTAAAAATGTGCCTATTAGTTTCACTGTCCGTCAGTCCGTCTACCAAACTTCTACACAGTTAAAGATAGTTAAAAAACATTTTAACGATGGGTCTCATAAAAAAATTAATGTTGTAGAATAACTTTTTCATGTAGCCACCTCCATTACGGAGCTACAGCTCCCCCAACTTTAAAAAAGCCCTATTTCTGAATGCGTATATCTCATGTTCTACTTAACATTTTTTTTTAATCTGAAAGTAACTTTGTAAATCAAATATCAAAATTATACATTTTTTTTAAATTTTAGTTTTTAAATTTACCGTTATGTGAAAACCAAATTTTGCATGATTTTTCTACCTTCATAACTCCGGCACGCTTTCAGATAGGGACTTGAAATTTGGAGCTAAGAAAGAATTTTTAGAATTAGTATAAGTTTCTTCAGAAAATTTTTTTGTACCACTCTCTGTTTAAGAGCTATTAGGGTTAAAAATTTAAACCTTGCTTTCTTTAGATATCTGTAACTTAGGCACCTGTACAAATTTTTCTTCGATAAAACATAAAAATTAAAGTTCCAGTAATATATTTTTACGTGTGATATCGATTTCTTTTAGTTATATAGAGTTACGGACTTGCAGCCCCTCAAAATTCCAAAAAAAGTTCTATTTGCACATTTTTTCTTCTTATATGAAATTTTCAAATTCTGGTGAAAGTCACAATTCTAAGTCAGTTTGTAATATCTTTTGGAAATGTGCGCTTTTAAAAACCGGTGGTTTATGTTCCACCTTGTTTATATAGGCTCTGACTATTTTCTACAATATAATAAAAATAAAAAATTTTAATGAATAATGTATGGAATAAACTTTTTTTTTTTTAAATATTCTTTGGTCATCATAATTTAAATTTAAAAAAAAAAAACATTAAAAAGTGAAAAGTAACTGACGAATTCATATTTCAGTACTCGAAAGAATTTTTTTTTTTCTTTCGAATAAAATTAACCAATTTGCATTTATAATTGCCACTTAAATTGCTAATTTTTATAAAGCAGTGATTTTTGAATTACCAGCTCTTTTACACAATTTTATTTTTTTTATTAATAGTTTAATTTTTTTGTTTTAATTGTTTTTTTTAAACCGAATATTATTTTATTTTATTTAAGAATAAATGGATTAGTTTTTTCGTTTTGTACGTTTAATTCAAAAAAGAATCATAAGGTATTTATTAAGTAGCTTATTGTTCATATTATGGATTTATGTTAAGTTTCTTGGAAGCATTATTTTCATTAAGCCGTTAATTACTTACTTGACAGGTGTAGTTATTGTATACAATAATGAGATACTTATGCGCCATCTATTATCTTTTACAACAATTATTATTAGTTATTAATTATATTCATATTAACTATTATTATATTATTATTATAATGAATAATAAATATTATAATTAATATTATAATAATTATAAATTACTACTATTGAATTTCTTTTTTCTTGGTCTAACTTATATTGTGTACTGGTTAAACATTGCCAGTCTTTCAACTAAAAGTTTTAGATTCAAACTCCGTTCAGATCATATCCAATGTGGATAATATAAATATATCTGACCATGATTTAAATCTAAAAAATTTCGTTAAAAGATTGGCTATTAAAATATTACGCCATATAAGTTAGATAATAAAGTAAATAGGAGACAATAACAAAATTCCAATCCAACATTTTGAAAAATATTTTTGTAAAAGAAAAGAAATGAACACCTTATGTTGAAAATGATTTTATTGTTTACTATAATACCACAAAAAAAAAAAAAAATTATGTATAGAAGTTCAGGGTTAATATGACTTCGTAACAAATAGTTTGCTGAAAACACTTATTAAAACAGAATTTTTTTTGTTTATTTTTTTACAATTAAAAATTTGTTTTATTTTCTTTTTATTTTAAATGAGTTCCAAATAAAAATGATCTGTTTTATTTACTACTGAAAACTTTTCTTTGTATTCCTTTTTGTAAAATCGTTTCGGTAATATGAACATTGCATTATATACGAAGTGATGGTCCATTTTACCCTTCCAATATTTAAAATCGAAAAATTTGGCTTTAATCATTTTTTTTTATTGTATAATTTAAAAAGTAAGAGGCCAAAATAAATTTTTATTTGTATAAAATTTTGAAATCGAATTTACTTACATTTTGTGATTTTCGGGAGAACAAAATACGATACATTTCTATTTATTCAACCATTAAGCTGATCAACTTATCTGCATCACAGGTGCATGTTGAAGCAAGAGGAACGATGACACTGTAATCGTTGCGTCATTTAGCTTTTTTATAAAAAATGACTTTAAGAATTTTACAGAACGATAGTTGCATAAACTTTTATATGCAACTATTAAACTTATAAAATTTTACAGAAGGATTTCTAAAAGGACTATTAGAAGAAGTCAATAACGCTTGATCTTGTCAAAGACACAAGACGTAACCCGTTAATGTTGAATTATTTCAAATTTTGCAAATGATTTCTAAAGCGTTAAAGCAGACCCTTTACAAATTTTCTTTTAATTTGAATTCTGAGAGTTCTGCGAATTTTTAAAATTTAACGACTGATGCTTATCAGTTGATTCATTCCAATACAACAAACTGAGAAAGATTCTTTTTTTCAGAAGATTTGATCAGAAGGTTGCTGTAAAAAATCTTTTCTAAGCACTTAAGTATATTAAATATCTTTGCTTACTAAAAAGAACCCTAAAAATTCTACGAAATTCCATTAACTTCCCAGAAAATAGTCTAGTACTATTGCTGTTATATTTAAGTATCTTCAATAACAATTTAAAAATTTTTTTTTGTTAATTTTATTTTAACTCATTTTAAATTTTCCCCACTACACTAAAAACAATTTTCACTTTACTGCATAGAAAATCATTCAACTTTAAAATACAAAAAAAAAAAAATTAAAACTTTAAAATTTACCTTAATAAATTTTTTTCTGATTTTAATTATAGAAGAAAACAAAATTTAGAAATTTTTATGTTTTGAATTTTGGCAAAGTTTTACCCCAAAATCAAATATTTACATTTTTACACATTTAATTTGTGTTACAATTTAATTGCATTACGTTGAAACAATTTTACAAAAAAAAAAATTAAATAATGAACAAGTAAAATTAAAAAACCTACCAATTAAACAGGTAAATATCTTGGCAATGTTTCAAAATAGTTATAGAATATATACGAGGAAAGGAAATAATACGCTATCAAGAACCTTAAAAAAAAAACATTAGGTATATTCTACCGCAAATTAAATAAAGAATTAAAAAATTTTCTTTTTTTTTGCTTTCAGATCCTGAAAATCCTTTTAAAGAAACTTAGTAAAATTTATTTTAAAGAATTTATATATGTTAGAATATTATTGCAGAATAAAATGAAATTTTAAAATTACCTTCAAAAATGTTCAAAAAAAAAAATAGGAAATAAAAAAAATGGGGTAGATAATAAAAATTCAATTTGTATGCTGAAGGTGCTAAATGAATGTTTCATCTTTAATTCTTTTTCGTTTTCTTTCTTTCTTTTTTTTTTTTTTTTTTGTTTCATCACATCATAAGAATAAAAAAAACTTCGAGATTTAAAAGAAAAAAAAAAAAAATAATTGAAAATTTTTATTCCTACGGTAATCCGCAATGCTTCATATGAAAACTGAAAACAAAAAAAAAAATTGTAGAACTGGGAAAATTAAAGATATTATTATAAGAAATAAGAATATATACAATTCAATTTAGTTGTTAATATTAAATTCTATAGTTTAAATTTTTAAGTTTAGAATAAAGTTATATTATTGGCAGTAAAAATATTATTTATTTTTATGATATGACGTATATCCTATTGTACATTCATATTGGAGAAATGCTCTTCAGATGTTTGTTATAAAGAATGGTTCTACTGCATGACGTTTTTAAGATTCTATATTAAAGGGTTTTAACATGAACTTAAATAATGTATTGTATAGCTGATATATGTATATTTATCATGAACTTTGTTAATGTATTAATAATGGGTTTTCCCTTAGGGATGATACAATTTAAAAATTAAAAAAAACACATAATTATTCAATGAGACCAAAAATTTTTTTTTTATTTGAAAGGTTACATTATGCCATTATTTACGACCATTATTTATTACATTATGTCATTATTTATGACCAGGTTACATTTTACATCATTCAAATGACCACCACGACTTCTCCGTACGTACTGCATTCTGTCAGCCCAATTTTTCATCACTTTTTCACATAAATTTGACTGTATTTCATCAATAACACATTCAATGTTGATTTTTAATTGCTCAATTGTTATTGGATTATTAGCATAAACTTGTGACTTAACATGTCCCCAAAGAAAGAAATCACAAGGTGTTAAATTACACGATCTGAGAGGATAATTAACTAGACCATTTCTTGAGATAATTTCATCACCAAATTTTGTTTTCAATAAATCGATTGTTATGGTGGCTGTGTGGCAGGTGGCACCATCTTGTTGAAACCACATACCTTCCACATTATTCTCAACAATATCAGCAAAAAAAAAATCATTTAACATTGTTCTATATCGTTCTCCATTGACTGTTACTCTTCGACCATTTTCTTCAAAGAAATATGGACTAATTACTCCACGAGCATAAATTGCACACCGCACAGTGACTTTATCTGGATGTAATGGTGTCTGAACAGTTTCGCGTGGATTTTCATCACTCCAAATTCTACAATTCTGTTTGTTTACATAACCATTTAACCAAAAATGAGCTCATCACTGAATAAAATTTTTCTATAAAATGAGCACTGATTTTGATAAAGGAAATTAACAATTTCTAAACGTTGTTGAAGCATGTATACTTCCATGATTAAATGGTATAGCCTACTGAACACAAATGACATAAGAAATGTCAAAAAATAATACGCAGTGTTACCATTATAACCATATTGAATATTTTCTTAATTTAATATTATTTTAAAACTGGAACTATATTTTCTTCAAAATGTCCCGCCACATTTTCTTACCCATTCTATATATAATCCTAAATTTTCCTAAATCCCTTTCCCCAAGAATTCTTCTCACATTTTTATTCCAAACTGTTTTAAACCAAACTGTTCATATGTATTAAACGTTCTGAGTTTAAGTTTGGTTTAAAAGTGTTTGGTTTCGATTGATTAAAGTTCAAAACTATTCAGAAGAAGAATCATATGCAATTTCTCTGAGTAATTTTTGAAGTTTTCGACCGTAAAAATTATATATATAGCTATATTTTTACGATGGATTTTCTAACACATATTATAGTAATTATAAATTTTTAATTTAATTTAAAACATTTATAAATCTAAGATTTACAAATGTTAAAGGGAGATTATAGAAAAAAATCTAAACAAATTTTAATAAAATGTAAAGTTATTATCACCAAGTCAGCCAATTCTAAAATACCTTCTTGCGACATTTTCTCCACTGAATTTTGTACATATTCTGGAAAAGGAGGAACTCTGATTTTGCAACCAAATATAAAATTCCTCTAAATTCGGGATCTAGTAAATATACATACATATTCCGGAAAAAGTGTATAACTCTTATTTAGCAACAAACTATAAAAGTTTTCCTAATTTTTCGTTCTTATATTCATGTTTAAGTAGCAAATTATTTAAAATATGGCTTCAATTCATAAAATTCTGAATGAGAAATGAAGCTATACGCGAATAAATCAATGACTTATGCCTTTTTTTCGCTATCCAATGTGAGTTAAAGCCATTATTAAAGTATGGCTTTCTGAAAAATGACACTTTTTCAAGTTCAAGATAGAAAATAAAATTTTAACCAGGCATAAGCCTCTTAAAAAAATGTATGCTATAAAATAAGTAGCATTATGTAGCCCCTCAAAGTCTGAACAAGCAAGTCTGTTTTGAAATGTGTATTTATCTTACATTGAAAATTCTAAGAAAATTTACAAAATGTTTGTGCAAGTCATAGTTATTCTAAAATGTTTGTATAGTCTGTTGAAAAATATGCGACTTTAAAAACTGTATATTTTCATTCCGCCTTGTTATATTATTATTTCAACTTTAATTTATTTATATATATATATATATTTTTTTTTGCATTTTTAAACTACTCTTATATTAATTTAATCGTTCATCAAATTGTTGAATATTTTCTTCATGAATATTGTTATTTATTGATTGTAAATTCAAGGAAGCGTAAATGGCTCTGAATCGTTTAAGAAATATCCTTTTTTTTAATATACCATTTTATTATTGAAAAAGTCCTTTACTTTTATTAGTTGTTTAAGGTTAGTTTTTTTAGGGTTTCTTTTTTTTTTTTTTTAAATTATTTAAAAGTGACCCAAAATTAAAATTAATTTATAAAAAAACGAGGAAGAATACAGTTGACTTTGTCAACTCTTAGATACCCGTACGAACCGTTAGTATGTTCACAGCCTGTCACTTTGCTTACAATATTATTTTTTTAATATTTTAGTATTTTAAAATAATTTGAGTGAATTTTATAATTTCTAGAACTATGGGTTGTACATATATTCAAACTATATGTTTATATGTACATTCTTCAAAAGCAGATTCTAACCTTCCACATAACAATTATCAATCCAAAACTTTTTCAAATATTCTATAGTACCATTTAATACTAAGCGGTAAATGTATATTAAATTTACTAAGTACAAAACAGTAAATATAATTTTAAATATTATATTATATTATATTTAAATATTCCATTGACAGAATAATTTCTTATAAGTATAATAAAATACATATATGTATGTAAATACGGCGCTATATAATATACATATATACTCTTATCATTCATTCACTAGTGACATATACGATATGTAAATAAACATGATATTATATAAGTATGTATATATATCAATATCATATAAATAAAAATTCTTCAAGCAACCGTTATGTTGTTTATTTAATTACATTTTTTTGTACTACGCATTATATCCTCAACAATTTCAAATTATCGAGTAAAACAAAATGGAAAAAATTCGTTAAAGAAATTGGTTAGAAAATTTGAAAAAATCAAGTAACACTTTCGTCAATTATAAAGTAACCCTATATTATTAAAAAAAGTTGTTCACAAAAATAAAAGTATAATGTTGGAGCTTTAATTTTTGTGTATTACTTCAAAAAAATTTTAACAGGTGTTCAAGTTACAGGTGTTTCAAAATAGGAAATTTTCAGTTTTTGACCCCTTACAGCTCCTAAACGGGGGGTGATACAAAAAAAATTTCTGAAATGACTCATACTTATTTTTAAAGATCTAACTTCTGCCGAAATTTCAAGTTTCCAACTTAAACCGTTTAGAAGATGGAAGGTTTAAAGAATTTTGCAAAATTTGAATTTCGCATAACGGTAAATTAAGACACCGTATGCCAAAATTATATATTTATTGTATATATACTGTTAAAGCTAATGAAAGTAGTAATCATTTGGCGTTTTCAAAATGAAGATATACCTTATACAACTTGTGCTATAACAATTTAAATATAGAGCTTTTTTGAACCTTTGGGGAGCTGTAGCTCCGTAACGGGTGGGGCTACAAAAAAAAGTTATTAAAAATAAAATTAATATTTTTGTGAGATCTATCAGTAGTTAAAATTTCATAGCTCTATTGCAAAAAAAATGTGGGGATCTAAAAGTTAGGTGTTCGAGAGCTACCCTAAGGCTTGGTCCAAACTCAACCAAAAAAAATAGGGAACCTACAAATTACTCCCAAAATATTTTGTGTAAATTTCAATATTCTAGCTTTCTTAGTTTTTGAATTAGCGTGCTGACGGACGGACGGACGGACGGACATGGCTCAAAAGTCTTAGAATTTTTTTCTGATCCGATCCATACCTTTGAAGGTATATCTAGCTCGCTTATTTCGAGGTGTTACAAACGGAGGAGTAATTTTATTATACCCGATCCTATCGTACGGGTATAAACACTATATAAATATGTAGCTGCAGATAAAAAAAGAAAATCTAAGGTAATAAGTGTAATTATATGCGAAATGATGTACGTGTGTGTATGTTCTTTAAATAAAACGAGGAAGAATACAGTTGCCTTTGTCAACTCTTAGATACCCGTACGAACCGTTAGTATGTTCACAGCCTGTCACTCTGCTCACAATATTATTTTTTTAATATTTTAGTATTTTAAAATAATTTGGGTGAATTTTATAATTTCTAGAACTATGGGTTGTACATATATTCAAACTATATGTTTATATGTACATTCTTCAAAAGCAGATTCTAACCTTCCACATAACGATTATCAATCCAAAACTTTTTCAAATATTCTATAGTATCATTTAATACTAAGCGGTAAATGTATATTAAATTTACTTAGTACAAAATAATAAATATAATTTTAAATATTATATTATATTATATTATATTTAAATATTCCATTGACAGAATAATTTCTTATAAGTACAATAAAATACATATATGTATGTAAATACGGCGCTATATAATATACATATATACTCTTATCATTCATTCACTAGTGACATATACGATATGTAAATAAACATGATATTATATAAGTATGTATATATATTAATATCATATAAATAAAAATTCTTCAAGCAACCGTTATGTTGTTTATTTATTTACATTTTTATGTACTACGCATTATATCCTCAACAATTTCAAATTATCGAGTAAAACAAAATGGAAAAAATTCGTTAAAGAAATTTGTTAGAAAATTTGAAAAAATCAAGTAACACTTTCGCCAATTATAAAGTAACCCTATATTATTAAAAAAAGTTATTAACAGTAATAAGAGTATAATGTTGAAGCTTTAATTTTTGTGTATTACTTCAAAGGATTTTTAACAGGTGTTCAAGTTACAGGTGTTTAAAAATAGGAAATTTTCAGTTTTTGACCCCTTACAGCTCCTAAACGGGGGGTGATACAAAAAAAATTTCTGAAATGACTCATACTTATTTTCAAAGATCTAACTTCTGTCAAAATTTTAAGTTTCCAACTTAAACCGTTTAGAAGATAGAAGGGTTAAAGGATTTTGCAAAATTTGAGTTTCGCATAACGGTAAATTAAGACACCGTATGCCAAAATTATATATTTATTGTATATATACTGTTAAAGCTAATGAAAGTAGTAATCATTTGGCGTTTTCAAAATGAAGATATACCTTATACAACTTGTGCTATAACAATTTAAATATAGAGCTTTTTTGAACCTTTGGGGAGCTGTAGCTCCGTAACGGGTGGGGCTACAAAAAAAAGTTATTAAAAATAAAATTAATATTTTTGTGAGATCTATCAGTAGTTAAAATTTCATAGCTCTATTGCAAAAAAAATGTGGGGATCTAAAAGTTAGGTGTTCGAGAGCTACCCTAAGGCTTGGTCCAAACTCAACCAAAAAAAAATAGGGAACCTACAAATTACTCCAAGAATATTTTGTGTAAATTTCAAGATTCTACCTTTCTTAGTTTTTGAGTTAGCGTGCTGACGGACGGACGGACGGACGGACGGACGGACGGACGGACATGGCTCAAAAGTCTTAGAATTTTTTTCTGATCCGATCCATACCTTTGAAGGTATATCTAGCTCGCTTATTTCGAGGTGTTACAAACGCAGGAGTAATTTTATTATACCCGATCCTATCGTACGGGTATAAAAAAAGATGATATCTGAATGGATTGAATATGTGTTTAATCCCTTTTTAGTTCCATCTATATTTAAAAGGACTTCAAGATGTTAATTTGAAATTATAATTTCAAAATTGCTCTTCTTATACAATATATTCCATAGTTGGTGAGCCTTTTCTTTTTTGCGAGGATTATTTACTTCTGAATAATTCATTAAATTTTAATATATATGTATGTATACACAATTTTTCTTTTGAATTTTAGATATTCACTCGTTATACAAAAATAAAAAACTTTTTAAAAGGTGTTATATTTGTTAACTTTTAAAAAATATTTAATTCTAGCGAATCTATATAGATATTTTATAAAAACAAGATGCAGTAAATTTTATTTTTCTATCTTTTCATTTTGATTTCTAGAATTGTTTTCTTTTAAAGACGTGTATATTGCATGACATTTTGTTTTTGTTATATTTTGTGATTTTTATTATTCTTTAGGATGAAATGGTAAATAAGAACATTTAAAAGAAATGTAAGATAAGAAGATTCTTTTTGTTTTGAAATACTTTTAAGAATACAATATCATAATACACAAAATATAAATATACCTAATTTTTTAATTCTTCTTTTACATTTTCGTATAGTTAAAAAATATCTAGAAAAGGATTACAATCTCGAATACATACTAGCATTCATTTCTCATTTTTCTTTGATTAATTTCTTTTTTAATTATTTTCAATGTTTTAAACCTTCTTGAATTGAAACATACGATGTGATTGTTTTGTGTGTCCTTTTTTGTTTTTTCTGCAAGAAGCGTTAAGAATATCTTCAAAAGAACCAAACAAATCTAAGCGCCCTTGGTAATGTGAAATTTTCACCAAATAAAACCACTCCCTCCCATAGCCAGTATAATGAGATAACTATCCTATCTACAGAACAGTATAATTACTGAGGAATAGGATGAGGTAAGGAAATGAAATAAAGAGGAGACATTTTGAATTAGAATTGTAGTAGTGGAATTAAATGGAAATTTTAGCACATGCAATTAGTTGACTGTTTCCTTCATTTTCTGGATATTATACAAACCGAAGAATAGTTTTTTTTTTTTTTTTTTTAATTTATTTCATTATTTTTATTTCATATTTTAAATTCTTATAAAAATTGAGATTTACTGCTAAAAAATTACTATTATTAAATAAAAAGAATATAAAAAATAAAAATAGTTAAGATCAATCTATTATTATAGAAGTAAGTGTCGAAAGATCTACAAAATTAATTACAAGATAAAAACGAGGAAGAGTGCAGTAGAGTAGACTGTGTCAACTCTGGGATACCCGTATGAACGTAATATATCCTGTTTCTATAAAACTTGATCATCTTTTAAAAACATTCAGAGTTTTAGTACCGAACTACAGAGATATATTTATGTAAATTGTGGAGTTGTATGATAGCTACCCGAATCTATTGCGCCTAGCTTCATTAAGTTCCAAGAAATGCAAAAAGCCTGAACCGGCTGCTTTAGACCATTCAAATTTTACAAAAGTTTTTGGCATGCAACTCGACACTTTTTCACTAAATTTCAGATACCTAGCTTCAATAGACACTGAGTTATTTTCATTTAAAAAGAGAAGTTGTATGGCAACTATCCGAACCTGTCATATCATCACACTAAAATTTTACAGAAGTTGTTGCATTAAAACTCGATCATCATTTGCAAAATTTCAGATACCTAGATTGAATAGACACTGGGTTATTTCCATTTAAAGAAAGAAGTTGTATGGCAGCTACTCGAACCCGGCGGCCGAAAATGCTGGAGTTAAATAGCAAAACTAACAATTTTGCAAGAGTGACGTAAAAAAAATTTCAGCCTCCTAGCTCCTTTATTTTTTGAGTTATCGTGCGGACGGACACTGAGTTCTTTTCATTTAAAAAGAGATTTTGTATGGCAGCTACCCGAACCCGTCGCACCAGCACAACCAAATTTTGTAGAAGTTGTTGCCATAAAACTTGATCATCATTTGCAAAATTTCAGATACCTAGATTGAACAGACACTGGGTTATTTCTATTTAAAGAAAGAAGTTGTATGGCAGCTACTCGAACCCGGCGGCCGAAAATGCTGGAGTTAAATAGCAAAACTAACAATTTTGTAAAAGTGATGTAAAAAAAATTGCAGCCTTCTAACTCCTTTATTTTTTGAGTTATCGTGCGGACGGACACTGAGTTCTTTCATTTAAAAAGAGATTTTGTATGGCAGCTACCCGAACCCGTCACACCACCACAACCAAATTTTGCAGAAGTTGTTGCCATAAAACTTGATCATCATTCGCAAAATTTCAGATACCTAGATTGAACAGACACTGGGTTATTTCTATTTAAAGAAAGAAGTTGTATGGCAGCTACTCGAACCCGGCGGCCGAAAATGCTGGAGTTAAATAGGAAAACTAACAATTTTGCAAGAGTGACGTAAAAAAAATTTCAGCCTCCTAGCTCCTTTATTTTTTGAGTTATCGTGCGGACGGACACTGAGTTCTTTTCATTTAAAAAGAGATTTTGTATGGCAGCTACCCGAACCCGTCGCACCAGCACAACCAAATTTTGTAGAAGTTGTTGCCATAAAACTTGATCATCATTTGCAAAATTTCAGATACCTAGATTGAACAGACACTGGGTTATTTCTATTTAAAGAAAGAAGTTGTATGGCAGCTACTCGAACCCGGCGGCCGAAAATGCTGGAGTTAAATAGCAAAACTAACAATTTTGCAAGAATGACGTAAAAAAAATTTCAGCCTCCTAGCTCCTTTATTTTTGGAGTTATCGTGCGGACGGACACTGAGTTCTTTTCATTTAAAAATAGATTTTGTATGGCAGCTACCCGAACCCGTCGCACCAGCACAACCAAATTTTGTAGAAGTTGTTGCCATAAAACTTGATCATCATTTGCAAAATTTCAGACGCCTAGCTTCATTAGGTTCCAAGAGGTGCAAGAAGTCTGAACCGGCTGCTCTAGACCAAACAAATTTTACAAAAGTTGTTGGCATATAACTCGACACTTCTTTACTAAATTTCAGATTCCTAGCTTCAATAAACACTGAGTTATTCTCATTTAACCGGATAAGTTGTATGGCAGCTACCCGAACCCGCCGCACCACCACAACCAAATTTTACAAAAGTTGTTGCCATAAAACTTGATCATCATTTGTAAGATTTCAGACGCCTAGCTTCATTAGGTTCCAAGAGGTGCAAGAAGTCTGAACCGGCTGCTCTAGACCAACCAAATTTTACAAAAGTTGTTGGCATGTAACTCGACACCTCTTTACTAAATTTCAGATTCCTAGCTTCAATAAACACTGAGTTATTCTCATTTAAACGGAGAAGTTGTATGGCAGCTACCCGAACCCGCTGCACCAGCACAACCAAATTTTACAGAAGTTGTTGCCATAAAACTTGATCATCATTTGCAAAATTTCAGAAACCTAGCTTGAATAGATACTGAGTTATTTCTATATAAAGATAGAAGTTGTATGGCAGCTACTCGAACCCGCCGACCGAAAATGTTGGATTTAAATAGCAAAACTAACAATTTTGCAAAAGTGACGTAAAAAAAATTTCAGCCCCCTAGCTCCTTTATTTTTTGAGTTATCGTGCGGACGGACGGACGGACGGACGGACGTACATGGCTTAATCGACTCAGAATTCGATTCTGAGCCGATCCATACCTTTGACACTATATCTAGCTCGACTCCTTTAAGGTGTCACAAACGTAATGGCAAATTTATTATACCCTTGAACATAGTTCATACGGGTATAAAAATAAAAGTACATGTTGGGGAAACAGAGATTGTAATTACCAAATATTAAATTAAGTAGTGGTTTCAGACAATGTAGAGAAAAATTTAATCTAACGTAAATGGAATTTGATATATTTTTTCAATGCAGAAAAATAATTTCCCGTAAAATATTCTTGGTAATTGTTGGTAAAAAGTTGGTAATTCGAAACCGTTTTGACTTAAACAAAAACTTTCGTTTATTCAAAAATGTGTAAATGTTAAGCTAATTGAAAGTTATATATACGATAGTAATTTTTTTTTTTATTTCAAACAATTTATTAAGAAATAGGGTCCGATATTCAAATCATTTTGATAATAGAAAATACTACTGAAAATATATGGAATTTATAACGTAATTAATTATTAAAGCTTCATAAATGTTATTAAAACAAGAATTTTAATAATTAATTATGGTTATTACTGTACTCTCCTTATCACATAACCTTCCTCATTTATACCTCTTTATGTATACATACGTCTTTACGTCTTTATGCTAAAAAAAAATTATGAACAGGTATAGAACTTCCGTTATATCTAAAAATACAAAATGTTTTTCTGCATTCGAGGAATATATGGATGCACCACCTAAAGGCTACAAAATTTAAGTTCATTATTTCAGTTTATTTTGCGAACTTTCTTTTATTTTAGGAAGTGCAACCTTTAAATTCAATTTCAAAATTTTTATCTTTAAATTTTTCTTAAAAACTGTTGAAAATGGAAATAAGTCAATGGTACTATCTAATTTTCTTTAAAATCAATAAAGTTGCTTCAAACGTTATTTTAATTAAATTATGGTGAGGGTGGATATAACTATACATATTATATATATAAAATAATACATACATACGTATATCATATTATTTGTATATTATATATTATTATATCCCATTATACATCATTAACAGACCTTACAAAGACCAGCAATTTAATAATACATACTGGATTTATACATTAATTTATCATTGAAATGAAAGATTTCCAATAGCTGCTAATTGGATATGTTTTTCATTTTGTACATTTTCTTTTTTTTTAAAAAGCAAAAGTTGAGCAATTCTATTCAGTTTAGATACACTTTAAATAAAAAATAAAAAAAAAAATTCAAAACAAAATGAATTTGTAATTGATGGAATCATAAAAGAATGTGAAGAAAATTAATTAACTTTCAAGTAGTTCATTTTTCCTTTATTTTATTTCTACACTTTCGCTTTTATTTTCTATATATTTATTTTTATTAGTTTCTTTTCAATATTTCAAAATGACTTTATAAATTGCATGTCATATGGAAAATCACTCCGAGTTTCTTAAATATAAGTTTATAGTTATTTGACTTTCAGAAAAACTTAATTTTCCAACTATTTTAAAAACACAAAAAGTAAGTAATGATTTTTTTCTTTTATTAGTTTTGGAATCTCTGATCATTTCTAAAAGCTTCTTTATTATAAACTTCTTTAAAGACTCTGACTACTGCTAAGTGGTACGATATCTTACGTACAGTTTTGACCTTAAAGAATTTTGTTAAATACTAAACAAATTTCTACACTATTAAATTTAAATAATTATTTTCCAATATTTTATATTATAGTAAATAAATTTGATTTTCCGAAAAATAATAAAACTTAACCCAATTTTAAGCTTCTAAATTCAATATTACTGAGAAAACTCTAAAGAGAGTGTACAACATCGCCATAGTTTTTTCGCAAAAATATAAAATCTTTAATTTATTAAATTGTGATGCAATTTTATAGTCATAAGTCTTGAGGAACTTAGCTAAAACTAACTTGAGGATTATCTTAAGGAACCTATCTAATGAAATTCGGGAACTCGATAATTTAAGGAATGGGTTTTATTTATTCATTGCTGTCAGAAAACGATTTTATTCTTTGGAATTAATTATTGGTATTATACGTGTTACTAGTATATACAAAACTATTTTTATAACTATATTCATAGTTAACGCAAAATCAATCATTTAGAAGGACCAAGGACCATCAAATTTATTTTATTTTCGCAACTTAAACTAAAAGGTGCAAAAAACTAAAATGTAAATAAGAAAAAGAAATTTTGTTTTGTTTCTTTGATTGCAATGATGCCATTTTGTTATATTCTTGGCTTAAAGAGTATAAATAAAAAACTAAATAAACAAAAAAGGTAAAAAAAAAAAAAAAACAGAAATAAAATGAAAGTTTTATTAACAATATTTGAAAAAAATTGTGTAAAATAATTTAATGAAAAAATAATACATAAGAGTTTAAGAAGAAAGCAAATAAAAATTCAAAGTAATAAATGAAAGTTGAAGAATTCCATAAAATATAAATATATCATCAGTAAAATCCGTTTTTTTGATGCAAAAACAAAGTAATGCAAATTTTTCGGGAACGTTCTTTCTTTTAGAGTAAATGATTCCAAAATGTTTGAGTTCAACTTTGTGAATAAAATTCCAACATATTTTCATAGTTGAAAACATATTTTCACAGTCGAATTTATTTTATCATAGCCTTAAATAAAAGCCTACCCTTTTAAAAGTACTGAATATTAGAATGTAAGTTTGGAACTTAAAAAAATAGAAGAACCTATACATAATATGCAAAATTGTGTGTGCTCAATTCAAATTTATTGTAGTATTGTTATGTTATGATGTCGGGTATGCTAGTTATTTATTTTATTTAGCAGATTAACATATTATTCTGGTAATATAAATAATAAAAACCAAGGTAGAATGTAAACCAACCAACCAAGAATGCACCAAAATTTAAAAATTTCATATAAGAAAACATGACTCATGGCGCAGTGGTTAAGTCGCCAACCTTTCAATCGAAGGGTCTTGGGTTCAAACCCCGGTCAGGTCATAAATAAAAAATATGTAGTACTTTTATATGGTAATAATGTATATCGTATAATTAATATTAGTAATAATAACAATAATAATAGTACAATAATTAAATAGTATAATAAATAGTATAATAAATAATATGACAATAATTATAATAATAATAATAGTAATAATAATAAAACAATAATTATAATAATAATAATAGTAATAATAATAGCTGCTACAGTAGAGCCATCTTTGGTTATATCATGCAAGTAAGGTGTAATATACTGCTGCACGTTGTAATCTCTGTGGTAAAATAATAATAATAATAATAGTAATAATAATAATAATAACAATAATAATAGTAAAATAATTAAATAGTATAATAAATAGTATAATAAATAATATAACAATAATTATAATAATAATAATTGTAATAGTAATAATAACAATAATTACAATAATAATAATAGCTACTACAGTGGGGCTATCTTTGGTTATATCATGCAAGTAAGGTGTTATATACTGCTGCACGTTGTAATCCACTGATGACGCTGACTCTGTAGTAAAAATAATAATATTATTAATAAGAATATTAATAGCAATAATAACAGCCGCTACAGTGACAGTGGGGGTTGCCTTCAATAATTACCTCATGTAGTAATATATTTACTACTACTATATGTTGTAACTGTTGTGACGGCTTTAGTCACTGTTAGCAAAATAATAATAGGCGGATTCATTGTTTCCTTACAGTCCCACTCCCAATTCAATGTTTCCGTATACATTTTCCTATCCTTTCCTATCCCTACTCCCTAGCCAATATACTGCGTTCACAGGTAAGGGTTTCATCCCGCTATATTGGCTAAAGGGGGAGGTGGGTTTAGTGAGTAAGAATCTGACACTATCAAGGGGAAATTCTTGGTGTATTTGGATTTTTCCCACCTCCCTTAGGGAAAAAAAAAATGTGAAAATATGACTTTTCTGGAATGTTTAGGGGCTGTAAGTCCGGAACCCTATATAACTAAGAAATACCGTTAACACACCTAAAAATATATTACTATTGGCTAAAGGGGCAGGTGGGTTTAGTCAGTAAGAATCTGACACTACCACGGGGAAATTCTTGGTGTCTTTGGAAGATTCCCACCTCCCTTAGGGAAAAAAAAATGTGAAAATAGGACTTTTCTGGAATGTTTAGGGGCTGTAAGTCCGGAACCCTATATAACTAAGAAATATCGTTAACACAGCTAAAAATATATTACTGGAGCTTTAATTTTTATATCTTGTCGAAGTAAAATGACTACAGGTGCTTAAGTTACAGGTATTTAAACAGGGGATGGTCCAAAAAAATGTTCTGAGCAAACTTATACTAATTCTAAAAGTTTTTTTTGCCCTCAAAATTTCAAGTCACTATCTAAAACCATTTCGTAGTTATGAGGGTAGAAAAATCATGCAAAATTTGGTTTTCACATAACGGTAAATTTAAATAGTAAATTTTTAAAAAAATGTATAATTTTGATATTAATTTCTTAAGCTAAAAAAAATACCTGTCGAATGACGTTTTCAGATTGAAAAAATGTGAAGCAGAACATGAGATATACGCATTTAAAAATAAAGCTTTTTCAAAGTTTGAGGTGCTGTAGCTCCGCAATGGATATGGCTACATGAAAAGTTGTTCCACAAAATTAATTTTTTTATGAAACCTACCTATGGTTAAAATTCTTTTTTCAGATCTTTAACGGTGTAGCTTAATATAATTTTAAAAAATGGAGTTTCTCTGCAAATTATAATCCAAAATAATCTTATTAACTTAACTTGTGAACATAAAAAATATTTTTCAAAATTTTGTTTTTTTATTTTTAAAAATTTTACTTCGAATATGATTCATTGTGCCATTGGACATTCCTATTGCGATCATCAGACTATCCCTGCAAAATCTTTTGAATTTTCTTCACTTTTTTATGTCAATTTTTGTGAACGTTTTTATGGTTATGGTAATAATCAAATAAATAATTTCAAATTTAAATAAAGAAAAATTTTCTTACCTTTCAAATTTTGTATTCATTTTTCAAAATAGTTTTGGAGCAATTTCATAGGTTAGGTTAGGTAAGTTTAAAGTGGCTGCCGAAAAGGTACACTTAGACCGTGTTTGGTCCATTGTGATACCACAAAGAAACTTTTCTTTCATAAGCAAGCAATTTCATAAGATAGAATAAAATTAAATATCGGCAAAAGTTGAAAGTTGTCTTGCCTTAAAAGAAAATTCTTTTTAAAGAACCATTTTTACTTCTTCATGAAAATTGTGCATATTTAATTAAAAAGGAGGATTACGCTGAATACGCAAAACAATTCTTAAAAATCTACAATATAAGAAAATCGAAAATATAAAGTAATTACAATACAAAAATCACAATATTTAATATTCAGCATAAAAATTCGTATTTTGAATCCTTTTGTTAGTTTTTATACAATATAAGTTAAATTTTGCAAGATTTACATAAAAAATAAAAATAATCTATATAATTTTTCATTTATAAAAGCTTCAATCACTTTTTGGTCTATTAAATTATAATAAAAATCCGCCATAAAAATTTTAAATTAAGTTTATTCTTCAATGTAATTCAGATTTAAATTAAATTCCTGATGTAATTTTATATGATCAATTTTATTTTAAACCCACACCGCGTATTATTTTACATATAATCAAGTCGTTTTGTATGTGTTTACACAAAGCACGTTAATACTTTTTTATTTTTTTTGCACATGAAAGAAAAACGGATTTTATTATTTTATTATTATAAATTTGAATTTCAAAGAAAATTCTGATTGTTTTTGTGTTTTGAGTTATTTTTTTTTTTATTTTGATGCCTTAAGGTATTTAAGGAATATATGTTTAAACAGTAGTGGTAAAAATAATAAAACATGTGAATCGTTGAAAATACTTTAAAAAAATTCTAACGGTTTTTTGTTATAGAACATTTTTTTGAAATTTCAAAAATAAAATTTTTAGCAAACGTAACTGAACTGAAACTGACACTGTTAATGAACAAGCGAATTAATAAAATTAGATTCGTCTTTCACTAATGAAAACTCACTAATCATTAATGAAGGAAAAAAAAAAAAAAAAATAGTTCATTAATATTTTATTTATATCGTACTTTAAATTTCAACGATAACTGTAATTATATTTTCGTAAAAGTGTAGATATTTAAATTAAAATATATAGAAGCCCTTTTCCAGAGAATTTTGTTAATATTTTTAAGACAATCATTAAAAAATATTTTTTTTTAAATATTATTTAAAGTTGTAATTCCATACACGTCATTTGTTGAAACTTTTTGCAGAGGAATAACCCTATGTAATGCGAATTTAAACAACGACTACATTTAAAAATTGATACAAATGTAGTAAGTCACATTTGCCTTGATTTCGATATTTTAATTCAATCGTTGTCATGACAAAATTAGTTTCATTTTAAGATAACTACCATTACCTGTAGCTCTTTTAGAAGCTGAAATAATTTATATTCAAAAGAAAAATATATGTAGCATATCAAATGTCTACTTATTACGCCAAATTTCGTTTATAAAATGTATTTTACAAGCAAAACGAAAGAATATACTCCTAAATCTTGTACACTTAAACCAAAAAAACTTGTTTTTTTTTTTGTATCATTTTTATAATTTTAAGAAACTTAATAAGTTTTACTTACCTTAGGTACCTTCTTCTTATGGTATTTACTAATATGTATAATATTTTCTATGGACGTAAGATAGTAAAATAATTTCACGTCTAAATTTCAATTACATGCTTATCCAAAATCATATGAAAACGGGCCTCGGCGGCTCAGTGGGTAAGAGCGTATAAAATACGTTATCAAAACCGAGAGAATATGGGTTCAATTCCCACACATATCGTAAGAGTTATTCTGCCTGACGACATTTAGAGCCACGCCTGAACATTAAAGGCTGCGTAATTTCCTGCCCAGAGATTTATGTGGCAGAGAAATGCATTAAAAAAGAAAAAAAACCATGTGAAAAAAAAATTTTAAGTTCTAACCTTTTTTTCGATTAATTTATTTTTTGTTAATTCTGTTACTTAGTACTTATTTTTGGAATGTATGTACTCTATATACTTCGTCTGACGTCTACCACTAATCGATTCAATGCAACTATACAACTAATACGCTATTAAATAAATAAATTCAGTTTGTATTTCTGAGGTTTAATATTATTATTCATTTCGAAATTTTGACGCTTTACAAAAAAGTTTTGTATACATTTTAAGGATTAATTTTTAGGAACTCTACATATAAAGAACAAAATATATGTACATTTAATTGAATGCTTTTGGTGTAATCCCAGATCCTGTACATGGTTTTGTTTGTTGAAGAAACAGTAAGTCAATTTTTACCCAGAAATATTAGAAATTCTAGATAAATTGACGTTGCTACAATTTTAGTCAAAAACTGTATAGATATAGATTTTATTTAAGCCCTTATGCTACTGAGTGGAGAAATCATTTCAGATAAACTTTTGATCATCCTGGTCATCCTGTTTTGTTTTACCTTTGCACTGCAGAATGTATAGGTGTATTATAGCCCCAATTTTATGGGGTTTTATAAATGTTTATATCTACTTGTATATAAATGTATGTGAATACTAATGAATTATACTTCTTCTAAACTATTTCTTTCTGTTAAATCAACTTCTTATAAAAATTATAAAGAAAATGGCATTTTTAATTTTTAATAATTTGCATAATTTGGATTTTGACTTTTACATAACTTCAAATGTAGTTACCTACTAAAATTATTCTTATGTATTATTTCTTCAAACTACTAAAATTATTTCTTATAAGGTGGTGGTAGAGCATCCACGAGAAGACTAATTTTTATAATGTCTAATTGAAATAAAAGTCTTTTGTATCTAGACTTAGTTTTGGTACGAACTCTGTTAAAACAGTAACACAACAGAATTCGCAGATTCTTTTATTTGTAAAAAATTTATAAGTAAGCTGGAACGAAAAATACTTCTAAAGTTTTGATATTATCATCAATTCCGAAAATGAGCCTAACGAAAAAATATTTCATGTCAGTAATAAATTGTTCTTAAACTAAGAATTCGAATTTGTAAGTTTATTTATTTATCCAGGATAAAGGTACCGTGGTACCCGGTAACAAACCACTTTATATCCAGGTACCGTGGTACATAAATGTGCCAGGTAGCTATATAACCCTTGTTTCCGGGTAGGAATGTGGGGTGTATGAGATATTATGATATATAAAGTATTTACATATTGCGATATATGAATATTTTTTTTTTTTATATTATAATTATTGTACCCAGCCGGGAATCGAACCCAAGATCTCTCATTCCCTTATAAATAAGCGGTGCGTCAACCACTGCACCAATGGCTGGATGAATTTGTAAGTGATACCTAAAAAAAAAAATCAAAAAGCATTCCCATCTTTATTCTATTTAAGTTATTTGGGAAGTAGATAAACTTATAAAGTAAAATATTGTTTGTCTACTGCACTCTGTCCCAGAAAGTTTAAAGTAACTTTTTTTATTAAAGTATATCATATTCTTAAGCGTTTAAAAAAAAGTTTCAAAATTAATTAGTTTTCGATACTAGCGTCAAATATAAAGCATTTTACAGAACCAAATTTAAAACTTTGCTTTACTTTATTTAAGTTAATTGCGACATTGACTCCGTCAAGATCAATTTCAAGATCAAACAAATAAAATTTTGTAGCTCTGAAAGACCGATTGTCTTTTGTAAGACTTGTTCTTTTTTTGATTTATTCCTAAATTTTTATTTTATTTAATTTTCTTATTTTGTTTCTTTCATCATATACATCTGATTAATTCTAAATTTCATTCCTCTAAATGGGTGTTGTTTTCTTTTATTGATATTATTTTAATATCTCCTATACATACATATATGTTTTCAGAGTAAATACATTTGAATTTTCAGAACAAAGTTTGTAACAATTTAATAAAATCAATATGATATATGATACGATATTATTATTATTGTCTACAAAAAAATATAACCGGCATACAATAATTAAATTTTTATTTATAACATATAAAAACCTATTAATTTGTTAAAAATAATTTCACGATATCGTTCATAATCATCTTCTCATCAAAATATTTATCTTTTATACTTTCGAACATGCAGTAAATAGTTGAAAATCCAAATTTAAATTAATATTTTAAAGATTTTTCAAGAGGCATTTTTACTTACATCCGGTATCTTAAAGATAAAGTTCAAAGCAAATATCTTATTTTATTTGTTATTTTTATTACAGTTAACCTGGAGCTAAAGTCCTTAAATTGTAAATGAATATAAAAATATAGAAAAATAAATCAAAAATCTTAAATAAATGCAATAAATAATACATGTGTTGGAGGATAATATTATATGTACGTATATGATAATACATAATAATATATTAATATAAATAATCTCTCAGTGACGTGAAGTTAAAATATTTTTGTAAAGAAACATTGATATTTTGTTCATAATTTCTCAAAACATTTACATCCATAATTTTTTTTCAGTTTTGGTAGAAAACACTTAACATACAGGCTAGATACGTTTAAATTCTTACAAGTTTTTATGCTCTTTATGTACCTATTATAATTTCCCTTTAGAAACACTACAATTTATTTGTCCAAGATCTAGAACATAAATCATTTTTTCTTTAGAATTGCCAAAAAAAGAAATAAAGAAATTTTTAAAAATACAAAAACTATAAATATGTATACAACTATTTAAATATACTTTTTCATATGTCAATAAAATAGAATTTTCTTAAACAATTATATGGCGTAAAGTGGCAGAACGCCCGAGAAAATAAAGCTGTTAACTCCTTTTTGAATTGGAATTAAAGCCCATAATTAAAATTAATTAACAAGCTTTAATTCCTTTTGAATTGGAATTAAGACCCACACTATTTTTTGTTATTAAAAGAAGAGATTAATAGAATATGTAGAGCAAACGTTTTAAGAGCGATTTAAAAGTTTTGGGTAAAAATTGGGGTAGAAAATCCTCCTTTTCCAGAAAATTTCCTAATATGTATATGTGCGAGATTCTGAATTGGGGAGGAGTTTAGAGTTGGTTACAAAATCAGTGTTATATGCTTTTTCTAAAATATGTGCAGAAGTAATACTTCTATTGTCAGGGGTTTTGGGAAATATTTTAGAATTGAATTCAAAATCAGGATTATGCGTCTTTTACAGAATAAATAGATATAATATTCATATGTGAATTTTGAATTATGAGGATTATATACGTATTCTGGAAACATCGTATAACACTGATTTTGTAACCAACTCTAAAATTTTTCCTATATCAGAAACTCGCATATGCATATATCTAAATATTCTGTAAAAGGCGTATAATCTTTATTTTGAATTCAATCCTAAAATCCCTCCCAAAATCTCTGAGACGTTAACAATGACACAAAAGACCCATGAGACTTCTTTGACTCACATTGAAGTGAGTCAAAAGTCCCAATGAGTGTCACCATGTCACCAAAAAAATTCAAATGAAATACAGACTCATGATAGTAACCTTTGTGTTAACCTTTGTAGGCTTTAATTTTTTTTCGAAATGGACTTAAAGCCATTCCACGATGTAGTGGAATTAAGACACGTGGGGTTTTATTCTTTTTTGAAAAGTATTTAAAGCCCACGGAGCTTTAACGGAAAAAGAACAGTAAATTCTTCTTCTCAATTACAAAAAGTGAATTTTTCATTATAACATACATAAAATATATCTGTTCTTTGTCATAACTATATAGCCCCGAAACGTTAAGATTCACCAATTTACCATGGAAAAGGTTGTTTTGGTTCGTATACATTTCCTATCATCAACCTCACCAACTTTCAGAAATGCGCATTACCTACCTCGTGAAACAATTACTATTATCATTTAATTAGTAATAATATCTTATTTATTATACATTACTGTAGATCTATTTGAGACATCATATTCTGGTATATTTTGGTCATAATATTATGTGGTTGTATTATTTATTTGTATTTGTTATGACAAGGGCTTTAAGTTCGAAACTTTCTACTTTAAATCCAGCGATTTAAACATTGCGCTATTAGTCAGTTAAATATTGTTCATTTATGCGTATCTATCATTTAAATTGTTATATTTAGAAAATATGTGTTATGAGTCGATATCTAAAAAATCATAAACTTTGTATTTCAATATTCAATATACATATAGTTTAATTTCAATGTTTATTTTCAAAGTACATTAATTACTATTTTTTTACATTTTCTTTACATTATGCCATTTAATTTTATTATTACATATTATTATATTCATTATTACATAGATACATATTATTATATCTAGTATATTTACGCCTACGTATATGCAAATTATACTTTTTTTTAAATAATGTGAGCAGTATTTTGGTTTTTCCACACTGTAAATTTAACTAAAATACTGAGTCCTACATCAGAAAACGTTGAAATAGTGGAAAAAATATTTAAACATTATAATATGTGGAACGCGATATAATATAACATTCCAGATTATATTAAAAATTGTAAATAAAATATATAAAATATTGTAAAATAGCCTTAAGTCAATAGTTAAATAGTTAGTTAAGTACCTTTTTTTTTTTTTTTTTTGTATAGATTATATTAATTTAATTTTCTTTTTTGTTACTTTTAATTTTCTTGTAAATAAATATATTTAAGATAGGCGAGCCCATAATGGCCCTAGCAGCCGAGGGCTATAATAATATTATCATAATTTTATTATATAATATTAGAATTAAATAAATAAATAAATAAATAGTATTTTGGTTTTTGTTTTTTTGTTTTTAAAACGTCTCGTCACTGCTATTTTTTAATGTGGCTTTAATATTTACTTAATATTAAAAAAAATAAATAAATAAAAATCAAAGGCATGTACATATATATTTTATTTTATTTATTTAAATATACAAGAAGGTTATCAGTTTAGTTAAAATCACACATATATATACGCAAAATAGATCCTTAAATCCATTTTTTAAACTTATAATTTCAAAAATTTGATGTATTTATATTAAAATGAGTTTTTTTTTTCTCTATTAACCATAATATCAACAAAATGTTAATACAAATAAATATGGAATCCGATATATATTGGATTTTTGATATTTTTAAACCTTTGATTATTATCATAGCAAAAACGTTACACAATATATATTTATTCATTATATATTCATATTATTGTTTTTTTTTTTTTGCAAAATATACATATTTATAAATATAGAAATGTTTTAATATTTATTATTCAAAAATATTAATAAATTCCAAAAGATAAATAATATATAACAAAGTTCAAAAATATTTCTAGAATAAAATTTTTATTGAAATTATTCCGATTCTGAGAATTTTACTTTTCCTTATTAGTATTTAGTAGGTAGGTATTTATGTATATAATATATACATTGTTTTATTTGCTTGTTTTCAGCACGTATGTATCTACAAGGAAATGGTCAAATTTTCGATTTAGTGGTATGTGCCTACAAGGAAATTTCAAATTTTCTATTTAGTGGTAACAGGACAACTTGAGATTGCAGTTACATTTACGTATGTGGAAAATTTTTTGTTTTTTGTCAAAAAACAAAATAAACACCTTAAGAAACATCAATTAAGTCGCAAATCTAAAAGACCTTTTCCCATTCATTTTTTTTTATAATTAAAATGGTAATTTCTCTATGGAAATCGTATAATACATAAAAGTTTCAAGAAGAAGAAAAAAAAATTTAAATCCATCACAAATCATCAATTATCCGATGATTTTCAAAGTTGACTGAGAGATATCTTGATCATCTGATGAAACGCTGTATGGAATATGATGAAACGCCAACTAAGGGATAGGGACACTATGCGCTTCAAAAAACCCTTTGAAAACTTACGAGGACAACTTACTTAAAGGGTTAGAGCACCTGCATTTGTGGAACTACAAAGTTTTACCGAGTCTTAAACGAAAGCCCTGAAAATGTTCCTTTCACCTGTATAATTTTATAAGATATTTAACTGATTCAACGCTGGGTGTTTAAAAAAAAAATATTTAAAAAAAAAATTGTGATTTTTATTAAATTAAAAAAAATATTCGATATAACGGTATATTTTTATAACGTCATTAGCTTGCCTTACCTCCTCTTTCTAAAATGGTTCTAAAATCTCCTCTATCTTGTATAGTTACAGAGTCAGGTTATGAAATTTAAAATGGAAAATGCTATTTATGGTATATTATATGAAATTATTACCATTATCGAATAGTGTAAATATAAATTTAAGTTTTAAGCTCATTTCTCTGAAAGCATCATATTCAAAATTAGCTAAAAAATCTCAGATCACATTTTCAATTATGCTTTTGACCAAAATTATATATTTTTGAATTACAAAATATGACAGATATAGTACATTATTATAATACTAACTTTGATATTTAACTACTTTTTAAAATTTATAATAATTATAGTCTTTTAAATAAACTTTTTTTCTAAAAAAAAGCTAAGGAATTATTCTGAACTTAGTTACTCGGAATTTTGTAAAGAAAAAAATAAAATTACAAAAAACTGAACGCAATGAACGTTAAAAAAGTTATTTTTGTCCTTTTCAAAAAAAGCTGATTTGTGATGTTTTTAAAGAGGAAGAAATGTATTTTTTTCCATATGACAGGCTTGGGACTCTGTAGGAATAATTGTTGTCACCGGAAAGATTTAATTCTAAATATAAATGAATGTTATATTTTTTTAGAGTTCAAGTATTCATTTTAATTTTTTAAACTTAGAATTCAAAATATTTGGTAGTTATAAAATAAAATAATTGTAGTGTCCATAAGGTTACATCTAGTAATCTTTTTTTTGGACATTTTCGATAAAAGTTAAAATCGTTTTTCGTGAATTTTTGTGTTCAAATTGTCATATTCTTCAGTTCTTTAACTGCTTAATAAGGGGTTCAGTTCTCTCCAATTCTTTAACTCCTCAAACGGTCTAGTTCTTTTAATTGTTGTTCAACTAATTTTTTTTTTATGAAACATGACCTTTTCAATTTAATAAAGTATTCATTGATATTTTCAAAAATTCTTCTAAATTAACATTAGGTGTTAATAATTATTAAACTGTTAGGTTAGTATAGGAAGTAACGTAATGGAAATTACATAACAATTTTTTACCATTATATTTATTTGTAGGGTACAAAAAAAAATGAAGATTGATTTATTTTAAAAATAATTTAATTCATACTTTAAATCTTCTAAATTATCTCATTAAATTAAGTTATTCGTCACAATTATTTGATGCTTTTCTAGATTCCGACTTAAAAAATTACCTTTTATTCATTTTATAATTATATCATATATCTTTTTGTTTTTAAAACCCAAATTTATTTTTTTTTTTTTGTATTTCGTTTTTATAAAATATTTTTACAATTTACAAAACATACGTCCATTTTAGTCCAGGTTTAACTGATATTCTATGTATTTACAATAGAGCGATTTATAAGAGTAGGTATAGTATAAGAAAAATAAAATAATATAAATCTGTAAAAGATAGAAGATAAAGTATAAAGAAAAATAAAGGACATTTTTATCTATAGAATCTGATTAATCGACTGGGAAATGGTTTTGCTTTTATTCCTCTTTTATGTACACGTTCGTTTAAGTCGAATATCCTTTTTTTTGTTTTTAAGAACCATACCCAATGTTTTTTTGATTAACGATTTTGCTGTAAATTTTATGAGAAAAACTCTAAGGGAAAATTACATCGTGAAATTAAACTACAAAAAAATAATGTACAAAAGTTTTAAGAGTAAGTATTGATTTGTAAAAGTATCCTTTCTGAGGGCGATATACACCTTTTACACCTTTAGCAGCTTTTTCAAAACATTTAGTTATTAGTTTCCTCTTGTTGGTTCGTTCGTTCTCTCATATTTTGTCTGTTTACGAAACTTCTACACCGTTTAGGATGGAGCAATAAAAATTTGAACCGTGGATAGGTTTCGTCAAAAATTTAATATTGGGGAACAACTTTTTTGTGTTCTCCCATTCATTACGGAGCTACAACTCCTCATAGTTCTAAAAATTCTAATTTTTAAATGTTTATATATGAAGATTTTTTTGCTGAATATATTTTTTTTTTGCTTTATCAACATAAAAATTATATAAGTTTTGGAATTTATTAATTTAATTTATTGTTATATGAGACAAAATTTTGAAAGATTTAGTGCTTCCGTATATTTCCGGAACACTTTTATTTAAAATTTTAAAAGTTAATCATTTTTGAGAATTAGATGAAGTTACCTGGGAAAAAAATTTGTACTTCCCTCAGTTTAATAGGTATTGGGGGTTCAAAATTGAGAATTCGCTATATTTAAACGCCTTTAACTAGGATAATAAATTCGAAATGAATACATAAAAATGAAAAGCAAACATTATGATAATATAAAAGCAGATTAAAGAAGTATATAAGATTATAAATTTCTTGCCGCAGAATAGTTTTATCAAAAGCTATAAGCAACTAACCGGAAAATGTGAAAAAATACAAAGCGGTACGAAAAAATCTGTTAGATAGAAAATATTTGTTGGTATCTTATTCGACGCAGTCCCGAACCTATGGTATTATAATTATGATTATCTTATTAGCTGATTTAAAGCAACTTATGTTTTAAAAATAAGAAAAATATTTTGATAAAATTTTTTTTTTTAAATCTAATACACCAACTTATAAGAACCAACTATTAACTAAGAAAAAGAATTTGAAATAATTGTAAATTTGAAGTTGAAGTTAAAAAAAAAAGTTTTTAAAATAATGATTTTCGATAAAATTCAATTTTAACATAACTTTTTTAGCTTTTATTTGAAAAAAAAAAACCTCTATGTTGCAACCGATATAATGTAAGTCAAAACTTTTTATTTTACAGTAAAATATTGCAGTTTTTGAGTTTTACAAGAGTTTTACAATATTTATGTTGAATCGACGAGTGCAACTTTTACTGAAAAATTTCAATCTAAAACAAATGTTTCAATCTAATAAATTTACTATGTAAGTACCCAAAAAAACCTTTTTGTTTTTTTAGAAAAGCATAAGGTACTTTGATTATTTATACTTTTTTTTTTTTGTTCACAAACTTTTATTGCTTGCGCTCTAACAAATAGCTATTGAAGCATTTTGTTAAATAAAATTCCGGTGAAACAAAACATGGTTTTTATGTTGCTTATATTGTAGATAATCTGGGAAGTCATTTTAATCCATTAATCGTAATTCTTTTTGGTTGTAACTTTTTGTTCAAAAATATTCCGACTACACCATCACTAAAAATTTTTTTTATGTCAACTACTGAATCTTGAATTTCGTTTACGAAAGTTTACAACTTATAAACTTTATTTGCTGAAAATATAAAGTTGATGTACATAACGTAGACCTATACGTATATATGTACCTATTCAGAAGTGTTCGATAATTTCTAAGTTTAAATCCAAAAGCTTATTACAATAATGCGCAATTAAGAGTACAAACTATACTAAAAACTATTGACTATGCCAGAGCTTGAACTTGGACTTCAGCTTCTACTTGGAATTGTTTAAATGAAAAACTCAACCTGGTAAGAAATATAAATTTTAACTAATGTTTCTATATGAAAATAATATTCCATAAGTGTGCAAGGTGTACGAATAAATGTTAATTATATCATAATAACTATAGTTATATTTTTGTCTATAATATCTATAATTTTTGTTTAATTTGAAATCGATTATAAAATTTTAGTGAAATTTTAATGATATCTAATAAAAGTTCAATTTTAATGAAATTTTATTATTGCAAATCAAGTTTTTAATGTGGAAACTGGGTTATAGAGTTGCGATATGTAGAATAGAATAATAATCAATGAATATTATTAATCTAAAGATATATTTTATGTAATTAAATATTGACGGTTACTCATCTACTTGCATTTTGTAAAACAAATACATGCTTAGTCTTAAATCAAAAATAAAAAGTTTAGCAACCATCAGCGAGCAACAAAACAATGAAAGCACTTATTTTACCGTCACCACCACCACCACAGTACAAAACTGATATTATTAATTCACTTAACTTTTTATAATTTTTAATTTTTTTTTATATTTTTATCTAGAAATGCATTTGGGTACTACCAAAAAGTTCTAATTAAATTACCTTTTAGGGAAAAAACATAATTTCATTAGAAATTTTTTTACTAATATTCTTTATATATTTCATATATTTTTTCTTATTTTCCTTTCTTTTAAAATTTTAAAAGTTTTTCGATTCGAAACTTTAATGGTTCTAAATATATATATTTATAAAAAAAGAAAAATTATGAAAAAATTTATGTCAAAATATATGTTTTATATAATATACATATATACATTGAATTTATACCGTACTTTAATCCATTTCCTATAAATGATAACAGAAAAGTCCTTTTGTTACACTTATTAAAGTTAAAAATAAAAACAAAAAAAAAACAAAAAAGATGAAAAGAAAATAAATTGAACCTAAAACAAAATATAAAAGAAAGCTTTTAACTTTATTACAAAACATAAGAACTATAAGTTTACTTTAAACCTAAAAGTTAAATAAAAAGAAAAGTTCAGAGAAAATTTTTTGTTCTTTTCTTTTCGAATTTTATATTTGTACAGAGTGTCGCCATAATATCAAAATAAGAAATTAGCGCTCTTACATTTTGGTTCGTTGTTTTTAGCGTCTTATTTTTCAAACAGATTTTGATCGGATCTATTCTCTTGATCTATACTCTTTTCTCTCATTTCCTATTTTCATTTCCTTTTTTAACCTGCCCTACAACAAAATCAACTTTTATTTTCAATTACCATTTAAATTTATTTAACTGCTTTAACCTCAATAAATTTTACGGTGTAATGATTGTTTTTAACATTTAATAATATTAACATCGTTTAATCAAACCTAAATGGAATTACACCTTCTATGATGTATATGCAGACAAATTCTCAGATTTTTAAAAAGAATTTATGTAAATGAGGCCTCGGTGGCCTAGTGGGTAAGCGCGTATAAAATACGCTGTAAACACCGAGGGAGTGTGAGTTCGAATCTCACACATGTCGTAAGAGTAATTTCCCTTTACGATATGTACAGTCACGCCTGAAAATAAAAGGCTGTGTAATTTCCTAAAAAAAAAAAAAAAAAAATTTTTACAATTTTACTATCGACTTTTCTTTGGTTTGTCAATTTGCTGATTATGGAAAAATAAAACTAAATTAAATTTTTGTATTGCAACATGTTATTAATTTTCATATTTTCCCAACTATATCTGATCAATACTCATAAAAATTTAAAAAGTATTTCGCAAAGCTGACAATTCGTTAGAGTTTTCTGAAGTAAATCTTTTAAAACAGTTCTGTGATATAGAAATATTAGATAAATTAAGGCATTATTTTCCAGATTTGTCTACAGAGTTTTTGTGTATGTCGAGTGAGTATATGTATGTGAGGTTGTAATTTTAATCCAAATCCAACCTCAAGCTCAAATTAAATTCTAACTCTAACTGCAGCTACAAGTTTAACTACAAATTATATGTAATTAATTACTCTTAAAGTAAGCCTCATTGTTTTTAATGTTTTATAGCTGTCACTAATATTTAACATGTATCTCAAAATAAAATAATATATTGGGGGCACATTACAATTTATTATTAAGTGTATAAGCATTGAATATTTTCGACTCAGGATTTAATTTTTTTTCTTAGAATCCATGTTATTCTTTTTAGTGTATTATAAATCAATAAAATATTTTTTCTAAAAACAATTTTTTGTTTGACATGTTTTATTTTTTATTAATTTCTTTTCTAGATTCTTAAGAGTTCTTATTAAAAATAAAACAAAAATTAGAAAGATAACAATTTTTTGTATCTTCTAGATCATAGGTATTGGAAAAATATCTTTTCTTATATTTTCTCAGAAAAAAAAAATATACATTTTAACATTTTTAAAAATGGAATGAAATATGTGTAGTTAAGAGCAAATTACTTTACGTGATCTTTGATCTTAAGTATCATTTAGTACAATGAAATGTTAATAGTAAATAGCATTGAAATGGTTAAAAATAGCTGTTAAACGTTTTATGTGTATATAATATATATATATATACATTTTATAAAATTACTATTATCCAATACTATTATTTAATTTTTATTGAAACTTTTTTTTCTTTTCATTTTATAAAGTAGTCATTGAAAACTTTTATAAGAATTGTTTTTGTTTATCACACGTAAAAATTAAGTAAAAAAAGAAATATTCATATTATCTTTACTAATATTTTCTCTTCAAACATTGAAAATATAATTTATAATTATAATTTTATTAATTTAAAATATTATCTGACTCATCTCGTAGTGGTTAAATCACCAACCCTTCAGTCGGAGGATCTTGGGTTCAAACCCCGGTCAGGACATAATATAGTAATAACAAGTAAAAGTAACAGTAAGTCGATGCAACCGACTTATTTATACCCTACACCTAAAAAATTCAAATTAAATTAAAAATCCATAAGTTATTTTAGTTAGGTATTTAATATAACTAAGCTAAAAAAATAAATGCTTTTACAACCTTTGTATAAAATTTCAGATTTCTATGTTTATTAAATTCGAAAATATGCTTGTTAGATCTTGGGAAGTGTGTGGAGGCACGCGAACTACCACCCCAATTCATCTCAAATTTTAGAGACATCAACAGGGTAGAACATTCTTATATCAAATTTCAAGTTTATATATTTATTAATTTCGAAGATATGCTTGTTTGGTCTTAGGAGTTGGGTGGCAGATACCCGAACAACCACTCCAATTCCTCTTAAATTTTAGACAAATCAGGGATTTAGGAAACAGCACCCTCCTATCAAATTTGAAGTTCCTCTCTTTAATAATTTCGAAGATATGCATGTTCGGTTTTGGGAGTTGTATGGGAGGTACCCGAACAACCACTCCACTTCATCTCAAATTTTGGGGATATCAGGGATTCAGAAAAACACACCCTCGTACAAAATTTTAAGTTTCTATCTTTATTAATTTTGAAAATATGCGTATTAGGTTTTGGAAGTTGTATGGGAGGTACTCGAACGCATGGTCCGATTTCGTCCATTTACAATCCCCGCCTTACCTTAGTCATTGTTAACATACAGTATAAATTTCATCAAGATAGCATCATTATTTTTTGAGTTATCGTGCGTACGGACGGACGGACATCGCTAAATCGACTCAGGCGGTGATCCTGATTCAGAATATATATACATGTCTATACCTAACTCGCTTCCTTTTGGTGGTTACAAACACAATACCAAAGTTAATATACCCTATACTTAATGTGTAGGGATAATAATAATAATAGCTGCTACAGTGAAGCTATCTTTGGTTATATCATGCAGGAAGGTGTTATATATATACTACTGCACTTTGTAATCCACTGATGGCCCTAACTCTGTATTAAAATAATAATAATATTAATAAGAATACTAATATTTATTGGCAACAAGATCTAACGATACATGCAGATCACATTCACAAAGGTCAGTTCAGTTGCATTAGATCAAGAAGAGTTAGGCAAAATTAATATTTTATTTATAGATGTAATTTTTGAAGACTAGGTTAATGTTTTTAGTAAGTTATAGCCTAACATAATGGTGTTACTTAAGCTATATCTTTTAGTAATTCTCACTATCCTTAAGTCTAATTTTCATGGAAAAAATTTCATCTGATATCTAGAAAGAGTAAACTATACTATTAATACTACCAATAGGAAAGAAGGAGAAAAATAATGAATTCAAATATCATGTATCCATAAGAATGTTAGTAGTATGCCCATTTTTTTTTTTGTGTAGCAACATATATTTCCGATATTATATAGTCCGATATTTTTGTGTTTTTTCCCTGTCACACAAGTAGTGTTTTTGTATCTTCTGCCTAATCTCTGACAAATATCACCGATATTTTTCTTCATGAAAATTAGCCTTTACTCTAAAGAAAAAAAAAATAATTTTTCTTGAACCTATTAATTTAATTCAATATTTTTCTTATCAATGATTTTATGAAAACTTTTATTTGTTTTTTTTTTTTGTTGTATTATATATATGTTCTTAAATTCGACTAACACATACTTAATACTTATATAAATATGAGCTTATATTAAGCAATTAACAAAAATTATTTAAATAAACATAAAACAAAAATTATGAAGTCACAAAAAAAAGAAGATATGCAAAAGGTTTACAAAATGAACTGCTAATTAAAGAAAGTTTTATTTACAAAAGAAATTATACCTATACACCTATGTATGTATATAAGTATATAGAAATAAGCATTATTACTTACCTATATACAATATATACAAATGTTTCTTACATATATAATATGTTTTCTACTTTTATTTAAATTATATTTGACAAAACTTTCCACAATTTTTTTTTTTATTAAAATTTTTATTTCCTTTTTTTTACTTTTTTTTTATTTCCTTTCTTTACGTTTACATAAGGAGAAAATAATAAAGTATAATAATCGCACAACATGTGTTTTCTTTAAAAGGCATTCAAACAAATTAACAAATCATATTTGTATTGATAATTATGTGAAAATTTATTTAAACGCTTTTAAAATTATATTTTTACTTTTATTTTTTTTTTTTTTCCATTTTATACAATTTATAAAAAACAAAAAACGATACATAAGTTTTATTTATGGAACTGTAAAGGATAGAGTAAACTAAAAATAAAGAAAACACTTTTAAAAATTATACAACAATACATTTTTTTTGTTCATTTTTGTATATTGTTAGTTTTTTACATATAGTACAATATAAATTAATTATAATTAAGGTGTATGTGTCTACAAAAAGTTAACACATAAAAGATATTAATATAAGGAATGCTGAAACATGCTAAAAATTCATAAAAAAAGTGTAGACATTCCAATTTCTTAACACATATTTCGTTTTCTTAAAATATTTCACATATTGTCAAAATCGTAGTTATAAGGTTTCTAGTATACAGTGTGGAATACGGTCGTTCCAGATACGGTTTGGAAAAAATAGAAAAAGAAAGTTTGAAATTTATTATATACAATAGAATATTTTGTTGTTTTGATGAAATTTATTAAATGTTTTTCTAACTATTCGAAAAATCAAGAGGTCGCCCTGTGTATAAGGTCGTATAAACTACGCTGTAAACACCGAGGAGTGTGGGTTCGAATCCCGTCGTAAGAACAATGCTTCCATACGGCCACGCATGGAAAGGAAAGGTTGTGTAATTTCCTTGTCACATTTATGTGATAGGAGAATGAACTACAAAAAAAAAAATCAAGTCTTACAATTGAAAATTTTGTAAGAAATGTACATTTCATAAATACGCTCTTATTTCATATCCAATACAAATGTAATAAGTTGATCAGATCACTCTTTGCATATGGAACAAAATAAAATATTTTTTGAAATTTATATTTGTTTTATTACGATTTTTACTTTATTTTTTGTGTAGGTACTGCAGTTTTCCATATACCAATACAGGTACACAGAACAAAATATAAGAAATTTGCTGATAAGTTTTTTTTTTAGTTATATTGTATGTCCCCCCCACAGAGGAGATAAGAATATATCAAAAAATTTCGTTATTTTTCATCGTTATTGATCGTTAAAATTTCGTTATTTTTCAATAAAAATTACGTTTGCAACAAATAAAAACAAAGGAGAAAAAGTGTTTTATGAAACAAAGTGGCAAATTTGTTTCTCCAAAATAGAAGGAGAAAGGTTAAAACAGATAATAGCATTACAAAAAGCTGATTCTTAAACATATAGATCGACTTTTAGATTAAAAATTCATAAACTGGTTTCTGTGGAGTAAGACTCAGCCGATGTATCAACAATAAAATAAGACTTTTCCTAACTTTAAAACGCTTCAACTCTACAATATTTGGGGTTATTTTTTTTAAGATAAATATTCAGATTTTTCTGAAACAGCAAAATTGATATGAAAATATTTTTAAAATTTAAAAAAAAAACGGCTGGAAATGGTAGAAAAATCAATTTGAAGATTTGATCCATTTTCAGACGATACCATTTAGTTATGAGTTCCGGATTTCGTCTTTATATTTTGAAATATAATCCCTCTGCACAATTACTCCTTTTCTACGGTTAAAATTGCAATTTAGAAATCTATCTATGATTAAAATTTCATTGTTCTCATTAAACGGTGTAGATTTTATTGCTTAAGTTGATTCAAATTTTATTGCTTCATCTTAAACGGTTTAGGAATAAATTTTTGTAAACTGACGTCGGACAAACGAACTTGCATAGTGATGAAATTAATAAGCAAATTGTTCAAAATTTTATTTGGGAAATGTTTTTTTAAACAATTACACAAACATTTTTTTGATATTTTCATGGCCATTAATAAATAAAATGTCAAATTTTATATGTGGTGTCGTTCTGTATAAGTTCACGTTTTGTATATTAGTAACAATATTTTAATTCTTTATGAATTGTCGTTCATTGACGGGACACCATATATAATTTAATAACATAAAAATTACAGGAACCCTGTAGTTTTTATATATTTTATAATAAAAGAAAAATTAACTAACAAATTAGTAGAGACAAACTTACAGTTTAAGCTGTACGTAATTTTAACAGGTGTGTAGATGTTGATGACAGACAAAAGCTATTTATCTTATCTTTTGTAATTAAATTAAATCTCAACTATAATGAGTACCTTTAAAAAAAAACGTTTATTATTATCCGCTTTACATCCACATATTATAAATTAAATTTGATGTCTAAACTAATTTAATATACTCGTAGATGACCCATATATCCTTAAAAAATGAAAGTATCTGAATACAAAATAAGAATCGTAACTTGAAAATATTTGTAAATTTAAAAACTCGTAATTATAAGAACAATATACAAAACATTAATTTACATTTTAGAAAAGTCATATTTTATTTTACTATTTATTTTCCTATTTATTTCCCATAAAATTTTTTTTTTTTTATTAATTAAATTTTTTTTTTTTAATTCTATTATTAAATTGTAATATTGTCATTTTTTATAACTTTTTATATGATATTTTTTTTATATTCTACAAATTAATTTATTTCTGTGAATAAATGTACATAATATGATTCTAAAAGTGATGGTCCAATGCTTATTTTGCTTACTTTACTTTCAATACTTTTTCAAAGTACCAAAACGAAGCAAAGTTAACAAAGTTTAATACTGCCCCAATGATTACTTTGCATTTTTTACTTTGACTTTTGTTTAATTTATTTATTTTGAAATGGATTTAAAAAAAATGTTAAAAATTTTATATATGTATAATAATTATTGTATGTGAAAAGTACAAATGTTTGTATTCAGTACCAAATAGGAGAAGATTTTGGGTTCGCGACATTTATAGAAATCGTCAAATTCATGGATTGTACGAAATCACATTCCCACCTATTTGATTTTTTTTAATGTTTATGTAAAAAAAGTCAAATATCAAATGTCAAAGTACGAAATTGACAATTCATCAATTTGTTACTTTGTTTCGTTTGCTTACTTTGAATACTTTGTGAATTTGGTCAAGTACCATAAGAAATAATCTAATACGTTTTAGCTGTCAAAGTTTTCGAAGGAAGTAAAGGAAGCAAAGTAAGCATTGGACCATCACCTTAAGAGTTTTTTTATTTATAAGTACATATTTGATTTGTTTTTTTTTTATGCAAAATAATTTACTCTTTTTGTCAAAACTTAGTGTTTTATTACTTCCTCACCCCCACTCCTTCAATAATTTTAAATGTTACATATGTATATATATATATATTTTTTTTTTGCTAGAATTCTTTCAAGTGCCAAAACCACAATCTTTTACTTAACATAAAAGATCTTAACATAAAATTAAATCTTTACTATATTTTTCTCATTCACATAATATATTATCATCACATAATATATAGGTACATATATATTAAAACAGATACTTATACATAATATGGATAAATATAAAAAAAAAAAAATTATGTTTTTTGATTCCCAATATAGAAATATTTGTATACTTTGATAAAATTTTCTTTTTAACTGTTTGGTAACATAAAATTTATAAATTAAGACAAATTTAATTTTTATTCCGTCTTATAAAATATTTTTAGAATGTTTACCATAGTAACCACAAGCAATTACAATTAAAGAAAAGTGGAAAATCATTTGGTTAAAACAAATTACAAAAAATATTTTATAAAAAAAAAATTCCAAATATATGTATGTATACAAACGTATGTTTAAAATATGGATCATTATGTTCTAATCCCCATTATTTTTGTTAAAATTTAACTTGGGGATTAATGCTTTTGTTTTTTTGGGAAAAAGTTCATTTTTTGGAAGGTTAATGCATTTTCTGGAATTAAGATACTTAATAGAACGCTGAGCTTCACTTGTGATATCCGCATTTATTTATGTACCAGTGATTTGTAATGTAAAAAAAAATAATTTGGAGGAATTTCATAGTTGGAAAGAAAATCAGCAGTTTCAATAATTTGTTAAGCTAAATTCTTTGCTGTTAAAATGTGAGTAAAAATGAGAAATTTTAAAGTTGAATTCAAAATCAAGACATTCTTTTTTTCCAAAAGTATTTTTACACATAATATACAGATGCGAAATTTTGAATTAAGAAGAATTTTAGAGTTAGATTATAGAAAAAGTGTATAACCTTGATTTTGTAATCAACTGCAAAATCCTTTATAATTATTTTCTTTACATACATAATTTCAATATCCAAGAATAAAAAATATAAGGGGCTGCCGCCCACAAACCGTCGCTAAATAAATTATTGAAATCCCAGATTTTTTAATCGAATCTAAATACTCTTCTAATTGTTTTTTTTTTTTTTATATAACAAAGCACTTAAAATATTTTGTAAGTAACAGATTTTGTAATGCATTTCTTCAGGGCTTAATTCGTAGCGTACTTCATTATTTTTCGGATTAATTTAATTTTTTTTTTTTTTTGGAGTTAATTCAATTTTAGAGTTTAAGGATTAATTTTTTATGGAAGAGTTGATTTTTTTTTGCGGATTAGTTCACACTTATTATTGTCAAAAATAGTGGAGTTTTCTTCATTTTTGCTTTTGAAGGTTATGACTTTTGGATTTAATTCATAGCGCCCAAATTTGGTTTAAAAAAAAACTAGGGAAGAAATTAATTCATATAATATGTAAAAAGTATAGTTGTAACAGTAAACAACATAACTCCCTTTAGAAAAATTTCAATTTTTGTTACTTTTTAATTTATTTCTTATTACGGTTCATTTTTACTACCTCTTTAATTTTATTATTATTTTTCTTAGAATTAAAAATTCAAAATAAAATATAAGAATTTCAGTATTGTTTTATGGATTTAAAATAAAATTAATAGGGAACAGATTTAGGAATAGTATATGTCAGAAAAAAACTTATATAATTAAATTCTTCTATTATAAGATTTGAATAGGGCCTAAGGCACAAAATTTTTAATTATATAAAGGAGAAAAAATATTACATAATGTGAATAATATAAATTTTTTTTATATTTAGTTACAAAGAAAATAATTAAATAAATAACTTTGAAAATTTTGAATAAGTATTCATAAATTTCTAAATTAGTTAAAATTCTATTGAAATAAAAAAAATGCTGAATGTAGTAAAAAAAGTATAATATATGTTGATAAACACATTAAATTAATCGAATAGATATTATCAAGATTTAATTACAATTTCACTTTCACTTTTAAGTTTCGTTTCACTTTTTACTTTCACAATTTTTTTAAGTCTTGAGTTACTTTTCTTAATTGATATAAAACGTCTGAAGTCTGAAGCACTTCTTACGTTAAATTTTATAATAGATTTAAGAGGGAAGGGAATAAAATAAATTTTCAATATTCAAAATGTTATTGTATGTGCAATATTCAGAAATTTACTTTTCTCATGCTAATAAAATCATATATGAGTTCATTATGTCCAATCCAAACTGTTATCCGTTTGTGTTAAAGAGATGGATTGTTTCTAAAACTTTTATTGATAACTTAATTTGGCTTAGTTTATTTTGAGTAGAAATTTGATATCATATCTCATTTCACTTTCAATTTAATTGTAGATTAATAGAATTTCTGAAGTGTTTGTAAGCATTTTTGAAGATTTCAAATAGTGGAAGATTGAATAACAAAAAGTTCAATTGTGAATATATTAGCGAACTGAAATAATCATAATGTTACGAAAAGTTTAAACATCTAAACAATCACTAAACAATACATTCACTAAACAACATTTAAACATCACTAAACAATAAAATAAATTGTATATAATTGTTGAAACGTTTATGATAAACTAAAAATAATAGATTAAGTTTTTTGAAGTTATATTTTAATTTTAATTTCCAACCCCAACAAATAAGCAATTTATTTTTATAAAAAATACTTTACAAACATAACATGGTATATGGTAATATACATAACATAGTATATTAACATAGTATATTTAACTTAGTAGCTGTTACTTTTAATCATATTTAATAATATAATCCTATCCATATTTGGTTCATGGCTTAGTGGTTAATTCGTCAGCCTTTCAGTTGGAGGGCCTTGGGTTCAAATCCCGGTTAAGTCATATAAAAATATAAGCATTAACTTTATATTGTTATACAATAATAATAATAAATACAGCTACTACAGCCGATTTTGGTTACATTATACAGGAACGTACTATATACTACCGCATGTTATAATCTACTCTATTGAGTCTGTCGCAAATAATAATAAAAATAATAATAATAATAGTTGCTACAGTGACTGTAGAGCTGTCTTCAATTATTTGTATTATATGTTGAGAGATAGAGAGGAATTGTATTATATGTTGCATCTGTTAATGACTTCAACACTGTTAACAAAATTCTTATAATAATAGGCAGTTTCATTGTTTCCTTATATTTCCATTTACAACTTCAAAGTTTTAACATCCTTCCTCTATCATCTTTTGTATCTACTCCCTAGCCAATATGCTGAATAGGTCTGAATACGGTTTCGCATCATTATATTGGTTGAGGGGTAAGTAGTTTTACTCAATAAGAATATTACATTTCCAATTAGTTTTTCGTGAGTCTTTGAAAAATCCCCATATCCCTTAGAAAAATATAAAAAAAAATATATGACGACTTTTTAATATTTTGTTTTGCTACTGAGGTTAATTGTTATAAACGGTTAATTTCTAAAACTCTTACATGGCTCGTAAAATGTCTAGAAGAACAAAAATCACCGTAACTTTTAAATATTTAATATATAATAGGTATTTATATGTAATTAAGATATAAAAAAAATTAAATGAAATAATTTTGTATGAATGACTAATAAAACATACAGAATCATAAATATACGTAAAATCATAACAGAAAACTTGGAAAGTGTGTTAGTAAGTAGTTATAAACAATAACAAAAATCTAAAATCCTAAAAACCTAACCTAACCTAACCTAACCTAAAATCATCATAGTTTTCTTAAATTTACATTGACGCATTTTTCTTATCCATACAAAATTGTCCTCATTACACCATGCTACTCCCGCTTCCTTTTTTTTTTATTTCTTTTTATCACTAAAAAACAAGTGGAAATAAAAGAAGAACATTATGTAGTGATGGAAAAAGTGAAAAATATGTTTTTAGGTTTTTATTTTTAGATTACTGCTTTTGTTTTAAAATTTAAAAAATAAAGATGACATTATTCAAGCATTCAGAAAACTTTAATTAATTTTACCCTCTGTTGAAAATCCTTTTGTCTTTAATTTTTACAATGATATTTTTTACATTTATAGTTTTTTTTTTTTTGTTTTTACTTTTGGTGGCTCTTGATCTGTAAATAAAAGCTATATTTGAAGATTTATATACAATATTAAGTGAAAAAGTAAATCTAATGCACAATACTCAACTAGAATTTTTAAAGTTCTTTTGTATTCTAATTCAAAGAGAGCATAGCATAGGGTTGCCATTGTCAGAACTTTAATTTTATTTATATAAAAAAAAAAAATGGTACTTTAAAGAATTAAAACAAATGCAAAAGATATTCTCTTAATAAAAAAATATAACTGGAACAAAAGGGTTGCATAAATGAAAATTATCCCTAAAAAAAAAATTGATTAAATTTTTCTAAAGAAAATAAAAAAAAATTTTAAATAGAGAAAAAGTTTTATATAAATGTTTATGTGTATCTATAGATAACTAAGAAGTATATATACTTGTAATATGTATGAAGACTTACATGATAATGGTAGAATTAATATAATTGAGTTTTTTATATATAGAAAAATTATTAGCTACTAATAAATTTATTCTACTAAATTCTAATTTTAAAACAGTTGACAAAAATTTACATATTCACAAATTTAATATTAAAAATAATTTTTGTTTTTAATTTTTTATTTTCCCAATTAGAATTATTTTAAGGCTTTTCTCTCTTTTAAATTAAATACAAGTAGCTATTTACTTATAGTAATCCAGCCAATGGTGCAGTGGTTAAGACACCGGGCATTCAGTCGAAAGGTCTCTTAAACCCTAGCTGGGTCATATAGATTTTTTGTATAATATATAATTAGTATAATATATTTAAATTAAAAATAAGTATATATGCCTTATAAATTATAATTAATATCATATTATAATATATAATAAAATAATAATAAAATATAATTCTTGTGTAAGATAATAGATAGCGTAGAACTAAGAAGCGTGCCATATGCCTGTATTTCATTTGCCTGTATTACATTTGCCTGTATTTCATTCTAAATTAGGAGAGATTTTAGAGTTACATTCAAAATCAGGGCTTTACGCTTTTTCCAGTATATACATATATATGTGCGAATCTAGACTATGGCGGACTTTAGTGAATTCACGCCTTTTACAGAATATTTATATAACATATTTTTGTATAATATGAAATACAGGCAAATGAAATACAGTCAAAAGAAATACAGGCTTGTGATAGTAACCAGTAGAACTAAAGAAACACCTAGTCTTGTACAATAGCTACAGCCGAGTAATCAACGGCTTACTGAAATAAGGATTCCAGAAACTGAAGCTTAGTCAAATATGAACAATAAATGAATTAGTGCATGGCCCTATGCTTTTCATAGGAGTAAGTAAAAAAAAATTACTTATATTATAAAAAATTTCAAAAAAAAAATTCCAAATGTACAAAATCCCAAAAAAATATTTCCGACTTAAAATATTATACCTTTATACCTTTCTCAACAAACCCTTATCTTTACCACACTTTTATCTTTACCAAACCTATATTTTTATTATCTGTACGTTTCTCACCAAACCTTCGTTAAATATTTCCCTTCTAATTATATTTGATTAAAATTTCAACAATAGACGCTGGCTTCCGTTAAACAAATTATTAAAACCCTGATTTTATTACCAATTGTAAAATAACTACTAATTCAAAATATCCCATATATAATATATAATATGTATATATTATATACATCTTCTGGTAAAGCGTATCTAATATTGTAATCTCTAAAACTCCAATCTCTAAAACTTTAATCTGTTAACTGTAAAATCCATCCCAATCTTTTTTTTCATACATACATATATACTTAAGCAGCGAAGCATTTAAATTAGTTGGGACACCTGCTGATAAACGTTCGCAAAATAATGATTGAAATAAAAAAATGATTGAAATCCTGATATTGTCAGGATTTGTTCCCGAACTCTAGAATGCTTCTTAATAATTTTTATAACATGCATACTTCCACAGAAAAAAAACATTTAAAATAATATACATATATCCTAATTTAGAGCAGAGATTTAACAGTTTACTTAATACAACACCAATATCAAAACATAGTTCCAGGTAATAAAAATATTAAAAATATGTAGGTAAATAAAATAATTAATTAAATATAATGTTATTGATTATTTTAAATTTTTAAATGCATAAAAAAACATTACTTTCGAAATTGGAATTTTATTACACTAGCATTTGTTTTTTAAGGATTTTGTAACTTGAGATTTTGAAATTTTTACCTCTTTTCCGTGGGATTTTTTTTTTTTTTGAGATTTTTTCTTTTTTGGTATGTAGATGGACTATCATTAAAGTAAAAAGTCATCGTAAAATGATATCTAAAGATTTTGATGATTTCATTAAAAGAAACACTGCTCAAAACCTATTTTTAAAATTATGATTATTTTTGTTATTTTAAATTTAAAAGTTTTTACTCAGATATTATAAAAGAAAAAATTTGCCATTTTTTCAAAAAATTTCTTAAATTAAATTTCTTGATTATTTAAAAGGGCCTCGGTGGCCTAGTGGTCAAGCACGTGGCTTATTAACCGTGGCTTAAAAATTGAGACTGTGACTTATTAACTGTATTGTTACTGTGTTACTAAACTGATTGTAATTGTTAAAATGACTTAACCATTTTTTAGTATGAGAAGTTGTGTTATATGTAGTTTATTTTTCGTATTTTCTCCTGAATGGTAAAAGATAATTCAACGCATCGTATATAAAATTAAAGCTTGCGAAGAGGGTTATTAGAATATTTTAACAACTAAAATTTTTTTTGAATTAAATGACTGTCAAAATGACTTTTTTTTAAAAAAAATTTAAAATTTTTAACTTTGAAACGTTTTAGGGCAAAATTTAAAAAATATACAGTTATATAACCAATAAATTTAAGAAAGCTACTTTCTCATTCTATCAAAATCTTTTTTCAGAATGCCAAAATCTTCTTCGGAACAGAAGTGATGGGTATTTTAACTATTGGACTCATAATTTAGCCCCCATACAAAAATTTTATCCTCACGGTATTTCCTACAGGGTGGTATATGTCATGGCACTTACTTGCGAATCACCCTTTATATAGTTAAAAGTGGAGAACATTTTCATAACAAAATTATTTTGTAATTATTTAATCCTGCTTTTAACCCTTTCAAGTATAATTTTCGTTTTTTAAAAATATGTAAAATAATGATTTTCTTAATGTTACCATATATAAAGTTCTTTTATTTTTTTGATCATATCAATTTTCATTTGGAAAATATTACATTCATGAATTTGAAAATTGTTTAAAGTTAAATTTCCTAACTATCTCTATTGGAAAATGAAAAAAAAAAAAACTTAACTTTTAAAAATTTTCCCATAATGTTATAATTTTTTTTTTTTTGTTTGCCTTTTTTCATACTTATACACATTAACATGAAAAATAATTGTAATTACATAAATGTTTTTACATGAAAATTTACTCAAAATATAACTTTTATGTTTTCTTTATCATTATTTGGTCCTACTTACATAAAATTTTATTTTATATTTAGGCCTAACAATCTACTAACACTGCATTGAAATTCTTACATTTTAAGGATTCATTTTGTTTATTTTTATTTGAAAATAAACGAATTGCATTTTTAGTCCTTGGACTCAATATAAATCTTTTAGATATTTATTATTCTATATAAGTATATTATTATTAAGTAATAATAAACAGAGCATCACAGAAAAGAAATTACATGAAAGTTGAATGCTATTAGTATAAATACTATATTATAAAATAAGGTTTACACGTTTTCATTCCAAACATTCAAAAAGTACTTACTATTTGCTCGAGAAGTGCTCAATAAAAACTTTTTAGATTTTTGTACTTAACAAAATTTAAATTAATCTATTAAATATATTTCTATAATATTGTTTTTACATATAGGACACCTGGTATATAAAAATATTATACAATATACCATAATGATGGTTTATATATTATATTTGCAATAGTTTTAATGTGACATAAAATTTAAAAGAAAATTCATGTCTCAACCAGAACAATAAAATACAAAAAAAAAAAAAAAGGAATGGACAAAGGAAATGAACCAAAATAACAAATATTTTGTTTTTTTTTTTTTTGTTTTAACAACTTCTATTTTAACATTTAAAAAACACCATTAAAGAAAAAAACAATATAAAAGATAAAATGAAGACAAAAAAAAAACTATAAAAAGGATGCAATATACAAGGCCATTAAATATAAACTATTTATATGATATATTATTATAGGTACAAGTCTAGGTTTAAGTATATGTAGGTATAAACTAAAAAATAAAATTATACAGTAATGACTCGATATAAAATACTAAAAAAAAATTTCAATATATTAATTAAGTAACAAAAAGTTAGTTTTTAAAATGCTCAAATTAAATAATTTTATAACCTAGAGGCCAAACAAAACAGTACTACCAAAATAGTGCACAAATTTATGAACATTTTTGACAATACTATTAAATTTTTTCAAATATTTTCTCCACTGTCCTGACATCTTCTATCTTCTCCACTGTTCTAGCTAGTAATTGAGATAGTAAATTGACACTTTAAACAATTAAAAATGGCAATAAATGGAAAAAATATTCTCAACATTCATGTCAAATAAATTTTTTGCGGTTTTGTTTTATTTTTAATTTCATATTTTGTTTGTGTCGTCTATTTGTTTGTGTCTAATATTTTGAAAAAATATAAAATAAACTTGAAAAATTTCTTTAAAGTTCTTTTAAAACAATAATACTTGCAATTAATTTTTTTTACTTTACGGTACGACATATTTATAACAAATGAAATGTCTTGATAATAAAAATGCCCAATACGTCACACAGACAGTAATTTGACATTTTGTATTACACACAATATGCAAGAGAGAAATATTGTCTCGTCTGGCTGCCGGGACGATGACTCTAAAAATACGTGATTCCTTAAATTCAAATATAATATGTAAATTAGAATAAGGTAAAGATAAAAGATTAATACTAATAAGAGTAAAAATATTTATAATTATGGTGTTAAAAATCTAAAATTTAAAACACAATAAAAATTTTTACAATTCAAAGTAGTTAAGAAGATGAAGAGCTTAAATTCTTTCACTTTTAGATTCGAAGAAACAAGAAAAAAGAATAAATATATTTTTATTCTGCATATGGTATTTTCCAAAACTTAACAAAATTGAATACTTATTAAAATATCAAAATTAATATATTGTATATAGTATTTTACTTCATTTAATTATTTTATAACTATATTTGATCCATATACTGTTTAATATTCTTCATCATTTTTCATCTATTGTATTTGTATAATAACTTTACTCCATTTTAAGAATCTTCGATATAAAGAAATCTTCAAAATAAAAATTGTCAGTAGAAAAATTATTTATAACTGGAAGTTACTGTAGTGCATATTCAACAAAAAAACCATTTCTTTTGTACTTAAGTTCATTTCAATTGCTTTCTAGAAATTAGTTATTTACTCCACAAACATAATAACCACATAGACGTAAGTTGATATTTCTGTACACATATACCTATACATTTTTATATATATGTAAATACATTAAAAACAAATTCTTGGATAATATACAAAATTATGTTCAAAAGTGTAAAATGGAACATAATAAACCCTTAAAGGAACAATTATTGTTTTTAAATAATGGTTTCATAGATTTGTTATTTTAAACTTTGAAAGAAACAATATTTTAATTTATTATAAAAGGATTTTTTGTGTTTGATTTCAATCGATGCATCGATGCATACAAAATTTCAAATGACATTTTTTTTTGGTAAATTCCTTTGGCATGAAAATATTTTTCGCAAATTACCGATATGTAATAAAATCGGATATAAAAGAATCAGATTCACAAAAACGATTTGATATTATGAGCTTTATACAAATCAACCAAAAATTTTTAATTTTAAGGATTCTTAGAAAGCACAACTATAACAAAAAGGATATACATTTTTAAAAAAATTTTACAGTATGAAAAAATGTACCTACCGTGAACCATTAAATAGGACTACAACACAATAATATGTTTTAAAACTACTTTGCTAGTAAAAGTTATTGTCAATAAAATGGTATTTATTAATTTTTATTGTATTTAACTGTTGAATTTACTCTGCCAGGTTTTAGATTAAGGTGAATTTTTAAGTATTTTAATATAATCAACACTATTAAAGGATAATTTTTTTGTTTTTATTTTACTTTTGCGTTTAAAAAATAGAAAAAATGTGTAATAAGAAATTTTCAACGTATATTCTCTAAGTTAAAGTTAAAGATGATATTTTCAAATATTTTGTAACCGAAAATATCATTCTTATTCTTCATTCTTTTAGTTTTTATTGTTTAGTTTATATCTTGATATGATGGTATGCAGATATTTTAAATTATAAGAAATTATATAAATTAAGGTACAATAATATAACAAATCGGAATAGCTTCTTTCATGTTTAGAATTTCATCAGCTTGTAAGTCGTCAAGTACTTAAATTCATAGTATAAATTGCAAAACAAAAAAAAGCTTTTGTAACAGCTTTGAAAAGTGTACATAAAACCATATACATAAAACCAATAAACCCAAAAGATGTGTACATTTTAAAAATAAAAAAAAAAATGTGCATAAAAGGAAACACAAATATTATTGCAACTATATTGTGTTCTATGGATAATGGATTCTTCTTCCAAAAATTTATATTTACATACGAGTATACTATGGAACATTATTATGACATTTGAAATGCCGTAAGACATTTTTTTAGGAAACCCTTATATGGACAATAATAAGGGATGAATATAATAATATCATGTCATAGGGAGCGGGTCACAATCCTGCACGCCAAAATAAACCTGTGACAAAATCCTAAATTCTTCTTTTTTTTTTTGCATTACAAAATCTATTTTTCTAAAATCTTGCATTACAAAATCGTTCACGGACAAAATCTTGCAAAATATTTTTAAAGGAATAAATTGTGGTTTTGTTTTTAAAGTATGTATAAACAAATAATTAACGAGGATTTTAGATTTGGATTCAAAAGCAAGTTTGCCGCTTTTTCCAAAATATTTATATATAAAAATATAACCAAGATTTTATATGCAAGATTTTGTCGCATTAAAGTTTGACGTAAAAGATAATGTAGAAAACGCAAAATAAAAATTAATTTGTAAAACATTAACAAGTGTTTTATTTTGTGCTGTAAAACGTAAATCGTTATAATTGAAATTTTGTAACCGAAAAATAAAAATATGAATATATGTATTATTAATAGTGGATTTTATTTAAATTTTAAATAAAATTAAAATTAAAATTTTTTCACTCATTTTATTTTTAAATTAAAAACTATAACGTTAAATGCATCTCTAAAATATGTTTATAAAAGCATATTTTAATACTTAAATTGCCATTGTACTAATTCTAGATTTTTTTCAATTACAATGAATTACAAAATCCTTTGTGTATTCTTTGTGTTAAGGAATGCAATATTCCTATATAGAATTTTTTAAACGTATTACAAAACTATGAAATGGTTATTGAAATATTTGAATAGTTTTTAATTTTTTCATTGTTTCATAAAATATTTTAGAATATTAAAAAAGGACTTTAAAGGAATTTATTAGATACGTGTTACTATTTGTTTTTAAAAATTAGTTCGTTTTGTTTAAAGAAATATTATTTTATGTTAGAATTATTTTTTAATTTATAGAAAGCATAAACAACATCTAATGACATGGGATTTGCTACATTGTCTTTTACATCAAAATCTAATGCGACAAAATCTTGCTTTCGAAAATCTTTTAAAACAAAATCTTTTTTCCAAAATCTACTAGGACAAAATCTTCCATGTAATTCAGAATGTCACATATTCTTATATATAAATATTTTAGAAAAAGCGACAAACCTGCTTTTGAATCCAACTCTAGAATTCTGCTTAACTATTTGTTTATACATACTTAAGAACAAAGCGACAATGTATGTACAATGTATTTATTTAAAAATATTTTGCAAGATTTAGTTCGTCAAAGATTTTGTAATGGAAGATTTTATAAAGAATAGATTTAAAGATCTAAAGATAGATTTTGTAATGAAAGATAAAAAAAAAAAGCAAAGTTTTGTCGCAGGTTGATTTTGGCGTGCAGGATTGTGACCAGCTCCCTTTTATTTTATTTATATTTTTATACTATTCTACAAGTTTCGTCCTATTAAGGCATCATCAGGTCCTGATCAGGTCCAAAACAATTACTCAATATAAAAGAATAAAGTCATCAGTGATAATCGCAATACTTTTCAAATGAAATATATTTTTTTTAGCACCATTCGCAATGTTATTATACTTTTTCTAGTTTAAGAAAAGAATATTTCCAATTGAAGTGTAAGGATTTCCTTTTAAATGCAAGCTTTTATTTTATTTTTATCAAATATTTCACATTCATTAATACTGACAATATTAATTATAATAATTTTAACTAAATAATTTAATTATACAATTTTTATTCCTTAATCTTTCTAAACCTTTGTTTCATAATAGAAAATTCTATTTATACTTCAATTGAGGAACTCTTTTGCAAAGTTTATTTCAAAATTAAATTCCACATTCATGATTCAAATTTAAAATATATTAACAACTTGTTTTGAATATGTCTGTCAATTTGAAATCAATTTTCAGTACATGAGTACTAGAGGCCGAATGTTAGGTTAAAAAAGAGAGATGGTGTTTAGAGGAGTGAAAACCAACACACACTAATAAAAGACACACTAAATCTCAATGATTAAAAACTTTATTTAGCCGAATATATAACAATATAAATATTTCCTATAGAGTAAACGCATTTAAGTTTATCTATAGTATGAATTCAATGATATATTAATTATTATGAAAAAACATCCACTCTGAGAAAATTCAAACTTGTTTTGCAATATTTCTTTTAATAAAGTCTACCCTAAATATCTGAAATACCAATTTTTTTTATTCAAAGATTTTATAAGTGAACATAACTAACTTAATTTTTATAATTTAAAAATTTTTAAATTTAATAAATTAAATACATATTTTTATTTTATTAGAATTTCACAAGGGCATAAATGCCGTTGCAAAATAGAGGGTCCTTTTCCACACGGATATGGGCCAATTATTAAATATAATATAGAAATAAATTAAAAACTTTTGACATACAATAAATATTTTTATTTTTTTAAATGAAATTTCTTTCTCTTTATATTTTTATTATTTTTGACCATCCACAATACTGTTTATATGTATTTATATACCTTGCAAGTAACTATATAGATGTACATAAATATCACATTATGTACAAAATATATTCCTTTAACAATTATTCTTTTTTTGATATTTATATTAAATATTAATAATTTATTCACAAGGATATAAAAGAGTTCATGAAGGATATCAAAAATGCAATATATATGTATCCTTCGAAGTTGTCTAAAATTATTTTGTTTAAAATACTGTAATTAAATATTAATTCAAAGTATAATATGAAAATTTTGTGGTTATACAATTAAAATGTACATATACATAAAAACTAATAATTATATACAAACATATATAATATATATATTATGTACTAGGTAAACTCCTGTACAATTGCACAATATTGCCATAGATGCAAATTTCATTTACGTTATACAATTTATCCATTTACAAAATAATAATAAAATCCTTGAAAATGCTTTGAACCATAAAATATAAGAAAGCAATTTTAATGCCTCAATACTACATTCCTAAAAAAATGCCTACCTATGGTTTTGCGGTAAAAAATAATTTTAAGTAGATATTCTGAAGTGACTTTAAAAAAATTTCTCCTTGTAAGATAATATCTCATATTTAATTGATCGCTGGACTCATAATGTACATAATCCATTATCGGATCTATTTAACGGATTCTCTGACCTGATAATGGACATTGTATTAATTGGAATATTATAAATAAATTAGAAGATTTAGAATATACGGACGATATCTGCCTCATAACTCATACCTATGACGACATGAAAGAGAAATTAAAAAAATTAAACAAAAACAGAAACGAAATGAGTATGCAAATAAATATTAACAAAACAAAGATTATGAGATGCAATACCAGAAACCAAAGGGGTCTAGAAATAGATAATACACCTATTGAAGATGTAAAAAGTTTCGAATATCTAGGCAGCATCATGGGCACAGACGGAGGAACCAGGAAGGATATAGATAACTAGACTAGACAAAGCAAGAGCGGTATTTGGCAGATTGAGAAATACCTGGAAATCATCTCAGATCGCAAGAAATGCAAAACTGAAGATTTTCAACGCCTGTGACAAATCAGTGCTATTATACGGAAAAGAAACCTGACTAACCACCAGTAGGCTTACTAACAAATTACAGGTCTTCATAACAATGCCTCCGAATAATATGCCAGATATTCTGGCCAAACAGAATATTCAACAGCCAACTCTGGAGTATGTGCGGAGAAAATCCTATTGAAATCCAAAAGGAAAAAATACAGATGGACCAGAAAACATGATAACCAGAGAAACCCTCGATTGGCAAGCACAAGGAAGAAGAAACATAGGCAGACCCAGAAACAGTTGGAAAAGAACAATATTGAAAGAAATAGGTAAAATTAAGAAATCATCGTCGCAAGTTAAAGCTGTAGCACAAAATAGAAAAGATGGGAAGGCTTAGTTGATGCTTTATGCTCCTTGGGGGAGTTGTAAGGGAAAAAAAAATTACCCCTATTGGTAATTAAAAAATAACTTACTTGAATTCGGAATAAATAACATTTTTATATGTTGGCAAGGTTTCTCCAAGTTCTTGGGTATTATATAAATAATATTAGATTATAAGAAATATATAAATATGCTCAAAACTAAAAATGATATAATAATAGTATAGTTATCTTTGCAACAAAATACAATTATTAGAGAATGTATAATGTCCAATTAGTTCTTTTAAATTAAAATACCAAATATTTAGTGAAAATACTATTCAGTGCAGGTGCACTAAACTTAAAGTTAAAGAAAGCCTTTAGCATAAAATATTTTGTTTATAAAAAGAAACTATCATAAAAATATGATTTGTCATAAATTTTTACATTAAAAAAAAATATATACTTACATACATGCATGCTTTAAATTGTTAACCATTTAAAGCAAACTTTTAACATTTTGAACTTTTCTAAAAAATAGAAAAAAATTTTTTTTTGTATTATATAAAATTCTTTTATTTATGAAAAAAAAAAAAAAAAAAAAACAAATAAATAACCGTATATAATGGTAACATATACGAACAAGAGCAGTTATAACGGGTAATGTACATCATAAAAAAGAAAAATGTTGACATGTCACAAATTATGTCGTTGTAATCTTTTTCTTTTCTTTCATTACTTTTCTTCTCAAAATAACATTTTTGCAATGAAAAATGAATTCTTTTGGAACTTGGTGCTAGTTCAAAAAAAAAATTGGTGCTGAAGTTAATCTTAATCATTTAGAGTCATCATTTACAAAATTATTTTAATGGTTTTTTTTTTTTAAACATTTTTCTTAAAGTATTGCCACAGTAAAGTATTGCGAAATAAAAGAAAACGGATAATTGAAATACAAAAATTCTAATACAGACCAAAAATTTCTTATGACTGTGTGTAACGTAAAATTTTGTACATGCGTTTTTTATTTGTTAAATTTCAATGGAATCCGTTTTTTTCGTGTAAATTTAGGGAAGAAAAAAAAAAATTAAAAGAAAATTGCAATTAGAAATCTGAATATAATCTAAAAATAGATTGAAAATCTATAACGTTAAGAATATTATACAACTCTCTGGCTGCAGTTTCTAATTTTAAAAATATTTAATTTTTTAATACTCCAAATATCCAGAAAGGTTTATAAAATAAAGTACCTACTAAATAATCACACTTTTATTGCTTTTATTTTCATTCTATGGCAATTTTTCTTAAGATTTTTTTCTTAGAAACTTTTTGTTAATATCCTCATAATTTCTTTTGTTTGAATTTTATTGATTCTCGTGTAAGAATGTGTAAAACCTTCTAGAAACACGGAAAAAAAATACAACACTTTCAGAAATCATTTGTCAAATTTAGTAAAACTGAAAATTATATTATTCGTAAAATGAAAAAAAAAAGTCAAAATATTTAAATTGTTAACTTTTATTAACATTATTATTTCAAAACAACATATTTTAATAACTCAGTGTTCATGATTATAAGCTGAGTATCTAACATAAACGAACGGTTAAACGAAGTCAAGTTTTATAGTAAAGATTTTTGAAAGATTTTTGGTTTGCAAACACAATAGATTCGGTTAGCAGCAAAATTTATATCCTCATATCTTATTACTTAATAAAGTTGAAAAAATGAAATTTTCGTAAATGATGATCTGGATGTTGATTTTCGTAAATGACAAGTTTTATGGCACTAATATCTGTGAAATTTTGGTTAAACTAATTAAATCAGATATCTGAACTTTTCTAAAATAGTATTAAATTTTGTGATACCAACATAAGTTATGTTTGTACGGAAATCCTAAATATGATCCTATATTATTTTAACTCAGACTCTAGCAATGTAGATTTACTAAGTAAAATTTTGTTAGTATACATATACTAAGTATAATCCTTAATAAATATTTAATATTTATTTCAATAAAACTCAGATGAGTAGTACAAAGGAAAAATTAATTCCAAAGAGTAGAAAACATTTATATTATATTAAATACCACCCGTCATTTTATAACAAACCGCCCACCACCCTAAAGAATAAGAATATCATCTTACAAATCTTTTATAAATAATACAGCATTAACAAAGAAGTTGATTAATATAGAATTAAGATGTTTTTATTCTGCAACATAATAGTTGGACTTATCGTGTAGGTGCGTTCAATAAAGTCTCAAATCAGGCCAAAATATCTCACACGTTATTGTTGCATTCAAAAAGCTAATACGTAACTGCAATAACAGTTCAAAGACGTAAGAGGCGTGAAAAAAAGTAGCTAAAGTAGCTGAATATAAAATTTATTAGCGAAAGAAAATATATGAATTAGAATATTTATCTAAAATATAGATTCACAAAATGAAGTCATATACTTTCGGAAAAACGTAGTACCTATACATAATTTCAACAAAACATAGTACCTATAGAAATTTTTGATTTGATTTGAAGAATGATTTGATTTGAAGTTTTTTTGTAGAAATTGAATGTTTCACCTTGAAAAAAAATGATTATATTTGGTATTATGAAGTTGATTATTTAATTTTAGCAAGATAATTATTTTAAACTTTAATAGCTTTGAATGTTTTTAAATTTTTAGTATCGAAATCAAAATAAAACCAACTGTAGAAAAACGTTTTAAAATTTTAAATTATTGCACAAACGATTTTATCATAATTATTGCTAAAAGGTACAATTACATACTTTAACAGATTCATTACTATTATATCAAGGAACTAAAGCTAAAAGTGTCGCAAAGTGACATTTTTGACATTTAAAATAAAAATTTATTATATATATTATTTTGTATACTTAAGAGTATGATGAAATTTATAAAAGAAAATAAAACAACACAAAAATGTTAACATTTTTACTGATCCAATTAGAAACTATAATCAATATTTAATTTTATTACAACTGTTTAGATTTTTTTTTTTTTGAAATAAAATTTTATTGTAATAGACATATTAATTCACAGATCATCAAAAAACGATCCTATAAAAAAAAACTTGTATAATATCTAATCTTAAATTAAAATCTAATGATATAAAATTTTATTACCTATATACAATTGTATTAAATGTACAAGTATATGTATGTTTATCCTTTTTAGAAATTATCCCGTTATCCTGTAACGAAATGAATAGGAAAACACAAATAAAAAGTTATCCTTGAACATTAATTTAAATAGAAATTGTTAATAATTAATTCGGCCAAAATAAGCTTATTTACTGTATTTTTATTATGCTCTTATCTCTAAAAGCTTACAAATCAATATCACTTAATATTAAATTGATCCTTTTTCGAGGACAAAGAGTTACATAACTTTTTTAAATAAATTGCAATACAACTAAAACAAAAATCAATTAATATTAACAACCACTCGTGAATTTTGAAATAATATCAGATCTTCGTTAAAACTAAATGTAAATTAATACAAAACCAATTTGCTCGCAAAAAAACCTATAATTTTAAAACATTTTCCAAAATTTTTTTAGAATTTTGCATAATAGTTTCACACTCTGTTTTAATGGACGACCATATGTTAAAAAATCTTGTACAACTTGTAAGTTAGAGCATAATGAAATTTTAACCATGAATTTTTAAAATTAGTGTTATTTCTAAATAAAACATTTATGTAGTCCCGCCGATTAAAGAGTTACAACCCTTCAAAGTTGTAAAGATTCCTATTTTCAAGTCTTTATATCTCATGCTTTGCTAAATATTTTATCACCCTAAGAACGTTAAATGAACACAAATTTTGAAACCTCCTTAAAACGTCAGAAGGTCAAAATAATTTTAAGAGAAGGAATATCTTTGATAAAATTTTTTGTACTTCACCCTCTTTAACAAAGATGACCAATATGCAAACAATCTCTGAAAAATTTGATTGGTTTGGCGCAATAAATTCGAGTAGTTGTCATACAAATTTGCATAGTCAACTATAGACTCTTGCTTGTTATTAGGAATCAAAAATTTAAAATTCGATATTTTTAGAAATCTAGACAAATTTGTGGTAAGACATAAAAATTAAAGCTCCATATGTTTTACAAGTGATAACAGCTTTATATATATAGAATTTTTTTTAAAACTGAAGAAAGGATTTCTATATTTTTCACAATTTCTTTTTATATAAAATTGCCGTTTTTAAAATATGAAACTTAAAAACTTTTGGTTTAATAGATTGCATTGTTTATTAATTTTTTTAATTTGATTCCCTTTTATTATTGAAAAGTTTTCAGAATTTTAAAAAATTTACATAAATATGTTTTTTCTTGAAATAAAGGGTTTTCCAATTTGAGTGATATGATTTCTAAGTGAAGTTTCAGCAATTTGTAGTATGCCATGATCTGTCATTTTTTTTTCATTGTATTCAGTAATGTTTACAATTTCATCATGGAGAGATATACGCAAGAACAACGTTTAGAAAGTTGTCTTGGAACAACTTGAAAACGATAACGATTTTTTTAAGAAAATCATCTTCTCCGATGAGGCTCACTTTCATCTGAATCGTGGAATAAATAAACAAAACTTTCGATTCTTGTGCGAAGAAAATCCACAAATTATTCATAAACAACTATTACATTCATCTAAATTGACAGTTTAGTGTGCTTTTGGTCTGGTGGAATCATCGGTCCGTACTTCTTTCGGAATGAAGCTGGTAACACCGTTACTGTCAATGGAGAGCGGTATAGATCGATGATAACCAAATTTTTATGGCCGAAATTGGAAGAAGTTGATCTTGACAACATCTGGTTCCAATACGACTGGACTACATGCCACACAGCACGTGCAACAACAGAATTATTGCGAGAAAAGTTTGGAGATTCTATTATTTCAAGAAATTGTGACATTGAATGGCCTCCAAGAAGTTGTGATTTAACACCTTTAGACTATTTCTTGTGGGGTTATTTGAAGTCATTGGTCTTTAGCAATAAACCAGACTCTTTTCAAGCTTTAGAAGTCAATATTGAACGTGCTATTCATGACATACGACTTGATTTAGTGGAAAAAGTGCTCGAAAATTGGGTTCATCGAATTCGTTCCTGCAAAAGAAGTCGTGGAGGCCATTTGATTGACGTTTTATTCAGAACTTAATTGTATCGATTGTACTTCACATTAAATAAAAAATATTTGAATTTCCTAACAATTAGTGTGTTTTTTTTTTTGAAAAGAAATCATATCACTCAAATTGTAAAACCCTATATGAGAAGATCATTTTTAACCAGGACAGCAGAACATAGACATGAACAAAGAACTTGTAATAATATTTATAAACTTAGGAGACTTTTATAAAATATTCTAAAGCAAATATTTTCAAATTTAACAGCTATTAAGTTACATGACTGTAAAAGACTGGTCTACTAAAATAAATCAGTTTTTTATAAAATAGCTGCCAATCAATTATTCTGTAAGATAAGAGCTCTTCAAAATATTTAAAAAATCAAGATTATTTCGATTTGGCGATTGTTTTTATCATTTTTAAACGTTACAACATTATGTTCAAGTTTACAACATTATGTTCTTTTTTAGTGTCAAAATGGTGTCACTGATTCCAATACAAAGTAACACCCAATGTTTATTATTTATCTTTATTATTAATGTCTTAAATCATACCGACTTAATGTAAATCAAGTATTTGGAAATTTTTGTAAACGGTTTGTTGATTCTATATTCTTTTCATGATTAAATAAAATTATCCTGTGACATATACAGTGTATATCCCATACAGTGTATATCCCACGGAACTTATGTCTTCAAACAAAAGGGTCGTAATTTCCATGGAAACTTAGTCTATATTTTAAGAGAACTTAAATTCCTTTTTAAATAGGCTTTGCTTTCATGAACCTTAAGTCCATTTAAGAAGAAGTTAAGTCATCGCCCCGATAAAATATGATGCTTATACGAGTATTAAATTGTATAACAAAACTAAATATCAAGTAGAGAAAAAAATATATAAATTTAATTTTTTTTGTTAATAAATATTGGAAATTAAACCAATTCAATTTTATTTTATTAGGCCAGACATATATGACAACCATCTATACTATTAGTTAATTGTTGAATAAAAACTATTCAGTTTGATAGGTACGTCCATATCATGTCATGTCTTTATATATTCATTTGTATGTAAATAATATATGTGTAGACAGATTTGCATTAAAGGTCCATCTAAAATTTTTCTTCAATAGAAAATGAGTTAAAATTATTATCAAAAATATACAAAAAAAAACTTTTTAATTTATTGAATAAAAAATAACTTTGAAAGGTAAGTTCACAAAATAACACCTACAATTTTGTATAGGGTTTATTGCACACAGAAATTAAATCAGTATTTTTTAGAATGGGAATCATATATAGTAATTTAAATTGAGTAAATATGTATACAAAGATATTATGGTTCATAAAAGTATTTAATATACATAGATATACTTAACCTCAATAATATTATATCTTGGTTTTTGTGGAATAAATTATTTATCATTTAAGGTTTTCAAACAGATAATAAAATAAAAATTTTGTGTGCTTAGAAATGTCTATTAATATAAATCTATACAATATATACTTTACTTTTATTCATAACTAATAGAATTTTCTATTTTTATTGTTATTATCATGTTGCCATTTAATTTTAAAGCGTATTGTGTTACGGTATTACCATACATTAAATTTATTTATTTAATTTCAAATAAATAAATTTTACTTTTTTGAATCTTCAATCATTATTATACCTATTGAAAATTTAAATTCAATTTATTGTAAAAAAACGTGGAAAAGTGTAGAGTTGACTGTGTCTACTATAGGATACCAGCAGGAATATAATTATTATACATAAAAAATTATTTTATTCTTTCTATAAAATATAATCATATGTTTTACAAAATTTGAGATTTAGCTGAATAAAAGTTTTAACTATTACTATACGTTATTCAACAATATAAAATTTTATTGTTCACATGATTCAATATGTGCTTTCAATTTGCTGAAAGGATTTAAGTAATAGTGTTAAGTACCTAATAAATATGAAAAGACAAATTTCGTAAGTTGTATAAAAGTCGTATATCCGAAATTATTGCAACCAATCAAAATTTAGAGAAGTCGTTGGCATAAAACTTTACTTCTTTTGATAATACTTCAGCATCCCAGTTTAATTACATTTTGTTTTATACTCATATAAAAAAATTTGGCTAGTCTAGTGGAACAGGTTCATTACATATAAGGTTTATCATGCATCCAAGTGTATCATAACAAGTCTATCATACATTCATGAAATTTATATCTTGGTATACTCTAGGTATAAACCCACATATCTTGGTATACTTTAAAGAATCAAGCCATCTAAAATTTTGTGAAAGATGATCAAGTTTTATGTCAATAATTTCTGAGAATTTGGTTAGTTTAGTGCAATGAGTTCGAGTAGCTGTTATACAACTGTCATACAAATTTACATAAATAACTTAATATACTGCACACAGAGACAATTATACTCTCTTACTCATTTTAATTCTGAATTTGATGTTTATTCTAATTTTAAATCTATCTCTAAATTTAATTTTAGTTCCGGTTCTGAATTTAATTAACCCAATTCCATTTAATGGAACGGTTTAAAAAAGTTTGCTTCTTAATCAATTAACAGAGTGACTTTAATTTCATTTTACATTTAAATTTTCACTTAAAATTTCATTGAAATGTTCGAATTAATTTTAAAATCAGTCAATTTAGTTGATTTAGAGTTCGAGAACTTTTTTTTTAAGTATTTTAAGAAAAAAAAAACCTTAAATTATGTTTAATTAAATTATTTATCAGTTTAATTCATATTATATAGATATTATATAAAATTTATATTAATCTTAAAAAACTTTAATGTACACTTTTTAACAGTTTTTATAAAATAAATTAAGCCGTATTAAATAAATTTTAATATTTTTTAGCACATTTTCAAAAAATTTTGAAAAAATGTGCTTATTAGTTTCATTCTGTCCGTCCATCCGTCCGTCAATCCGTCTGGGTGTTTACAAAACTTCTACACCGTTTTAAATAAAGCAATGAAATTTTAACACCTTTTTTCTGTAGCCCCACTTTTTACGGAGCTATAGCCCTATAAAGTTCGAAAAAGCCCTATCTTTAAATTGTTATAACAAAGATTCTATAATGCAATGCATATTTTCAATCTGGAAACGCCAAACGAAAGCTGATTTTATAAACTTTACTAATATAAAAAAAATAAATATGTGGTTTTGCCATGTGGTATTTAAATATATCATTATCATTATATTAAACTCAATTTTTGCAAAAATTTGAACCCTTTCTATTTTTCAAACAGTTTAACTTAGAAGCTTGAAATTTTGAGAGAAGTTAGATCTTTAGAAATCATGAGTCATTTCAGAAAATATTTTTGTGTCGCTCCCGGTTTAGCAGCTGTAAGGCTATCTACTCTTAACTCTAGGCTTATTATGGAATATTTTTAATTTTGGAAATATGGTTTTTTGAAAATCCTTGGAGTTTTCCATTACTTACTTTTTTTTAAAAACTATACTTTTAAAATACTTAAAGATTGCAGTAGAAATATAAAATTAAGTAAAATAATATTTTTTTTTTCCGAAAAAACTAGAAAATTATGATATTTCATTTTTTTTTTTGGTTTTTGTTTTCATCACAGAGTTTCATTTTTATGCTGTAAGTTTTCAGTAACTACTTAAAAATAAAGTTTAGAGACAGGAAACTAGACAATAATGGTGCAAAAAAATGAAGAAGAAAAAACAAAATGTTTCTTAAGACGGGAATAAAATGAAGTTTATAGGAATGTCTTGAAATTCTTTAGAAGACCAGAAAATATAAAGTTTTTACAAACACAAATTTTTTATTAAAAGATATGTAAGAACTTCAAAAAATCAGAAAAACTTAAAAAATAGCTGACAACTTTTTTTCATTTTTTTAAAGTGTTTTTCTTAAAGAATTTGAGTCCAACAGAAAAAAAATACAAAAACAAATTACCAGAACAACATTTTTTTTTTCAGACATTCCATTACTTTTATTTTGAAGTATGTTCATAAAAAACTCTCATTGACTTAAATGAACTGCAATACAAACTTAATAAAAGTTTAAGAAAAAAAAAAACAAAAGTTTTCTGAAGATCATAAAATGTTTTCTTTAATTCCTTTGTAAAAAGAATTTTTCAAATGTTAAAATAAATTTTTGATTTTATTTTCATGAAATACTAACAGAATTACCATCAAAAGACATAACAAACTTTTAATTGCGGCTATTAATAACTGCTGGATAATATTTAATCCCAAAAAAAAACTTTTTGGCATTAAGATCTTAGGGTATCTAAGATCTAAATTTAGGTATTTGTTAATATTATATAAAGAAAAGAACAATTCATTAAGTAAAAAATTTAGGAAATCTCTTTATCTAATCAAATCTAAGAGTGAAATTAACACGTTATTAATTTGCGTACTGTAATTTTAAAGCTTCTTTCTCAGTTTCTTAAAATCGTTTCAGTTCAAACTGTATTTAATATTTAACTTGGCTAAGTAACAGAAACAAATGACAGAAGGAAAACAGCTGACAAATGTGGATTTTTCCAAATCGTTTTTATTTTTTGCGTTCACACCATGCTCCATAGATAAATATTAGATACATTTATAAATAGACGAGAAGGAAGGTATAGTTGTCTCTTTTCTTCTTATGTATTTTCCTATCTTAAGGTATTCAGTCAAAAAAAATACATATGTATTTCATAATATGTATATAGATTTCATCCACTCAGCTGTTTATATTTATATAATATTTATTACAATAATGTAAAGCAGTTTCTCATAACCAGTTGCCTTTAGAGATTTTAAGTTGTTGTACATACATATATTACTTAATAGTTGATATATTTTGTTTTTAATATTAAAATTTAATTTAGTTGAGGTTATTAAAAATTTTTACTAATTTTAACAGTTATTTCTGAAGAAACTAAACTAATACATAAACACAGTTTATTCAGTTGTTTTTTCAAAACTGACTCAAAATATTTTCTTTATTGCCTATATCTATGGGTAATATGTTTATAGTTCACTTCTATCTGACAATTTTGACAGTTGTTTTAAATATAAATTTTATAAACAAAATAATATTGTTTTAGTAAAATTAATTATGCGAATAACATGAATAATGAAGAAAAGTTTATTTTGGCTGATTCTTTGGTGATTATAGGAATTATCTGCGACCGAACACTTTTAAACTTTATACGAGTCTATTAAAAATATATGCATATAAAATGTCAGGTAGAATTAGAACGGATTCTTAAATAAAATTTGGCATTTGTAATGCCTTTTGACATGTCAAAAATTCATTTTTATTACATTCACGCTTTTAGTTTTTACATCTTTCTTTTATATGAATTCAGCGTGTCAGATGTAAAATACATAATATTATTGTAGTCTCTCTGAAGCGACTTTTATTTTTCGTAAAAGTTTCGATATTGTTAGATACTAAATTAAGGTAACTTCACCTTTTTTATTTTCCTATTATTAAAACATTCAAAAATATCTATTAAATAGAAATTTTGTTCAATTAAGATAATTAGGTATAGTATGTCCTTATTTGTAAAACAAAATTACATAATAATAATTTAGCAAACCAATCTAGCCCAAATACAGTAATTACAAAATAGATGGGTATTAATTTTTTTTTTAAATCTGAAAATCGATTTTTATCAAAAACCAAAAATTAATATTAAATATTTTTTTTAATTTTTATTATATTTTATATATATATTATATATATATACATATATATATAAATACACTAATTAAATAAATGCAATCCTTAATTACATCATGTCATAATTATTTAACTTGTTCCATTTCTTGCTTACTTAATAATCAGATTTACAAAACCCTTAATTATTTTAAATAGAGTTTCTTAGTAATTTTATGACCCCTTTTGTATATTTAATATCACATTTTAGTACATTTTAAAAAGAATCTTTGAAAAAATGTACTTCATAGTTTAACTCTGGTCGTCAGTTGTATGAAAAATTTTAAGATAGTTTAACAGCAATGGAATTTTATGGAATAACTTTTTTATGTATCTATTACGAAGACGCAGCCCATCGTAGTTGAAGAGCTCTATTTTCAAATGTTAATTTTGATATATTAAGTTCTGCTGAATATTTTTTACATTTAAAAGCATCAAACAGAAATTTTTACCGAAAAACTTATAAATTTATATAAAAATTATATACATACATAATAATATAGGTACATATAATATGTATATGGGAAGAAAATAACAATACGCATACGCATAAATTGAATCAGAAAACTCTCTTTGATTAAAAGCTATTATTAGACACCCTTAAGCTGCGATTTTGTACAAGTTTATTTGAAATATAACATAAAAATAAAACGTCAAACATTATATACATTTTATGTATTAACACGTTTATTTATTCTTAATTATATAAATAACGTTTCCTGAAAATTGATGAAAGCTTCTTATATAAAAAAATTCTGATGCAAAAATAAGTTAAGAGTTCCAAAATGTTTTTATTATCTTTTTGAAAATATGTGCCTTTAATAAAAACTTTGGTTTTAGGTACTGTCTTGTTTTATTATATTTTCAATGTCCAACCAAACTATAGTATTCAGATTTTTTCTTTTCCATTTCTAATCCCCCATCCCACATGACAGATTTAATGTAATTAAAAGCAATTCTCAAAAGAAAATTAAATATGTTGGTTTTTTTTATTTAGTAAAATATTGCAATATAAATAATGAAAAAGAAAGAATAATATATTTTATCTCTTTTTGTTGTTTAGTTACAATAAACATAAAGGACTAAAAGCTTTGTGTGAAAGAAGATATAATATAATAGAATTAATATTATCATTCGATAATGTTTTCTTTTTTCAACCAAATTTATAAGAATTACAATTGGTATTTGTATTGTAATTGGAAGCCATTTTTGTTTATTATTTTTTTTTTTTTTAATATTCAAATGTATCTCAATAAATGTTGTGATGTTTCAATGATGCTTTCAGATTCTTTTTTCAAAATTTTCCTCTAAAAATTTGGTACTTCTTATTTAAACATTTTGTCGTTATAGCTATATCAAGCATGCTTACGTCCTTGAAGCTGTTGTTTAAGTAATGTTATATATAATTATTATTTTTCCTTAATCATTCACTAATCTGCTGAAACTATCTTCAAATATTTGGAAATTTAAATATGCAGGTATACTTACTTTGCTATCTGAAGTTATTTTTGTGCTACCTTAAGTTAAGAAGATCTAGGTACTAGATACTCTTGTTTCAATTATTTCGTCTATCATTTGTATTTTTTTATATTTCCATGTTGGATATTGTGGTTTATGAAACATCTCGTCTAAGACATCCTAAGGTTGATAAATTGTTAAACAAAATTTCAAATTTACCAAATTAACTTTCAACCTTTTCGAAAAGTTGTTTCATGAAAATTTAAATTTTGTTTTGCTTTAGTGATTATATTGCACTGCCGTAAGACGAACCGTATGTCATCTGATTCTCTAATATTGGAAATTCATACTATGTGTACGATTTAGTAAAATTTGGAAAGAAGCATTTTTTCTCCATCCTCCATAATCCTTAATTTTTAACAAACAGGATTTTTGAAACAACCCTATTCCTTATTCCGAAATTTGGTTTTAAACAGCATGGTTTTATTAAAGTTCAATTGCACTCAAAGGAATCTTGTATAATTATGATTACTTTTATTAATTTTCTTTCAGATTTTCTTTTTTTCCGCAAATTATTTCTATTTAATATACAATTAAAGATGCATTGGTTTGTGGTGTTCATACTATTGTTAATTTATAATAATGAACATCATCAAAAAAGTACAAAAATTTTATAATTTTTAAAATATAAATTTGCTGTATAGACTATACAAGTAAAACAAAGCTTTTAAAAAGGAGGAGTGCACAAACGTTTAGCAAAAAACTTCCTTCTTTATCAATTTCAATCATCAATTAAAATAAACTCTAACTGCACAGCTATTGCAAAAGGTATATATGTATATAAAAGCCATAATCTTATGGTGTTCATATACAAAAATAATAATTTTATAATTTTCAAAGATTCTTAAAAATTCTTTTCTGTATGTAAATTAAGCAGTTGCTATGATTTATTTATACAATGTAAAAATTAAGTCATAGCAACTAAAGGAATATAAATTTTTTAAGATTCTCATTAATACTTCCCGTTTTTTTGTTTATTGTGTTTGTACAGAATCCTTTAAAATATATTTGGTATCCTGCAGTGTTGTTATACATATATAAAAATCAAAAGAGAACTAACAGTTTTATTTGATTGAAACCCATATGGGTAATTTAAAAATTAATTTTTATTTTTTTTTTTTGTCAATTGGTATTTTGAAATACCACCCATCTATTTTTCAAATATTAAAATTTATATTAAAAATAAATTTTTTTAAAATAGAGGTTATCTTGATTACGGCTTCTTTCATATAACAGTGAAGTTATGACTAAATAGATTTTCTTATAATTTTCGACAGAATTAATATTGCTTCATTAATTTCAATTTTTGGCACCATTGTGTGTTATTTTACTTTAAAGCTTTTAAGCCTTTGTATTCCTGACGAGTCTCTCATCTTATCAAATGTTTTATTTATATATATACCTATTAGTAATAAGACAAGGCAGGCATGAGAGAGTTATATTATTGACTTCTACTATAATCATGATAATTAGATTTTAAAATATAAACATAGTTAATTTCTTGTCAAAGAAACCAAAAACGTAAGATGCGCTTTTTATTGAGTAGAGCACGATCTGTCAAAAACAAATTATTTTTTATGCTAATTTTTTGGCTGGGGCACCCATAAGATAAAATTTGTGTTAATTTTTTCAATTAGTGACAGAGCGTTTAGAGCCATGATCTTTATAAGCTCGTTATAAAATTTCCAAGCATGTTTACTATCTGTCAAAATTTAAAAAGAAATAAAAGTCAGTGTCAAGTTGTGTGTTCAAATTGAAGAAATTACTTTATAAATTTATTTAAATTATGATGGGTGAATGAGAACGTACAATAACATAAATTTTTAAACAAACAAATGGTAATTTAAATCATTTTTTTTTTTTTGTTTTTAGCATTTAAATTGAACATTTTTAATATTATTTTGACAAATTTAGTTCTCTTTTGCTCATTTATTAAGTCAGGGTACTTTGAGTATACTATGATCAAACTATGCTCTGGATACTGTGCTCGAAGCATATAATCCGATTTACTTTATGACGCCTACAATCAATTTTATAATTTTACGATATAAATTATGTAATTAGAACGAATTAGAACTGAATTATGATTAGAACTGAAAAAGTAGCTCTTCTTAACAAATTTCAATTGTTATAAAATATATAGTGTAAATATATATAATAGGTGCTCAGAAATAATACTCTAGGAAACAAAGCTAGGAAACAATACTCTGTGATTTCAGTTTTATTTCCGAATCGAAAAGATAATAAATCCGATTTGAATGGGGCACTATTACTAGTCACATATTTATATAAAATATCATTTAACCGAAATGAATAATATTCCTGTATAAATTAATAGTATTCGACCTATAATGGCTTTAGTAGCAGATGGCTTAGAATAATTGAATTATACTATATGTGATTTGTAATATTAATAAATAAATAAATAAATCTATAAATAAAATTATTTAATATCAGTTTCGATCACTATTATTTTCAATATATCGAATTTATCGATATAAACATTTTTTTTAAGAAATATTATAGTAAAGTTGCCAAATAATTTTCCGTACGACATTCAATCAAAACAATCATAAATAAATAAACTTAAAAATATTTTGACGCTAAACTTTAAAAACTCTAACCATATTCAGAATTAAAAGTTTAAAATTTTATCATTCATCTTTTTCTTTAAAAAAAGATTAAAAGAAAGAAAAACTATACGAACATTCATTATTAACTTTTGGTATAAAAAAAAAACTTCACAGAAAATCCACAATAATCTGAAAAATTAAAAATTTATAATTCTCTTAAGTTTATTATTATTTTAATGAAAATCTAAAGGAAAAAAAAGAAACATGATCAAAACATTTTTTTTTATATTTCTATAAAATTTATTTGTTTTTATTTTTATTTTTTTTCGTTGTGATGAAAACAAACTTTAAGGAATGAAAAACTAAAGTTAAAGGCTATTATAATCATAATGGTGTCGAAAAGAAAAACAAACTATAGATAAAATTCTTTCTTACCATTCAAAAGACATTTTGTTTATATAAAAAGCATTAAATTATAATATTTAAACTACCACACAATATGATAAGACCATTGACGGTAATTAAAATGACGCTTATTACTATAAAATAGGGCAAAAAAAATTTCTTTCTTTTTAATTTTATCCTTACCTGTGCACTTTTTCAATAGAAGTAAAATATATCTTTTTATTTTGTCAACTTTGTCTTTAAAAATTAAATTCGAATAAAAGTAAAATTGGTTAACAAACACTGAAAGTGAAAGCTACTAATAGAAAATAAAACAGAATTAGTACTTAGTATTCGGTCAAACCGAATTAAATATAAGTAAGTTTGTCATTTTGACTTATTTTTTTTTAGTTATTTGATGATTAAATTTCTTCATAAATGATATTTCATTGTTAACGTTTAATGCTATATTTGATATGCAATACAACTATCAGAAATTATTCGAAAAACAGCTAATTTACAGTTTTAAAACAGCCAACTAAATTCCATACAATAAAAACTCAATGGCAAAAACTGGTTTGGTTGGTTTTCTGCAAAAACTGAATATTATGACATCGTACATACCATTAACTAATATAGAATAAAGATTTTATGTTTTTGAAAATATAATATGGCTTTACTGAATGGTTATATGATAACTTCATTAAAAACTATCAATTTTTAGTACATCTTCCAATAATTTTTCATAAATTATTAATTTAACTCTGTCCTTTCGTTCATCTTTTTACAAAACTTGTACCCCCTTTAAAATAGGACAATGAAATTTTAACCATAGATAGATCTCACAAAAAAATGAATGTTCTGGACCAATTTGTTTATGTAACACAAACTATTCTAGATTACACTCCCTTTTAATATTTTCCAGATTTATTTTCAAAATTTGTTTATATCTCAAGTTCTGCTTAAGATTTTTGCAATCTATCAATGTCAAACAAGCGCTAATGACATTATATTCCTTTGGTAATTTTTTAAGCTTTAGAATTGTATAATTATATAAATTTACCGTTATGGAAAATCATTATTTTGCAAAAATGTTGATTTCTCTATATCTCCACCTCCAGTCAGAATCTTTAAATTTTTAGAAAAAAATATCTTTCAGAATTAGCATAAGTTCCGACAGAAAAATTTTTCGTAATTCACCATTATTTGATAGCTATTAGTCGTCAAAAATTGAAAATTCGATATTTTTATACACCTCTACAAATTTATCGTAAATAGGATATATAAAAATTGAAGCTCAAATATTATATGTTTCTATCTGTTAACCGATTTTCTGAAATTATATAGAGTTTGCTTAAAAGTGAAGGAAGTGCTTTGTGATTTTTTATAATTTTTTCTTACATTAAAAATTTTATGAAAAATTAAAAATTTTTTATGCAAAAATAGTCACTATAAATTACATACGAAACTTTTTAAAGTCTTTTTGAACATATGAACCTTTAAAAATTGTTCTTTTTACATAGATAATCTTTTGTTAGAACATAGATAGCTGCTCTTCTAAAACAGTACCAACAAACAGCGTAAATCGAAACTATATATTACTATTTAAGATTGAAGACAATTTTGAAGCTTTAAACTTTATAAAAAGTTCTTTGAAATGAAATTTCTTTCAAAAATTAATTTCCTTTAATATAATATAAAATTGCATAGTATATTGCATATATTTTAACAACTTAATACAGTGTCATAATATCAATTACACATTTATATCAAAAAGAGATTTAAAATCTGCATTTTCTATGACACAATCTTTTCTGCAAAAAACAACCAAGCATTTTTAGGTGCCATCATGATATTAATAAGAAATTTATTATGAAAAATATTGCATTGTCTATCTAATCTAAAGATTCTATTAACTTTCAAAGAAAATTCAAAGGATATTAATATCATATAAAAAATTTAAATGCATCCATTGTTTAGAATACATAACATAATATCTTTATAATTTATTCAAAATCTAACTTAAATCATTTTTCATCTCTAAAGATAACAATGTTACCAACATGCAATCAGTAGAAATCTGAATAGAAATTTTCAATAGAAATTTTTTTATGCAACACATTGATGTTAACGTCCTTTATAAATACATAAATCCAGGGCAACCCGAATGATAAAATAATATTTTTCCTATTATATTATGTAAAATAAAATAATTAAAGAAAAAAAAAATTATATTTTAAAAATAAACTTTGTTTTTTTTCTTTGATCAAAAAAAAACTAAGAACTCTATGTTACAATATTATTACTTAGAGTTCTCCAGAAGAAATTTTATATGAAAGTCCTATTTTCGAAAATGTTGACAGTTTCTCTTAAAATAAATGGTGGATATTTTTTAATAAAACCAAACACGCATTGTAATAAACAAAATTTAATAATAAATCCTAAATTTTAAAACTTTAAAAAAAAGTTTGGAAAATGTGAAACATATTGTGTAAAGTTTTCTAATCTATTACTAACATATTTTCGATGTTTTAATATTTTGCTTTAAAAATTTTCATATATTATTTTCTACAGCAGTTTTTAGTACCCTATCTAAAACATAAATAGTTCGAGGGTATAATCAGTTTGCTTTTACGATTGTAACATTTAAAAAAAGACAAAATATATATAGAACATATTATACATATACTTGCTCAGATTTGAATTCTGTTTCAATTTAGCTATGTGCATCGGTCTATTCATCCACATAATACCTAACTTAAAAAATATTGGTGCTGGTATTTTGAAATTTTTAATTTTATGTAAATACCATTCCAAATAAAAAAATAAATGTTATTTTGCCATTATATAACTGCCGGGTTCCAGTAATTAGCATACAAACTTTTTTTTTATGTTACCATAGCTCAGGATTTATAATTAAGCTAGAAATGTTTTCAAAGAAGTTAAGTTGAGGAGAATATTAATAGCCACTTCAAAATTTGGTCTCTGATCTAAGGTTACAGGTTCAAGTAGCTGTCATACAACTTCTTTGTTATATGCTCAGTACCAATATAAGTTAGGTATTTAAAAGCTTGTCGAAAGACGTTAACTTTTACACCAACGATTGTTAGTCTAATGCAACTGATTCGGATAGCTGTCGAAATTTATATACTCATAGTATTTTGCCACTTAATAAAGCTGTAGACATCTGAAATTTTCTGAAAGATGGTCAAGTTTTATGACAACAAATTAGCGAAACCAGATCGAGTAGCTATGAAACAATTCTAAAGTTTATACAAATATATATCATTACAGTACTTAATAAAGTTAAATATTTTCTTGAAAATGATTAAATTTTATGGAAACAGCATATAGTTTGTGCGAATAACCTAGTATTGACACAATCAAGTCTACACTGTTTGTCTTTTTTTAACTATTTTGTCATTAAATATTCATTTTCTCAAGTTTATTATCCTGTATTGATGTCAGTTACATCAAATATCTATTATATCCTTTTTTCACTGTATGTTATAGGTTAATATTATATGGATTAAATGTAATTTTAAAGTGATTTTATTGCAAGCGAAAAAAATTATAATCAGATTATGGTACTGTATTTATCTATAATTATATTAAGATACTTTAGGGATTCTGACCAACTTTAACGACATCAAAAGATGTTCATGTCTTACTTATGGAAAATCATTAGATCATTAAATATTAGAAAAATAATGTTTTTCAAATTTCAAGGTTTTTAAATTTAAGATACTTTTTGTTGTTGTAGTCTAGGTTTTAAAACCCTGCTTCAAAATAATAAACAGTGAAGGTAATCATTTTAGTTTTGAAAAATAATGTTTAACAAATATGTGTCAAAAATATGCAAGAAATACTCATTTTCTATTATAACAATAATGGGTACCTTGATCAATTATTGTTCTCTTGCAATTTTATCTAAAGTAAAATGAAAAGAACTGAGCAGATCCGTAATTGCATCACTTTAATTTTTGTCATAATATGTACTTTCTATGACAAGATCTTCGCATTCAAAATTATTATTGTTTCATCATGCGTATACTTGAACATGAGTAATATTTAAAGCTAATGTTTTCAGCTTTTAATGTTTTCAATAGTTCATCACTCACATTAACGCATTTTGTCTGAAGGAAAGGCTTCCATTCTGTAATATATTGTAATCTTTTTGATATTTTGTTAGATATATTATTATTACGGCCTTACGAAATAAATTTGATAAATTAAAAAGAAAATAGTAGGCCGAATGCATAAAACTGATCTTAGAGCTCAAATTTCGTTTTTTAAAGAAAGTCTAAATTTAAACATGTAGTTCTTGTTTGAAATTATGAGTTTTGAGTTATAGCTCAGTTTAATGCATTTGACCCATATCGATTTTTCATAATAAAATAAGTTCGACCAAATTATTAAAATTAAAAATGAAATAAATTGGAAAAAAAATCGAAAATTTTCTCACGAAATTATTTTATATTTGGTTTCGAACTTACTTCATTCGAACTTATTTTATTATAGCGCCTGTTACTATACATAATACGAGTATTATGCTTAAATTTGGTTTGATACTTGAAAATTTGAATTTTTTTTTATTTTTTATTGTGATGTTAAGTAATTTTCGTATTTACTCTAGCAAACGGTATACGTTTACACTTAATTTGTTCAGCATTATCATGTTGCAACACGATAATGCTCCAATTCATAAAGCAATTCAGAAGCATAACGCAATTTTTATCGGATGTTGAACAAAATATGTTAAAATGGCCTTCACAGAGCCGTGACTTTAACATAATCGAAAATGTTTGGCATAAGATGAAGTCTACAATTCCTCAAAAAATTTCAAAATTAAAAGATGAGGCTTTTTAAACATGCTTTGAAGGATTGGAATGAAATTGACCTCCAAATTATAAGAAATTTCGTCGTCAACAGGTAATAGCTGCAAAAGGGCGGAAATACAAAATATTATTTAATTCCACTTACATCAGAAATGCCTCCTTAGTTTCCAGAATTACATTATTTTTTTTTTATTACGATGTGTAAATAATATTGAAACACTTAACAAGTGTACAAATAATTTTGAAATTTTTGTTTTGTTTGTAATTTTTTTGTTTTTAAACTTTTTTTTTTTTCTTCTTTTTTTGAGTTGTTGAACAAATAGTAAAGAATTTACAAATTAAATTTGAGTTCAATTTGATAAAAATTTTAGAAGATATTTTGCTTTCAGTTCAGATATTTTGCTTTCAGTATTATTATTAAAACATAGTCCCAACAAAATTTGGTAATGTTTAAAAAATATTCTACAGGTTAAAATCCAGGAAAATTAAAATATGAAAAACATAATATTATATAGCAAGATAATAGAACAAAGAAATATTAAGCAAAAATTTGGTTTTAAGTTTTTATTTGGATACTGAACGTTCTTAATGTTAAATATTGGGTTGTAGTATGTTTATATACCATTATACGTAGATACCAGTAGATAGTAAAAAAAAAACTTTCATTTAGGAAATAAAAAAAGTATGAAGAAAATTTATGGCTAGATATTTCTTTCTTTTAGTTATTTACTATATAAGGATTAAAACAATGCATCATAAAAATTGGATATTAAAAACTCATAAAACATTAATAAAAACATTTATTAGGTGGTCAGCATGGTAATATTTTTTGTTTTAAATTTAACATTAAAAAACAATTAATTCTGAATAATATGTTGTTAAAAAGAATATTGGTTATTTTATTTAGTTCGTTTGTGAAATTTTTTGAAATTAAAACACCATCTAGTTTATCCTTAAGATTGGAAAACTATACTTACTAACTTAACCCACCTCCCCCTTTAACCAATATAATGAAATGAAACCCCTACCTGTTAACGCAGTATATTGGATGGGGAGTAGAATTCTAAGAAAGCTATTAGCTATATACAGTGGCAGTAACCGTTACAACAGTTACAACATGCATTAGTATATAACACCTTCCTGCATCAGATAACTATTGAAGGCGACCTCCACTGTCACTACAGCAGTTATTATTATTGGTATTAGTATTACTTATTAATATTATTATTATTTACTACAGAGTCAGGACCATGGATTACAACGTGCAGTAGTATATAATACCTCCCTGCATGATATAACCAAACTTAATTCTTAACTTATAAACCAAAACCTGCACTTAATTCTTCCATACTTTCATGTTTAGTATTTGTTTACTTTTAATACAATATTTTAGATCTGTTGAGCTCAATACAATATGTTATACTATTAAATGTTTATAACAAGTAATACATAAAATACCATGTTATCTAAATACTATTTTGTTTATAAAGATTATTAGATAAAATTTTAATATGAATATTATTTAATGTTAGACTGGCACTACGACGAAACGAAACCTTAGAAATATAAATTCAAATAATGTAACCATAATTTGTCATATATATGCGATATTTTATACAAATTCTATTAAGTATGTAGACTTTCAAGGCTTTAAAATCCTATTAAATGTTAAAGCCCGCCAAAACTTACTAATGCAATTCAAGTTTATAAAAACCTTAAGGATATCAAAAATACAATTAAAGTTTAAAGAGTTGTACAGTTATTTAATAGAATCCAAATTTAAAATATTTAAAGTTGTTTTAACTGGCTCTGTGAAATAACTCCTAATGAAATAAATCCTAACATTTGTAATGTAATAACTCCTAATTAAATAATACCTAAAACGAAAATGAAATAACTCCTAATGAAATAACTTCTAACAAAATGAAATAATTCCTAATTTAAAAATGCAATAAACCCTAACATGTTAGGTATTATTTAATTTTGAAATAAAACCAATAATATCTAACTAATATCTAACATTTTAGGTATTATTTAGGTAATTATTTTTGACATTAGCTTGAGCACTGATATTCCATATTAGGGGGCATATTAAAGTTGAATTCAAAATCAGGGTTATACGCTTTTTCCAGAATATTTATATATATATATGTATATGTGACATAATTGTCTACTAGGAGGGATTTTTAGGATGTATATAATCCTCCTAATTCAAAACTCGCATATGCATATATCTAAATATTCTGTAAAAGACGTATAATCCTGACAATTATTAAATTTTGACTGTTCTCTGTGAAATATAATATTCTTATTAAAAAAAAAAAAAAATTTTTTTTGAAGGAATAAGGGCTTCTACCCCGCGCCGGTTCGCCCGATAGACTTTTCTATAGGCACTTCGTATACGACTTAAGGCATTTATATCAGTTAACACTCTCTGTGAATCTTGACAATTTCACTTTAATAGAGTTAATACTTTTAATTCCTTATATAATTTTTCAAAATCACCATGGTTATGTTCAATGAAGGTATTGCTGCTTCTGAAACATACACCCTTTGCTGAAACTTGTACTTTAGATTTATAACTTGGATTGTAACATACATATAATACTGCATGTTTTTAATTGTTGTTTTTTTTATATATAACATTTTTTCCGATAAAATGTACAGCAGCTGACTATTTCGGCGTTTCCCATTTATAATCTCAAATTTCATCCAATTCGATTCCATGTTTTTAATTTTTTGTTTTTTAATTTAAATACCAAAATATATCATCTATTGACTTATTTTATTTTTAAACTAATTTATAATTTATTACAAATAATTATTATGCACCTATTATCATATTGTAATTATTATTTGAACATTAAAACAAACAGTACCTAAATTTCATTAAATTAAAAAACTAGTTTTTAAGAAAAAAACAAAAAAATTTAAAACAGTAAATAAGGTAAACAATATTTTTATGTATTATAATTTTAATAAAACGCAATAATTCCTAATACAAAATGAAATAACTCCTAACATTTTAATGAAATAATTCCTAACAATTTAGGAATAATATCATTATGAAATAACCCCCTAAATTTGTATGAAAAAATGTTAAGTTAAAAATTTTATGTTAAATTTTAGGAGTTATTTCATTAGGAGTTATTTCACGGAGCCGTTTTAACTAATTTTGATTAATCATTAAATAAAGCATAAATCAAAATTAGTTTTAAAATAAAATTTATTCTTCAAATACTTAATTTAAAAAAAAATTTCACATTGTTGAGTATAAATTCTTTTTTTGACTTTTACATTTCATAAAAAATTTATTTTGTTTTCGTTTTTTACTTACCTTACCATTGTATTAATAATTTTATTTCTTTACAATATAATATACTTTTTTTTCACAGACTGTTTCTCCCCAATTGTTTTTTTTTTTTTTGCTTTTCCCAGTAGATAATTTTTTATAAATGTTTTACTTTTTATTTTTTTAATAGAAATTTTGTTTTTGTTTTTATTTTAATTTTCCAGTATTTAAAACTTAATTAAACCTTGAAATATTCAAAGTTAATTTTTACTTGACAAACTTTTAATTAAATATTCAACAGAATTATTATCAATATCAACAATTTATAAACGGTAAAAACAAAAAAGATAATCATCACTATCATGACCAGAAAATACCGGACAATTATGTAAACAAATATACCAAGTTTCATTACGAAATAAAAATTTTTTTTTATGGAAAGAGTATTTTTTTAATTCTTAATTGGATTGGAACCTATTGGATATAAAACAATATTATAAAAAAGAAAGGGACAAAGCATAGTACATAACACAAAAAAAAATTTTAAAAATGCTAATAAAGCATTGTGGTATTTAAAATCTTGAATTGTTTTAGAATCGAGACACTTCATTTAATGTAAAGGCCTAATTTAAATTAAGAAAATCCATTAAGTTTTATTTTTTACATTTTATCTATAAGAGATTTGTGCAGATACCACTTACAATTTTTAAATGAAAAATATTTTCTGAGACAACTCATACTTATCCTCAACTCATTAAAATCTTACTGCAATCAAAATGTCAGTTCAAAAAAAAAATTTTGGAAAGCCCATATTTGCCAACAGCTCAAAATAATTTTTTAAAATTATTTCTTAATTTCTATCTATAGATTCTCTGTATTTTCTCTGGATCTATTGTTTGCTAGTAGATTATTATCTATAATATGGTTATCTTGATCAAATGGGTTAATATTAAATTTCTTTAACTTTAACCAAGCTTCTAGGTAAGCAGACTACAACCCATTGGATTACCTAGATGTTAGGACGTCTAGGAAAATATTTTCAAAATTTTTATTTAAATATTTTCTCTTATAAGGGAATATCTTAAAAAATACGCTAAAAACTATAGTGTAAGGAAAGAAAAATTAATTATTTAAAAGTTAAAACAAAGGATCCTTTTTATCAACTAAAAATTTTTAGGTATCAGTAAGTAATCCAGGACATATAAATAAAAACAAAGTGAAAATTAAATTTCACTCTAATTATTGTAATCGTATTTTATTTTATAAATTTTGAGACCATTAAAAAGCTTTTACTTTTAAATCACAACTAAAGATAATAAATTACGAATTATTAAAAATATTGTGACTCTGGTTATAAAAATGATAATAGTTAAAATATGTATAGATAACAGAAAGGAATTTTTAAGCCGAAATTATATTGATCCAAACTAGAAGAAAACTATTTCAAAACTTAAACCAGGCAAGCGAAATATTAATTGTGAGTCTAAGTCGAATAAATTTTAATTTATAAAAAGATTTTGCATTTTAAGGAGGTCTAATTTTTCTCATATATAGATACCACCCGATAAAAACTATATTATATATTTTTGCAGCAGATGATCTGCGTAAATTTAAAAATAATTTACATTTACGTTTTAACTTTTCGAAACAATTGTGTTACAATATCCTCTAATAAAGATTAGACAATGAATAACTAATGCAGATCAAGATTTGAAAAAGTTTTTGCATATGAGAATATTTTTAAACGTAATCGGAATGCATCGGGTCAGCATTTATTAGAAAACTGCTCTTACAAGGACAATTTCAACTTAACTTCAACTTAATTTTAACTTAAATATCCCTGGAAAATACAAATGACTTTAATTTTTCGCTTTACATATTTTATATAGGTTGGTAACACGATGGATTAAGAAAGACAACTTTTATATTTTAATGTGTCGAATTGTTACAAAAATTGCACAATATATATTAAGTTGTATCCATAAAAAATAAAAAAAATAAATTTGTTTTTGTATACGTATAACATAAACGATATTTAATTAAAAATAAGTTTCTAGAGTTATTTTTTTTTTTTTTTTCTAAAAATTAAATTTGAAATTTATAATTAAAAAGTCATTTACAGAAGAAAAACAAAAAATTATTATAACAATATTTTCCAAAAACAAAAAAAAAAAAACTTTCAGTAGTCCAGATGTACCAACAACCTCAAAGGCAAAATTTAAAAAAATTTTGTACATGGCTTTTGATTTATTTAAATAATATTTTCATACGTACATAAATCAATAAAACATTAAAACATTATTTTTCATAAAATTTATTTCAAGAGTAATTTAATATAAATTTAAATTAAATGAAACATAAAAATTATAAATTAATTTGGTCGTTTCTGTTTCAAATTATTACATTTTCTTCCACTTAAACCAAAGTTCTTAACGAATATATTAAGAACGCAACAAGGTCATTAGAAATTACATTATAAGCATTAAAAAAAAGTCCTTTATACGTACTCTAAATTTTAAGTTTTTTTTATTTTTTTGTTTGTAAAGTATATCAGAGTAGAAAGAAAACCCAGAATTTAATAAAAAGGTGAAGCAAAAAAGGAAATTTACTCCCACTACAAAGGAAAAAATGGATAAATGTGTAACAATAAGTCTTTAAAAGTATGTAAAATACAATAGAAGAAGAATTGATAAAGATTAGGCATCAATTATTTTTAAAAAATTAACAGTATTAAAGAATAAAATTTTAAGGTGCACTTACACATTTTCTTAAATTTGACCGAGTAAAGTGTGTGATAATACTTCATATCATGTTTAAATTCATAACACATAGTTAAATAAAAACATTTCTGGAAAATCAAAACTTGTTGCCACAACATCTCCTCAAGTTTTTCCATTTTATTTTTTTCTTTTTCTATATTTTAAACCTGTAGTATAATAATTTATATGGACAATGTTTATGATATTTTAATTTAATCTAGAAAGATCCAATCCAAGATTTGTTCCTCCAAGATCCAAGATTTGTTCTTTTTTTTTATTAATAAAGGTTTAGGTTGAGCTAGAGCATTAGTAATCAATAGACTTTAGGTTCGTAATGAGAATCTTCAAAACGTATGAGAATCTATTTGGCCACAGTTGGTGTTAATTTTCCTTAGATTTATGCAACGATCATACCACTATAATGAAATAACTTTGAAAGCTCCTCAGAATATTTTCGCCTTTTCATTGACGGACAAAGACTGGTGAAGAGAAAGTGATCCATACTCTCTATCGCATAATGTTCTCTGGAAAATGTACAGTTTAGATCCACATGCATACCTAATCTAACATGTCTATACCGATAATACAATGACTCCGTAATAGTACTAATCAATTATCTTATTTCAGGTCTGGGCAGCGAAAGTATGCATTTGGATCTTTTCAAAATCAATTCCAGCCACAATCCTTTTGTTGTACTACAAGTTACACCTGCTTACCTCTACCCTGTGGTCAAGTCAAAAAAGCTTTTATTAATATAGAATTTGGGGGTTTATACAATCACATGAACAGAATGTAGTATCCTTAACGCTAAGTACAAGCTCTGATCCGCATTTTGCATCCGTCAACTAGTTTTCTGTAATACTCTCATGACTCAATCTAAATTTTATCTAAGAAGTTTTGGTATTTTCTTAAAAACTGCCTTCATTTCTGTCCATTATTCAATATACATAAAATGCTTTTAGATATTTGTACCAGCTGATTTCTTAACCAAATTCTCATTTATTTTCTGAACCTTAATATTCTGTGTATGATTTTTAGTAATTTCTAATGTGATTGTGATTTAAACAATTGCTTTTGTGCCAACATAATTTAAAATAATTCAATAAATTGCTAATCTTTTTATTAATTGACTAAATAAATATTAAAATTATCATATAGAAGAATCTTTTCTTGGAAGACAAATTTTCTCTATTGATATTTCTTCCCTTAACTCAGTGAAAATTATTAGAAGTCGTCAACTAAAATAAAGACATTAAAAAAAGAAAACCTTAAATATATAATTTTTCTTGTAATATTGAACTAGTAAAAGAAAATGAATGAATATAATGTTTTACTTGACCAGTAATAATGAATATTTTCCAGCAATTTTTTTTTTTATTATTTTTCTTTTAAATAAATATCATGCCGGTCAGTATATAAAAGAGACCCGATTCATTTGTCTACCATCTGCTTAAAAAAATTCTGAACAAAAAAAAAATTAATAATGTACACCACTTTATTATACTTTTCATGAATTTGGTTTTTTTTTTCTTTAGTGTATAATACTACATAATCACCATCGTCTCAAGCCCTAACCTAGAACTCCCAAAATTAACGTGATTTTAAGAAAAATCACCCATTAGATCTTTTAATAATAAAAGTTTTTTTTTGTTATTTCGTTATTTTCATGCTGTTGTTGTCCGCATAAGAAAAAAAAAATATTATAAAAAGTGGTTTCATTTTGTTTTTTTATGACCAATTTGTTTTTCTATTTTTTATTTTCTTTTTTTCTTTGCCTCATTTTTTTTTTTTTTGCTATATTATTTGAATGTATTTACTTAAACAAAAAAAAAATTATTATCTTGTCAATGTTGTTTTTCTTTTTGAATTAATGCTTCTTATTAACATTGTTGAACCACAAAGACTGTGTTGCAAATGAAAATTGTAGATAGTGAAAGTGTAGAAAAAATGAATGTTTTTTTTAATAAACGAGAATTCTTAAAAAACTATGGTTGTATCTATGATTATAAGACTCTTTTTACTGATTTTTTAGGATTTCACCGCCTGGTCATTCCAAAGGTCATAAGAATTGAATTTACTAAGGTGATAAAAGATTGAATTGAATTTATTTTGACGGTAAATGATTGCAGGTATCAAACCTTTTCATATCCTGTTATCGTACAAAACTGTCACTGCTTCGAAATAAGTTTCTTTTTCCTATGGAATAATGTGTATCTTCAAAAAACATAAAGAAAATCTATTATACCATCTTACTAATAGGAGATAACTATTTTACTACTTTAGGAGATAAGAATTTACTAACTAAATTCATATCTTTGTCTGCTCCAAATAAAATAACTGCTTTCATAATTCTCTACCTAAACTGCCTTCACAGTAAATAGGTTATAAGAATGGGGTATGAAAGTATAGAGAAGCGAATATTTTTGTCTAAAATTGAGGAGCTGTTATATGAATATTGTAATAGGAAAATATTAACTCTTCCTTAATGAAAATATAAATCCGCGAATACAAATGTGTGCAAAAATTTATATTTCCCTAGACTAAAAATTAAGTTTAATAACATATTTTTATCTGCTGGAGAGTAAAAGTTAGAAGAATGTAAAAATAATGATAAAATAATCGCTTTATTAAGAATTTCAAAGCCCCAAACCATATTATTTTAAACAAATTTATTTTTTGAAGAATTTTTTTTGTTTTTGTCCCAAATAATAAATTTTTCATTTTTTTTTCTATTACAGTCACGATCTGATGCCTATTGTTAAAAATTTTCAAAACTTGGAGATCATAAATTGCTAATAACAGTCTCAAAACCAATTATGTACTTTATAATGCAAATCATATAAAAAAAAATCGTAGACAAAGTAGAAAACGTTTTTAAAAATAAAAATATAATAAATTCCATACTATATGAGAGAAATAAGAAAAATCAAAAAAAAAAAGGACAATAGTCAGACGATACGCTATTTACCAACAATATGATTCAAACAAAAAAAAAAAAAAATTATGAAAAATTATGATAAATTAGTAAAATTGGGGTTTCAATAAATTTTTGTGACCCGAAAAACTCATAATTTTTCTAATACTTTATATTTTTCCGGATTATTTTTTCTATCATTTTTTATTATTTTTTGTATTTGGTTTTGGAAAGAACATTAAGGAAATATTTTTCGAAATCATTCATTTTTTTTTAATTTTGCTGAAAAAATTTTCCATTCTGTTATCGATTTTTTTTTAACGGCTAGACGGCAGGTCGTATACCTTGGTGTTTTTTCTTTCTTTCTTTTTACTTTCGGAACAATATCTTTAGAACGATATGGAAGAAAGGTCGTAGGATTGCTATAAAAATTAAAGAAGGAATTCTAGCAATGTTGAAGTCTCAAAAAAAACTTGATTTTATGGAAAAAAAATATATTAAACACAAAAATTGGTTCACAAAATCAAAAATCTAAATAAACGAAAAGTGCTAGAACAAAATTGGAACATCATATTAATATCGAATTAACTATTAATGCTTTTGGATAAAAATAATTTATTCGTTGTCCTATTAAATGTAGGTGTTTCATCATAAATTTTAAAAAATAAATGAAAATATTTTTTTGTCGCAGCACAAAAATCGGAAATAACACAAAAGAATAGTATAATTTTCTAATAATAATTTTCTAATTAAATTTTTTTATTCTTATTTTCTTAGAAAATATAATTGAAGAAAAACTCTTTTGTATATAATAATATATTTAATACCCAGAATTTTCAAAAACGCACATTTTCAAAATGGTAATAAAAATAATAACATAAAAAATTCGAGAATTGTGAATAATATTATTTATTTAAAAAAAAATTGGTAATTTTCTTTGAAATTTTACCGATGAAGAAAATTTTATAAAATTTGTTGCGATACATTTTCTTTAATTTAAAATAAAGAAACCTTATTTAATTCAGAAAAGCCTTTTACATTTTTAATAATATAATGTATATGAAATTTATTTTTTCTATTTTAAATATTCAAGGTTTGTTTTGATTAATATTATATATTTTTTTTTAGTGCATTTCCCTGCCACATAAATGTAACAAGGAAATTACACAGCCTTTCCTTTTTCAGGAGTGGTTGTACATGTCGTAAGGGGGAATTAATCTTACGACGTGAGTTTATACGCTCTGAAGCACTAGGTCACCGAGGCTCCCATTTGTATTAAATAGTATTTAATATTGATAGACTGATGATATTAAGCATCATTTATGAACCCCACATCGCCACTTTTCACTTATAAACTCTTTTTTTTTTTTACCAATAACCAAAAAATGTTTTTTTAGACCAATAAAAGATAAAATTATCTTTGATTTAATAAATTCATTTAATAAATAATATATACTTGAATATATAAACAAATATTTTTAATTAGGTATCTTAAATATTACTGATATTGTCACATTAATTTCAAATTAATAATAATAATTTTTATATGTATTTAAATATTAATTTTAATTAAATGTTTTTAATAAGGCATAATTTTTGTTTAAATGTTTTATGTTACGTTTCAGTTTATTTTTCAAATTATACTATTAGTCAAAATTATTAATATTTAAAGCTTTTTAAAGTTATTTCAGTTTAAAATAATATTCCTAAAAATTACTGTTTAAAAATTTTATTTTATAATATCCAGATATAGACAGCCATTCAATAAACTTAGCATTTAAATAAAATTTTCATTTATTTATTAATTTATATTAATATAACTAAACTATATAGGCTGGCTACTAAGACTAGTATAGGATGAATACTATTAGTTTATTACTTTTTCTGTAATTTTTTCTTAGAATTAAAACCACTTGCCATTTGTGCAAGCATTGTACCCACACTTTCTCTGTTAATAAACCACATGCTGAAGCTATGCAGATTTTAAGCACGCACTCCTTCGGTTAATAAGCCACGTGCTTAATCACTAGGCCACCAAGACTCCTACTGCGGGTCCTTTTCTTAATTTTTTCCTTATACGAAAATAATTGCATACTTCTAGGCTATTGATTAAAAAAAATGGAAGAATATTATTACGTACAATTTAGTGTCCTATATACCAATTTAAATAATTATTTGAATTTTTTTTTTATGTTTAAAAGAATTTTTTTAAGAAATATAGTTCAAGTCCATTTATACATTAAGAAAAATTATTTTAATTAATTTTTATTTTCCATTTGAAAGAAATTTTTTTTTTATATTGAAAGAAATATTTTTTGATTAAAAATTGCAATATGAGTGAATTAAATCGATTAATTTTTCTAGTTGTATATTGTAAATAAATTTCTTATTTTTAATCCACATATTTTTTAATCAAAAAATAAAAAGACACAATTAATGTTGATTATATTATCGGTTTTTGTCATCAAGAGAAATTTTTATTTCGTCAAACATAGATTTGGCATCTGTAACATCATTTGAATTTTAATTTTTCGAGACAAAAATATTGGAAGGATTGATATATATTAACTAATACTAAAGTTCATTTAATATTAACAATTAAATCTACTATTTCTCGTAAACAATGCTATATAAATTTAATTAATTTAAAATGGAAATGGAAATTTAATCAAAACTAAAATTTCTTTAATTTTTTTATTTTATTTTTTTATTTTTTTTTACGATTTAAAATGCATATATGTATATTTTCTTATTGATGTGGTTTCATGCACTATGATTAGACACTATTTTATAAAGCAAAAATATTTTGGACGCCTTAAAGAAATACTTCTTTATTAATTAAATTGTGAATTTTTGATATATCAAAAACAAGAATAAAAACGAAAAGTATTTTTGCTATTCACTTAATACTATTTTACATTCTAATAAATTTTCATAATATTTTAAGTATATTTTAGAATTTTTGAATGAATTAAATAATGTCGATTAAAATTAAGTTTAGTCGCAATTTATGGTAAAATTGAAATTTATGAATATTTTATAATATTTAATATTTAATATTTTCTTGTTTTTCAGATTTTCATTTTAAATCATGAATTAAATAAATTACCATTCATTATTTTAGACTTAAGAAGTAATTATAGTTGTTATCCTTGTTTTTTTTGAAAAATTAATAAATTCTTTGAATATTTAAAAAATTAATAAATTTTCAACTTCTCTGTAGCTTCTGTATTAACTTTTGTATAGTTTCTAAATTATTCCACTCTTTATAAGTACTATAGAGCAAAAAATTATGTATTAATAAAAAAAATTAATTCTTTTAATATTTTTTTTTACTTTTATTGAATTATAAGCATTTTTGAGGTATAAATTTGGAAAAAATATTTTGAGCAAAATATTTTATAATAAAGTTTTGAACACTTTTTTGTGGCATCTGTATAAATTCTGGGGGTACGACTGAATAAATTACGTTTTAAATACCGCGAGGGAGATATGTGGGTTCGAATCCCACACACGTCGTAAGAATAATTCCCTCTACAACATTTACAGTCACTTGGTTACTTGGTGCCACATTTAATCGCAGAGGAATAAACAAAAAAAAAAAAACTTTTCTTTGTAATAATCTAAAATCTTTTTTACTCACAAAATTCTAAAAATATTTGTGTTTAACATAAATGTGTCTAGACCATTGATATAATTTTAAGGACATTAGTTTTTCTTATAGTTATTGAGGAATATTATAAAAGTTTTTCATATTCTCTTTTATCTGAATATATCAAAAGAAACTTTGTACTTTTTTTTAATCTTTTTTTTCTAGGAAATATAAAATACCATTTTTTTAAATGGTAAAATAGTTTTTTTTTTAAATTTTCTTAAATACGATATTAATTATAAATTAAACGAATCTTTAAATATTCATCAGTTTCTCTTCATTTTCAACTTTAAGATAAGAAAATTATAATAGCTAAAATATATATCTATAGATAAAAACAAAAAAAAATTATTTCTTGCATTAAGAAATTTTCTTTTCACCTTTTTCTTTCCATATAGTTTCAAAAGTATAATATTTCGTTAAATTTTTCTTACTGTACCTGCCATTGAATAAATTTATTATTTATTCCTTTCACGTATTTAATACATTTTACGGAATTTTTTTTTTTTTTTCTCTTTTCAAAACCCGCTAAAAATTTACATAATATTTGGAACAAATTTTTTTTATATATTGTTCAACTTATTTTTTATTTGTTTTGTTTTTTTTTTTATTTTTATTTTTTTTTTTGTTTTTGGCCTTATTTCAAGAATTTAATTTTAAATAAATTCCAGGTTATTTGTTCTCAATATATAAAGTCTAATAATATATCAAAACAAGTCATTTACACAAAATGGGGTTATCATTATATTTAAATAATCTGATATTTATTGATTCAAAAGAAATCAAAAGAAAATAATTTTTTTACAAACAATGACTTAACGCTTTTATTGACATGAGTAAAATTATCAGTAAATTTTTAAATAATGATAAAAAAAAAAAGCACCAATCAAAAAACAATTTTTCTGTCATATTTTAACAATAAAATTCATCAACATTTTTCGCAAATCAAATCGAAAATAACTTTTATACAAAAAAAAAAACAAAAAAAAAATTATTTTTCAAAATTTAAAAATAAATTTACTCTTTTAATGCCATACAAATATTATACACATATACACATGCTTCCTGTTAGAATCTAACGTAAATTTAACATAATGTAACGTTATGAACATAAAAAATAAATAAAAACAAACATCAAAAATGTTACTGTCACTCTACCAACATCAAATTTAATATACCAACTTTGCTTTTTTTTACTCTTTAATAACCAAAGTATAATGGCATTACGAAAATATGTTTATATATACATCCGTATATGTATGTAGAATATGTATATGTACATATTATGTATATTATAATATTATCTTTTATCATATATATATACCTATTATATATCTACTATATTATAGATAGGCAGCTGTACATCTCAATTGGAAAATTTTATTTGATTTATTAGGCGTGAATTCATATCCACTTTTGCTTTCTTAAGTTTTTGACAGAGTGTTTTTGCAAGGAGATTTTTTTTTTTTTTTTGATTTTTGTTGTTTTTATTTTTTTTTAAAACATAATATTATATACGTGTCAACACAATTACAGTCATTAACAAAAGTTTTATAATAAATTTTTAACAATTTTTAACCTTCTCCAGAAAAGAACACTTCTCTCTACTCTCTGACAACATTTAAAATAAAAATAAATTAACTATCTAGAATTTTATTTTAAAACGAATCAAATATTTTACATATGTGTTTAATTTAAGGACTCTTTCTCAGATCATGATAATTTTAATTTTATGATCAATATAGTTCAGAACTTGTCTATAGTCAAAATATTTTGAAAACAAACTAGAAACATAAATTTTTAAATGATGCTTTATTTGTAGTAAACTACATAATAAAACGATGAATCGAATGCCTAAAACTGAGCTTGAATTCAAATTCCACTTTTTCAAACAAAGAGTATATTTTAATTAGTAGATGTTGTTAGGAAAAAGTAGATTTGAGTTCAATGTCATTTTTAAGCATCCGACCCTATGTTTACAAAATATTTAGGAGTTTATTGTCACAATATATTTAAGCAATATTAGACTCTCCTTAGACGCTCCTTAAAAAAATGTAATCAATTTTAATCATTAAAAATAATATTATATATGTACATATATTTGATTTATATGTACATATATAATGATTTGTCAAGCAAATTACTCTCTTCAAAAAATATGTGGTTTTTTTTAGGTCAGCATAAAATGGTTGTCTATTCAGCTATATATGAAGATGTTTTATTTATCCGTTAACTGGTGGTTTAATGTCTAAATGATAAATTACTCGAAGAATTATAAAATGAATTTAAAAATTCTGAGTTATCACGAGAATAAGTTAAAACTTTTTAAATCAATAATATAAAACATGATTAGGTTTGAAATTAATAATCATTAACGTGTTTTAATTTTTTTTTTTTTAAGGGAGGTGAAAATCTTTCATAGACACCAAGAATATCCCCTTGGTGGTGTTAGATACTTACTGACTAAACCCATCTCTTTTTTTAGCCAATATAATAGGATAAAATCCCTAGACAACGTTGACTAAAGAGTAGTATATCCTATTACTCCTATCCTATTAGATAAGCATTCGGATTCGCAAACATTGGCAGTGAGACTGTCAGAAAACAAATCCGCCTATTATTATTACAATTTTGCTATCAATTACGAATTCATTAACAGTTAAAACATGTAGCAGGATATAAACACCTTCCTGCATGAGCTAATAATCGAACGCAACTTTATTCCGACTATAGATCACGCCCCTATGCTATAAGTCATATCACAATTCATTAGCGTTATACCATAAGTCATATTTTTTACGGCGTTTTTAGAATACATTTACGATACATTTAAATTTTTAGAATTAATTATAGAAAAATTTAATTTCAAGTTTATTCGTTGTATAATTTTTTGTCAATTACTGTACTGGATTGATATATAATTTCGATATGACGTTTTTGTTTTTTTACCATTATTATTTTTGTTATGAAAAAGAAATGAAGAAGAAAGTAAAATCTTTTGTCTCTTTTTCAAAAACAGTAGTCAGAAATTATCAACAAAAAAGAAGAAGAGTGTAAGAAATTTTTTTTTATACTTGAGAGGGTTGAAAGTTTGTTGAGAGCTGTTGTTAATTAAGAACATATTACTCTATATTAACGTATTTCCGGTTCTGACGGAAATATGTTTTTAAGATATTAAATATATTTTTCTCTTTCTCTTTCTCTTTTTGTTTTTTTTTTCCTTAATGAAGTTAAATTAGGAATGGGGTAATATATGAAATACCCACCTTAAAAGTCTTGTTATACAAATATGGGAATAATTAAAGAAAAAATTTTTTTCTCTATCTGGATTAAAACATATTTAAAATTTAAATGTAATTTTGTAGCAACAAATACAATTGGCGTTATAACTGTTGAAGTAATTTAAATTTTAAAGTTAAACTTATGTAAAATATATAAAATTTGTTTTACAAATGGAAAGTTCTATAATAATATACTTTAAATATCTAAGAGATGTTACTTAAAAATATACTTTTCGAAATATATGAAAACTTAAATTAAAAAAAAAAATAAAAAAAGAAAATGTAAACTTAAAATCTACTAAATTTTAAGTTGCAATAGAGAGATGCGTTTTTTGTTTAACATTTTTCAGATGTATAACAACTTACTTCTATTGAAATATTAATTTGTTTTTCGTTTCTTTTTTTATTTTCTCTTAAACACTTGTTTTTTTTTTTTGTTTCCAATACATTTTATTTTTTGTACATTTTAATATACGTATATCCATACTGTTCATGTTCTTATGTAAAATATCTCAACTAATATCAACTTATATTATCAAAACTACATATGTAAGTATTATATTATATGCTATTATACAAGTAGTACTTATCCTTAAAAACCTAAAAAAAAAATTGTTGTTTGAGTTTTTAGTAGTTGTTCAATAGTACTAGAACAAGTAACAATTACAGTTTAAATACTAAACTTTTTAAAAAAAAAAAAAAAAGGAATGAAAAATTCTTACTTTGAAAAAGCCGATGACTTATCATAAAGGCATAGGTTATAAAGACATATTTTACCAGGAATTCCGCATATGTCTTTCTTACTTTTTTAAATGATCCGTTAAGCCATATTCGCAATGTGGCTTTATGCCTCAACTTAAGCCAACTCATTTGAAGGGATCATAATGCCATATTCACTCGTTTACTTTAAAAGAAAAACTATATAAAACTTTATTACATATTACAATTATTCAATAAATTAAACAACTCTACAATCCTTAATCTATATAGGCTTTAATTCTTTTTGAATTAGATTTTGAAGATCCAGATATTATAATCTTTATTTTTGTCCTTCTGCCCCCTCCTTTCCGAAACATGTGTATATATGTACACAAAGATAATGAGATATTCAAATACGAGAATAATTTAATAATTACTTTATAACATAATTTTTTTTATAATTATATGACTTTATAATCCATTTAAATCTTTTAACTCAAGACAAATTGGTGAAATATGGCTTTATTTCTTATGGTTTTATGACGCCCCTTCGTAATTTCATATTGTGAGGCACTTTTTCAACTATCTTTGATATATAAAAGTTTATTTTGTTTTTTTTTTTTTTTGTTTTTAGTTTTGTTCAAATAGTTCTACACTTCTATCGTTTTACGTACGTACTTTTTTCTATATAATGGTTATATATAAATTTCCTGCAAAAAGAAACTACTAAATCAAATTTTTATAAAGGTATTATTCAAATAATTTTTAATTGAAAAATCATTCTAGATTTTAACACATTTTGCACGTAACATTTGTGAAGAAGCTGCAAAGATGAAGAAAAAGAGGAGAGAAAACAATTATATGTTGATTATTGATTTACTATTCTATTTATCTGATTATTGTATATCTGGTTGTATTGATCTCAAAAATTTCGCACTCGCTTGAAACAAATTTTTATACGTTATAAATATCATATGTATGAATATAAGAAAATCGATTCCGAACCTTTCATAACATTTAAACATTTCATAAAAAAGAACATTTCATAAGAGTATTTTCTAATGAAATATTTTCATTTTAAGTAATATCAAGTCACTTTGATTTTTAAAAATATTTTTTTTTGAATTATGAATTCAACCTAATTATAAAAACATGATATTCGACCCACGTTTGTATTACTAAAACATGATATTCGGCCCACGTTTGCATAAATTTTAATCTCATATATATCTACTTATGTAATTTTTTGTTTAATATTTTAATATTTAAATATAAAAAAACAGATAATGGAAAAAATCAAGGGCTTTTAAAAAAGCACATTTATAAAATTGAAAAATTTGCCTTAATAAGCCTAGAGTCATCAGTAGATATATTAAAAAATAAATGTTGATAATAAATTGATCTTTGTTTGATTTTTTTTTGGTAAGAACAAATAGAAAATTGAAAAAAAAAAACAATTTCATCAATTTTAAACTAACTCCATACTATTAAAACAAATTATTGGCACAAACAAAAATATAATGTTGGAGCTTTAATTTTTGTATATTACTTCAAAAAAATGTAGACAGATGCCCAAGTTACAGGTGTTTAAAAAAAGAAAATTTTCAGTTTTTGACCCCTTACAGTTCCTAAATGGAGAACGATACAAAACTATTTTCTGAAATGACTCATACTTATTTCCAAAGATCAAAGTCCTCTAAAAATTCTAGCTTCTAAGTTAAACAGTTTGAAAGATAGAAGGGGTCCAAATTTTTGCAAAAATATTGAGTTTCACATAACGGTATATTATTGTGACGCATGACAAAGCTACATATTTATAAAGTTTATAAAAACAGCTATCTTTTAGCGATTTTAGATTGAAAATATGTTTTATAGAACCTGAGTTATAACAATTTAAAGATAGGGCTTTTTAGAACTTTGTACGGCTGTAGCTGTAGATGGGTGGGGTTACAGAAAAAGTTGTTCAACAAAATTATTTTTTTGACGGTCCTTTTCCGTAGTTAAAATTAAATAATTGTGTTATTTCAAACGTTGTAGAAGTTTTGTAAACATCCAGACGGACGGACAGATGCACAGAGTGAAACTAATAAGCACATTTATTCAAAATTTTTTTGAAAATATGCTAAATATTACTATAGCATTATGTTTAATTTGGAAAAATATTTTTGTATTTCTTTTAACACCTAACCTTAAAACAAAAAAAAACAAATGGAAATGGGACAGTAATAATATTATTTCTTATAACGAAATAACATAATCTTAAGTCTCATAATATTATATTATAATTATTATTTTGGAATATAATATGAATATCTGTTTCCAACTTTGAATTAAGTGATCCTAAAGTATAGTTCAAGAAGGTCGTTTGTTTTTCTTTTAATTCTTTTCATCAAACATCACCACAGATTAAAAAATTCTCTTCGTAATAAATATAATATGCTGAGGGAAAGTACCGCATATATATACAATCTACCAAGAAATTTGCATTTAATTTTTATTTTTTTTATTTCTTTTTTTTTAATACATAATGTATTTTTATTCTTACTTTATTTTTATACACCTTATTATGAATATTCTTGTATTTATTTATCATCCACAATTTTTATTCTCAACCGCAAATAACTTCTACTGCTTTATGTAAGCATGGTATAGAAATTGAGTTCCAGAATCCACAACATGAATATTTAAAAACTGCAAGGAATTGACAAAGATAAAAATTACAAAAATAAATAAAAATAAAAAAGGAAAATTCAAAAACGAAAGTAAATTATAATTAGGTATACAAAAAAATCTTTGTGTTTGCATCTTGTTTTTTTTTTAAGAGAAAAGTAAAAGCAAAGAAAACAAAAACTGGAAAAAAAAAGAAATAATTCTTCATATTATTCATTTATTTTTACATAATGTCGTTATTAAAGGTGTAATTCGATTTAACGTGTCCGTCGGTCCGTAGTAACCTACTATATATGAGCATCTGGGCATCTGGACAAATACGGGCCATGGGTTCGGATTCTGGAAGCTTCCGAATGTTTCCGGAGCAAAAGAGATTATCCCCAAAACCAACAAAGATAGAACCAGGAACCTTTAAATTTGATACAATGATGTTCCTTCATGTTTGATTTATGTCTCTGAAATTTGAGAGGATTTGGTTAATGGGTTCGGATTTTCGATGCTTCCGAACGAGCCCGAAGCAAAAGAGATTATCTACAAAACCAACAACGGTAGATGGGACCTTTGAATCTAGTACAATGGTGTTTTTTCGTGTTTGATTTACGACTCTGAAATTTGAAAGGATTTGGTTCATGGATTTTGGAAGCTTCCGAACGAGTCCCAGAGCAAACGAGCATATGTCCAAAACCAATAAAGATAGAATCTTTATTTTTGTACAAGGGTGTTCTGTTATGTTTCTGTAAAAACTGACATTTGGGACAATATGAACCATGGGTTCGTATTTTGGAAACTTCCCAACGAGCAATAGAGCAAACGAGCACATTTCCAAAACCAACAAAGATAGAACCTTCAAAATTGGTGCAAGAGTCTTGTTTTATACCCCTGAAATTTGAGATGTATTGGATTGTCAAACAATTTGAGCCCAAGCCCTAACAAGCATATCTTCGAAATTAATAGGGATAGAAACTTGAAACTTTGTACAAGGGTGTTAAAGCATGCCTCTTTCACGTTCTTGAAATTCGAGCTGAATAAGGAAGAAAAGGGAGGCTGTTCAAGCAGCTTCCAAAAGTTATGGATTTTTAATTTAATTTGATAGGTGTAGGGTATTAATAAGTCGGTTGCATCGACTTACTGTTACATTTACTCGTTTTATTCTCAAATTTTGATTAAGGTTGATCTAATCCAAGAGTTAAAGAGCTGTTTCATTTTTTGTTTTAATTAAACATTTTTTGTATTAATTGACAAAACCAGAATCAAAAATAGTATTATATCAAAATCTATAGCTACAGTAGTATAGTCATAACGGCTTAATAATGAAAATAAAATAATGATTCAAGAAACTAAAATTTCGTCCAATATGAATAGCAAATGATTTAATGGTACTATGTACTATGAATAGCAAATGACTTAATGGTATGGTACTAATATACAAGTAAAAAACTAAAAAAAAATAATTAATCAAAATAAACATTAAAAATTTATATAGTAAAAAATTGAATAAAAGCTAAAATTTATGTGACTGCATCTGATGGCAGCTAAATACCCAGAACAGAGGAGTTTATAATAAAAACTGTAAAATATAGAAAATGTATAAAAAATTAAAAAATCAAAACCACGTCACAAAAACTTAATACTATTTACAACCTTATTTTTTGCTTTTATAATAGTAAAAAAATTATCCTATCAGCAATTTTCCTTAATTTTTAAAGTTAATATTTTTTATTCACATTTGTAAAAAAAAAATACAAAAAATACTGAAATTTACAATTTTGACTTATGTTATTATTCTCGGATTCATAAAACATTACAAAGAAAAAGACGGTTTTTTTGTTTCCCTGAAAGTCAAAAACAAAACTATTCCAGAATATTACCGTAAATGAGTGAATGCAAGATCGCATTGTAATTTAATTTCATTTCTTTTTGTCTTCATGGTTTTCTTTTTAAAAATAAAAAATTCTCTATAAAGAAAAAAAATTTTGTTATTCACAAAAAGTTATTTAAAGAAATTATAACTGGACTGAAAAAAGATTAAATCCTGTAAATCGTAAGGATAAATAAACCAAGTGTAAAATAAATTTCACCATGAAAATAATTTTTTTTTAAGATAGTTAAAATAAACTCGAAATATCCGCTTAATTTCATTTTAGAAAAACAGAAAGAGGAAATATTAAAATATTTTTTTTTAAAACATCTCGAAGCATAATTTTATACTACATTGTGCATATTCGCGAAAAACTGCATACAACTTTATTTCAAACACATGAGTATAGCAGCTGAAGTATACGTCATAAACTTTATATAAAATATATATTTGAATTTTGTATAAAATGTATATTTCATAAAAGTGAGAGTTTTGAAATAAATATTTATTTTAAATGAATAAACATAAAATTTTTGTAACCAATAAATTCTTACCATATATTTACCATATTACGGCAAAAATTTTGTAAAAATTTTATAACGATGTGTGATTCAAATTATTGAAACTAAAAAATATTTGTTTTCTTTTTTGTACCCTTACTCCTCATAAAAATATAACGCCTTCACAAGACATTAACATCGATTTGCAACTATTGCTCTGCATTTTCCAAGAGTATTATATTAATTTTATTCAACTCCAGAAGATTTGTTAGTCGTTAGGTATTGTTCCGGTGACCACGTTTTCTAGTGACTTCCGGATTCTTTTTAGAACCATTCTAGTTATGTTTTCTGGCTATTTTATAAGTATATACACTATCCATTTTTATTTTCATTGGATTATTTATTTCATAAATGATTCCTCTTGAAATGGAAAGGCAAAACGTAATGCAACGATAAATTGGTATTGAATTAAAAAAAAAATGTTTACGATCCTTCTTTAAAGTCATAAAAACTTTTTGAAAAATTAAAAATAGCTTAAAAACTATTTTTCGTTGAAGATAAGGGTAACGAGTCGATTCCATTAGAACTATTCCAATAGACACAATTTCACTAAACATAATTCCGTAAATGTGTATATAGTGGTACTGTTCTAGTGGAACGCGCCTGAAATCGAGATAAGTGTCGAAAAGCAATCCAATAAACAACTATACAAATAATCTTTGCCAAACAGACGGGTAAATTACAACATTTTTTGTCTGGAAAAAAGTTGATTTTGAGATTTATTAAAATACGCAGTAAACCATTTATTTTATATTCTATAAAGTATGTAACATCGCAGATGTTGAAAGAAAATGTTATAAACACAAGTAGCTAATAGAGGGTTTAATTATTAGTAGGTAGTATTTTCTGTTATTTTGTTTTAATTTTGTTTATAAGTGGATATTTAGATACCTCGGCAAAACTCCTTTACTATCTTGTTCTTACTTTGTTTACTATTTTATCCAAACTTTCTTTCATGTTTCATCCAATTAACATTTCTTGATGCTTTATCCTGTTAACATTCTCTGTTCTTTTTTTTTAACATTAAACATTAATTATTAAAAGTGAACTCTAATTATTGTACCTTCCACAAGAATGACACTCTGATATATTCTTCAAAAAATTGACATTCCTTACATAATGACACAAAATAAAATACTAATTCACAATAAATATTATAATTTATAAATAGTTATCTATGTACATAAAAAACATGTGGGACATCTTAAAAACAAAAAAAAACAAAATTTGAGGTGTATAAGAATCAAAGCAAGCAAACGGGTAATGGTTTAGATAAACAATAAGAAACTTATTTATCTTCCTATAAAAATGATAAATTAAATTCAATTAAATTTTACTAATGTTTAAGGAATCAAAGTTAAGGGGTCTCGGTGGCCTAATTGGTAAGAGCGTGAATTTGAATACTACACACGTTGTAAGAGTTATTCCCCCTTAAGACATTTACAGCCAGAGAAATGCACTACAAAAAAAAAAAAATAAAAGAAAAGTCAAACAAATCTAAATCCAGTAAAAATGTCCTTTCATAAAATATTAAATCATAAACATAATTTCTCTTAATTTTTTAGAACTCATTTTCCTTATATAATTTATGGTCGAAAATTTATTGTTTCCCAAGGACTTAAGTTTAATACATAACGCATTATTTCATGCAATAAAAATAATTAGTTAGATGGAAGTTTTTTTCCATTTTATCCAGTTACTATAACAATACAGTTAATTACTTTAATTTTTTGAATTAGAATTCAAAAAGTCGAATATAAAATCAGGAGCTCCCGCCATGAAATCCCTTTATATAATGCCCTATATAAAAAATCATTCTTTTCTATTCTACTATAATGATGATATAGTAGATAAATCAAAGTGAAGTCCCTCAATTCTTGTTATATATACAAGGTTGATATTTAAGATGTTTTTATGATCCCAATTAGATTTTGCACCTACCATCTGTGTTCGGTTTCTTTTAAAAAATATTCTAATCTTAGTATTATAACAAAATGGCATTTATATTACCAAATAATTACTAAATTATCTACAGAATTGTTTATACAGAATTTATCCTTTAAATTTGTAATTCCTTAACACTATTCAGAAAATACACATTATATTTAATTAATTATTAAGGAAAAATACAGAAGAAATTTCGAATAAATTAAAACCGATTTCTAAATAATTTTACTGTTAAATCGTCAAGAAGGTTTAATTTTTAGTGAATAATAAAAAGAATAAAGCAAAATTTAAATTTGTTTTGTTTAAAACTTTCAAATTGAATGTTGAATTAAATTAAAAAAAAAAAAATACAAGAAAAAGTGTAGAAATAATTGTCTTAACTCTATAGGATACCCTCGCAAATCAAAAATATACTGGTTGCATAAAGTTTATTAATCTTTCAAAAAATTTAAGATATCTAACTTATATTAATTAATTAAGTACATGTATACATGTATACATGTATATTTCTAAGTTTTATAACACCTGCTCGATTTCACCGCACTAAACCAACAAAATATTATAGAACTTCTTGTCATAAAAGTTCATCATCTTTTACTAAATTTTAGATGTCTAGCTTTCTTAAGTATACTAAGATATAAGCCTATAAATTTCGCAACTATCCGAACCTAACCAAACTAGCCAAATTTTGCAGAAGTCGTTACCGCATTAAACTAAACTTTTTTTTTTTACAAACTTTGAAGTATTTAGCCTAATTAAACACTGAGTTATGTTCATATAAAAACTGAAATTGTATCCGAGCAAATGAAGTCAGCTAATCTGTCATACTTATATTCTATTTCTAACACATAGCGAGCATAAATGTCATTATTATAAAAAGAAATGATTAAAATTCCAAAATCTTAAGTCTATATTATTTTTTTAATTATCATACAGATGACTGTATGTACATATATTATGTTAAATGCCAAATGGACTCAGATTTGGAAACTGACCAAGAATATACATTTCCATGTTTATCGGGTCTCTTTTAAGGTTTCATAAACGCAATGGCAAATTTATTATACTCTTATACTATATATACAGGTATAAAAAAATAAATCAAATAAGAAGAAAAGAGAAATAAAGAAAGCAATGAAAAAAAGAATAAAATGAGGAAAAAATTAGAAACAAAAACAACAGTAAGTAAAGAATATAATAAAAAAAAGAGAAAGAAAGAGAAGAATGAAAAAAAAATTGTATGTATAAAATAAAAGTATGTATTTACACACGAGCACTTAGAAAAGAAATTAAATTTCCCGATAAAACAGTATTTTATAGATACTTTGGAAGTTGAAGTTAAGAAATGAAGTTAGCTAAGATTTTTAAGCTAAATAAAATGACATAAAACTAAAATAAATAGGACCATATTGATTCAAATGTTAAATGTGATAACGTCTTTCAATTTCTTCACTCGACATAAATTTTACGAGTAAATCCTAAAACATCGTATCCATTCATTCAATATTTTTAGAATGTTCTCATTACCTCCACTTTACTTTTTTCTCTGGTTCGAATATTTACATACCTCTTACGAAAACAAAATTCACCACTCCAACTCATCAAACTAAAGAATAATACCGAAGAAGAATATTGTGACCACTTAAACTAGAATAATATAGGATTCTATTAATAAGATTTCAATACTTTTACAACTTCATAAAGAATTGATTTTGAATAACTTAAGAGACACGTAAAGTGCAATGTGTTAATGTAAACCAGTTTAAAGAAAGGTCAAGTAAAAACATTTATTTATTCATTTGAAGTAAACAGACAGATTAAAATAAATACAAAAAAAAAAAAATGATGGCACAAGCAAAAGTAGACTAGTTTTTTTGTACAACAAGCTAAAAGTCATTACAAAGGCTTGCATTAAAAAAGGAAATATAAAGAAAATATGTAGTAAGATTATATTAAAAAAAAAATTTTATGAAAGTTAATAGAATAAAGGATATAAAGTGAGATATAAGAATTGAATAAGTATGATTAAGCCGATTGCAAGAAAAATAATTCTAAAAAGAAAATTATAAAGCTTTAAGAAAATAAAGGATAAAGAAAATAACAAAAACAAACTCATTCAAAAAAAATAGCCAAGGTGTTGCTTCATTATAATTTTAATTTAAAAAAAGACTTCAAAATTTTTTTTTTTTTTTTTTATATAACTTTTTTATTTTGCTTTGTTTATAGTTAAGAGATTTTAAATGAAATGAAAAATGAAATTAAATATTTTTAGTTCATTTAGAACACAAGCTTCACTTCATTATATAAAATGAAAATGAAAAAAAAAATAAAACTTAAGAAAAATAAATTGGAGTACAAGCAAGTAAAAATAAAACTAATTTTCCAGCACAAACTTTTCTTTTTGGATTATTATTCGTATGCAATTATTTTAATTATGTATAAAATTTTCTAAATAACAAATCTTGGAAAGCTTTAAGATATAATTTAAATTTACGGAGAAACAGATACTATATTTTTCTCAACTTTAACTTTGTAAAAATATTCCTATAATAAATTAGAAACATTTAGATTAGATCGTGTCTGGGCCAAAGGTACATCTAAGAGCAAAATGTAAGACATGCTGAGAAAATGATGGAAATGTTATACACAATGTTGGAACTTCACGACATGAGAACATTTCGATCTCAATAAATCCGCATTCATTATTACATGGGTTTACATTATTACATACTTATAGTATGTATGACTACTAAAAACTTTAAACAAAATTACAAATTAAATCATTTTTTAATCAACGAAAAATTTAATTTTTATAGTCTTTAAAATTTTTCTATTCTCCATCATTTTTAATTCAAAAATAAAATCTTTAAACGTAATCGGTTCCTTAAATTTACTTTGCTTATTATTAGTGCCGTACAAATTACAAAATAATTTGATTATAGAGAATCACACTGTAAATAATTATAATTGTGTAACGTTTTCAACTGAGTGAGTTTAAGTTTTATAGGACAATTAAAAAAAAAAAGGATAAATTCTTGAATGAAAATATCTAGAATTTTATTTATAAATCAAATGGTTGGTTCATTGGTATAAATGGCTCACCCCGCCATGTAACGCTTTAAATCTGTTTTGCTACCACTTTCCATGGCTTATATTAAGGTTATATTGAGTTTAATTCTTAGATCTAATTCGCGCCTCTTAAGACCCTTATTATTTCTGCATGTTGCTTAACCGTTAAATCTTTATCGTTAAATTCATGGCTACACGGATTTACTCTTCTGATCCTAGTCAGCACTGGTCATTTACAGGTAAAGTGTATAATGGTTTCTTTCTTATCCTCTTTACCACAATTGTGGCATGATAGAATCAATGGGATACCTAGTCAGGCAGCATGTTTACCAACTGCTTAGTGCCCCTTAATTTTAAGTGCTTTGTTGTTGAAACATGTATGAAAAAAATTAATTAAGAGGGATTTTAGAGTTAGTTACAAAATCGGGATTTTAATAATTTGTTTAGTGGTGTTTTAGGACAGCAGCCTCTACTACTTCAAATGCTTTATTTCTAAAATTAATTAGTAAGGATTTCAAAATTTTATAAACAAAGAAATTCAATTCAAGGTTTTTTTCAAGATTTTATCCCAAAAAAATTTAAGTTTCCGAGATTTTTTTTCAAGGTCTTTTTTTTCTAGACGTTTTAATTCCAACTTAAAATAAATATGGGGATAACTCTAAATATAATACAAAGTAAATATTTCTGTATTACTTCCTGCAAAATGAAAAAAATTCGTGACCAGACAATCTAAGCAGCTTGTGGGAAACTATAAGTGAAAAAATTATGAAAAAATCATACCAGTAAACCAGTACCAGAAACCAGTAAAAAACAACTAAAAATCCTAACAATTTTCAATATCGGAACATTGTTGACTAATTAGACACTTGCAGACAATTAGAATAGAAAACGATAATATATGCAGATTCTGTCAAGAAGAACAAGAATCTCCGGGGCACATACTTAAAAACTGCGCAACTTTCCTCTAAGCTAGACATGTATATCTAGGAACATATTGCTTTACAGAAGATGAACTGAATACTCTAACTGTTGTACAGGTCTTAATTTTCTTAGGAGCAGTAGGGTTACCAGAAGTACTATAAGGTTAATTTTGAAAAATATTTTTAAATTTTGATTTATATCTAAACAATTTTTTCAAATTATTTTTTTACTTTTAAATATTTTATTTTAAGCATGGTTTTTGCATCCTTTTCCTTAATAAAACTTAGAACTTAAAATTTAAATGATTCTATCAACCAAATTAATGTCTCAACGGTAAATATTGCAAGATCATTAACTCTGTATAAATATTAGTTACTAAGTAAATCTAAATAATGTTAATTTGGAAATAAAGACAGAGGAATAGAAAAGAAAAGAGTAGAATTTACAATACAATTAAAATTATTCTGTACATCTTATAGATAAATGTTATATGTGTATATTATAAATAAATGTTGTATAATTTCATTGAATAAAAATGGAAAAATAATTTCAATTTTTATTTATTTTACAATTATTATTTTTTTTTGAAAAAATTTTTCATTGTTATAAAAAAATTTAAATAATAATAAAAAAAAATTTATAAAAATTCTTGTAAACATTTTCAATTAATAACGTTTTGTTTTTTCTTTTAAATTTTGTTTTTTTCTTTTTCATTATTGGCGAAAAATTTATGAGATTAAAAAAGTTTTAAATTAAAATATGAAAACGTAACAAAACTAACAATAAAGTAAAATAATAAAAACTTTCTTAACCACTTTTTAACAATTAATGTCGAATCGATTTAAGTTACAAAAATTTAAATGTATCTAAAAATGTTCTTACCTTTCTAAAAACATCTTTGTTAATTGTTAAAAAGTGTAGACGATATTGACTAACAAAGATCGCAGGCTCAAATTTTATAGATACATAATTAACGATTAAGTGGAATGAAAATCGCAGTTTGAGAAAAATATAAATTAAAATTGTCTGGTAAAATAGGGTTGCTAAAATGTTATCTTTTTTTTTAAATCATGTTTTTTTCCAACGTATGTCAGAATCAGCGTACGAAACTGTGTAAAAACAAATTTTCTATAAGGGGGCTTAAGGACCCCTTAAACAATTAAATTCCACTTCTCTTTAAGACAGAATAATAACATGCGATAAGTGTATCTATAGTAATGCAATCGACAAAGAATAGAAATGTTAAAAAATAAATAATGATAAGTACAAAAAAAAAACATTTAGTATGAAAAATCTACAAAGAACCCAACTTTAAAGTGAACTTTATCTTTAATGAATCAATTGAGTGTGTAAACAAACAATTAGTGTGGGTTTGGAAAAAATTATTTAACATATTGCATTTCTGTTTTACCCAAAACAATATGATAATAACTTGCATTAAGGTTAACTAAATTGTGTATAGTTGTTCGAAAATCCAAATAAGTATTTCAATAAACAACAATGCAGACGGTACCAATGGTTTTTAAAACCGTCTTTTAATAAACAACAAACCAACGGTTTTTAAAAGCGCACATTTTCAAAAGATAATACAAACGGTTTAGAATTGTGGCTTACACCAAAATTTGAAAATTTCATATATTACAGCAGCTTTAATTTTCGTGTCTTGCCGAAAAAAATTTGGACAGATACCTAAGTTGCAGATGTCTAAAAAACAAATTTTCAACTTTTGAACGCTAAATATATTTCTATAAAAATGGGGGTGGTATAAAAAAATAAAAAATATAGCATATAGAGGCAAGAAAATTTCTGGTCTTATAGCGTTTTTAAATTTATAAAACTACTACGCAGAGCCTGATATATATACATCTGAAAATAGGACTTTTGTGCAAATTTGAGGCTCTGTAATTTTGAAACCCTATACAACTAAAAGAAACCGTTAACTCACATAAAAATATATTATTGCAGCTTTAATTTTTATGTTTTACCGAAGAAAAATGTGTACAGGTGCCTAAGTTACAGGTTTTTAAAAATAGCAAATTTTCAATTTTTGAGCCCTAATAGCTTAAATTCCCTATCTAAAAGCGTGCCGGAGTTATGAAGATAGAAAATGCAAAATTAGGTTTTCACATATAACGGTAAATTTAAATACTAAATTAAAAAAACTATATAATTTATAGTTTAAAAAAAAAAACTATATAATTTTGATATTAATTTACAAAGGTAAAAAAAATTCCTGTCGAATGGCGTTTTCAGATTGAAAAAAAATTAGATATAAGCATTAAAAATTTTTCAAAGTTGGACGGGCTCCACAATGAATGCGGCCATATGAAAAAGTTGTTCTACAACATTAATTTTTTTATGAGACCGACTTATGGTTAAAATATTTTTTCGCTATCTTTAAAGGTGTAGAAGTTTTGTAAACAGACGCACGGACGGCCAGAGTGAAACTAATAGGCACATTATTTCAAAATTTTTTTGGAAATGTGTTAAAAATGACAGAGAGTATAACAAAAAAAATTAAACTTAACTTATCAATCAATTATATAGCAACTTAACAATCATTATATAAATGGAATAAAAAAAAAATTATATAATATTTATATAGGTATATTATGTAATATATAAGTATATAGAATAATATTTAAAAGTATATAATATGAATCTAAGTCCTTCGTTGCTTCATTCCATTTTTGTTTTTCATTTTACTTTTCATTCAGCAATAAATTATTAATGAATAATTTTTTAACAGATCATAATGAATTATCATTTTTAAAAGGAATTAAAAAATCATTAAAAAATAACAAAAAATAAAATAAGATTCCAATTATTGTTAAGAAATAAATTAATTTATAAAATAATTGTTCTAGAAATGACGACGCTATTACATAACGTTTAGAATGTTATCAATTTTTTACTTTTTATTTGAGCCAATGATGATGAGATGATGGTGATGATGATGACGATGTTGATGATGATGATAATTTTATTATTTAAAAGAAAATTTATCAAATTATATATTAAATATTACCAAATTTGATTAATACTTTCTATTCATATACATAATAAATTATTTTTCTTCATAATAACAACCATGACCACCATTTTTCTCTTTTACACCATTTTTCTTTTCATAAAGAATTTATAAATGAAAATATGCGAAAATAGATAGTAATTGTTTGAAAAATACGTATTTAATGAGTTTTTTAATCCAGTTTAATCATTTATTGTAAATATTTTACATATTACTATAATATTATTAAATTTTATTTTAAATTACTGAAGTTAGACTGGGTGCATTTAAACGTTAAATGGGCTGTAGTGTATTTTTAACATTTTATTTGACTAATTAATATTTTTAATATCAATTTTTTTTTTTTGGTATTTCTGACAACTTTAAATTATTGAAAATAATTCCCTATATTATACAAATAATATGTGTTATATATTTAGAAAAAATATCAAAAAAAACATTAGCTTCGACAAAGACTTTTTCGACTCGCCTCTACATTACTCTATTTTTAAAGAATTTAATATGGTATTTTTATAGTTTAATATTTAGGTTTTGGGTTGGATACGAAATCTCAATGGAAAAGGAAGTACAAACCTACTGTTGTAATCAACTACATAAAAGCCCTCAAAATTCAATATCCGCTCATATTCGGGTTTATTGATTGTAGTGTATTGTATTGATTATTAGGTTTAGGTTAGATTATATTAGGTTTTTATTATTCAGATGAGAATTAAGACCTTTTTGAAATAAGATGCTGTTTTGTTCATCACGCTTTCCTATTTCATTAATTAAAATTAGATTTTGTAGTGTCTACCATATATGATTCATTTTCATCTATATTAGATGATTGTTTTATTATTTTGAGTACATTTAACAAAGCATTAACTTAAAAACATTTTAAATTTGTATTTTTATTTTTGTAATAAAGTCTTATTATTTTTTCTGACAAAAACAAAAATTTAAACATTTTTGCCATTTGTTTCCGTGTGAATATATATGTATGCTATTTCCATAAAACTTAATCTGCATTTACAAGATTTGAGGTACCTAGCTTCAATAGACACTGAATAATTTACATATAAAGGAAGAAATTGTATGTTATGTATGTATGTTAGCTACTCCTACCATCGAACTTGCTGGATTTAAATAGCGAAACTAACAATTTTATAAAAGTGACATAAAGAAATTTCAGGCTTCTAGCTCCCTTATTTTTTAAGTTATCATACGGATGGACGGCCGTAAATGGCTTAATCGACTCGGAATTCGATTCTAAGCCGACCCATACACTTAAGTCTAAGTAATACGAAATGGCAAATTTATTATATCTTGCATATACGAGTACGTTTATACGAGTATAAAATATATTATGTCATTTTTTCACATTTTTTTAAGCGGAGTATCTGGGGGTCAGGACAAAATATTATATAAAATATAATAATATAATGTGAATAAAATAAATGTGTAATATAATTATAATTTAATACTTGTACCGTAATCACACCTGAAAAAGAAACGTTAATTTATTTCCTCATCCATTGTATGTGTAGCAATGGAACTACTAAAAAACATTTAACTTTTTATGGCTTATGGCTTATGGCTTATGAAACACGGTAACCAAATACAGCTTATTGATTTCTATGAGTTTAATAATTTAGTAGCGCTTTACTTTATGTCTCTAACTTTTTCCACAATATTTACAATATTAAGGTCTAATTTAATTGATATTATTACCCCTGAAAAGATTGAAAACAATTTAAAATAAGTGATTTAGATGATGATAAAATTTGTTACGAAAATTAAAGGCAAACATTTTTTTTAAGAGGAATGAAAATATAATTTTAATTATAATTATGCAATTTTTGTAGGAAGTTAAAAATTTACATTATATTTTCATATAACAAAAATATATATGAAAATAATAATAAATAAATGATGAGATGATTTTGTATTGTTCCCCTTTAAGTAAAAAAGCTAAAATTTTTTCTTAACTATTTAACAAAATAGTAAACTTTTAAACAAAAAATTAAAAAAAAAAGGAAAAACAAGATTAAAATCATAATATTATTATTACTATATTATCCTCAAGTAAAAATTAACCTTTAAGGTTTTATGTACTCATGTACCATCTTAAGTTAAAAACGAATGCATAGAAAAACTTGTACTTAAAAGAAACAAAATAGAAACGTTGTGTATTTAACAGAAACGAAAAGTAATGAAAGGGAAAGCAAAAACACAAAACTAGCGAACCGTGATGTTGTACAATATTATAAAAATTCTTTTATGCATATAATAATATAATCTGATAGATTTTTTATTACATTTGAAAACCAGCACCCCTGTCTAATTTAGCTACCATATTTGTATATTGTAACATTTTAGTTTTCTCTATAAAATATTAATAAGCTTCTTAAATTAATTTTAAACACAAAATTATAAAAATATTTTTCAAGAAAATTTTGAAAAAAATTATATTTCAAAATAACAAATATGTAGACAAAAAAAATTGAATTTGCCTTGTTAACAGTCTTGTAATAAAATGTACGTAATTTTTCTGAAAATATTTTCCTTAAATTTTCAAATAAATTCATCTTATTGAATTAAAATCATCTTAAAGCTTCTTTATTTTTCTAAAGCTGGGTCTAGATTCTTTAAATCCAGCTCTTGATCTACAGCTAGACTAGATTTTCTAAATACCAGATATCTATAAAGTGGATGCCGAAATTTATTTTACGTTATATTTCATAAAATACGCTTACAATATCATGAAATGGCTTTGTCTATAATTTACCTGCAAAATGTGTAATCCCTGTGTCCCTTCTGAAAACTCACCCACTTTATTGAAATTTTTTTTTGGCAAAGTAATCTTCCGAGCTGCCCTAATAATACAGACTCAATAACAAGATAATTAAAATTGCATTTATTTGGAATAAACCCAATATTATATCTACAGTTTAATTCAAAATAAAACTTCGATGTTCCATTTTGTAAAATAAATAAATAAATATCAATCAACTAGCGGGACCAGTGCATGACCAGTATAGGTTACAGTTAAAATAAAATATTTAAAAAAATTAGAAAAATTAAACTTTTTTATATAAAAAATCTAAATATGTCAAAATATGTAATCTAAAAATTGATAAGTAAATATGTATTGCCGGTATATTGTCTAAATTGAATTTGACAACAAAATTTTTTAACAACACAAACTCTTAAACTGTTTTTACATTTCAAATTTTATATAAGTCCACATCTTAACAAACTATTTCCTTTTTTGACCCTAAAATATAAATACGGAAATTTTTATTTATTTTTATTTTCAGATTCAATTTTTATGTTAAAGAATTTATTTTTTATAAGTTGTTTTTTGCAACTAAACGTCAAAAATCGATTTTACACTATTTATTAAATACATAAAAATAAGTATTAAATACATATTCATATATCAATAATATAATAGAATTGATAGCTGTGGCAGTAAATGATACAAGATAATTTAATATTTCGTTATTTTCTATAGTCTAACTTTACAGATTATATTCTGCCAACTTTTATTTCTAAACGATGGTACATCATGGATTGTATATAATAGGATAGTACATAAAATAATCTCGAAGTACTAGTTAAGTACATGTAATTATAATCTATTATACAATCTACTCCTGTAAATTGTTTTAGGAGCTTTTTTTTTTTAGTTTATTGCATAGACAAGGATTGCAAAGACAATTACACAGCCTTTCCTTTACGTGTTTGGAATTCGAATTCACAATCCCTCAGTGTTTACAGTCTTTATTTTCATATGCTCTTATCCATTAGGCCACCGAGACGTCTTTTTAAGAGTAAAGATAATGAGATTAAGAAGAACCACATTATATTTTATAAGTTCAATAATCATCGGTTGAAAATCATTTAAAAAAAATATCCGAAATCCGGTTTTATGTCCGCCCTTATGTCTGTCTGCCCTTCCGTATGTTTTGTTCATTTACAAAATTTCTACACTATTTAAGACAAAAAAAAGAAATTTTGCATGTAGATAGATCTCATAAAAATTTAACAATTATGAAAGAAATAGTTTTTTGCAATTGGTAACTGCTTTCTCTTCAACACCAAAAGTTAATAACTTGATAGATATAAAATTGGGTAAGATCTATAAGAATTAACATAGATACTTCCGATTTCCAAACAAGATCTTGCATTCTCCGCCATTTAAAAATGGATCAAAAAATTAAAAAATTTATCAATTTTAGAATCCTGGAATCTCAACACTTAATATTCGCAGAATCTGAACAGTATGTATTATTATACATTAAAAGAATTATTTAGTTATGCGACAAGATTTCAAACTTTTTATTCATTTTTAAATTTACAGAATTGTAAAAGAACACAAAATATAAATAGTTTTATGTAAAATAATATAAACTGAAGAAGAATCGTTTAATAAGGTTAAATTACACATCGGGCCATAGAATAAATATAATTTATTTGTGTTATAACATTTACCATCGAAATATTTGTTTTTGAATATTCTATTCAACCATTAATTGTTTAATTATAAGAACTTATTAATTGAAGTTATATTTAAGGGCTAGCATTGATTCAACAATCTTTATAAATTTCAAAAACAAAAGACCAGCTATACAAATAACTTACATTGGTATCTTTTACCTTAATCATTCGAAACTTTTCATAAAAAACGAGGAAGAGTGCAGTAGAGTAGACTGTGTCAACTCTGGGATACCCGTATGAACGTAATATATCCTATTATAAAACTTGATCATCTTTTAAAAACATTCAGATGTTTTAGTACCGAACTACAGAGATATATTTATGTAAATTGTGGAGTTGTATGACAGCTACCCGAATCTAAATTTCAGATAGCTAGATTCAATAGACACTGAGTTATATTCATTTAAAAAGAGAAGCTGTATGGCAGCTACCCGAACCCGTCGCACCACCACAACCAAATTTTGCAAAAGTTGTTACCATAAAACTTGATCATCATTTGCAAAATTGCAGAAACCTAGCTTGAATAGATACTGAGTTATTTCTATATAAAGAAAGAAGTTGTATGGCAGCTACTCGAACCCGCCGACCGAAAATGTTGGATTTAAATAGCAAAACTAACAATTTTGCAAAAGTGACGTAAAAAAAATTTCAGCCTCCTAGCTCCTTTATTTTTTGAGTTATCGTGCGGACGGTCGGACGGACGGACGGACGGACGTACATGGCTTAATCGACTCAGAATTCGATTCTGAGCCGATCCATACATTTGACACTATATCTAGCTCGGCTTTTTTAAGGTGTCACAAACGTAATGGCAAATTTATTATACCCTTGAACATAGTTCATACGGGTATAAAAATTCATGAAATCTGTAGAAAAGTTCATTTTAAAGAAAATATCTGTGGTGAAAAGATATAAAATATTTTAGAACTATTATTTTACTGCATAGTGATTTACAATAATACAATTAGAAATGTTCAAAGTTACTTTGTTAACTTTAATTAAATAAAATTCAATTTCTATTAATTATGTTTTATTTAATAATATTATCAAGGAAGTGACTTTTATTTAATTTAAAACAGAAAAGAAAAAATATAATAATATAAAATAGAAGAACACAATAAATTGTATCCGTTTTATTATTTTTTTGTGTTTTTATTTATGAAAATAATATACATAATATATTTGAATACATATTATATACATAGGTATATTCGTATACATGTTATATTTAATAATCATTTTGCTTAAATAGTATAGTAAAACTCTGGTCACATTCGTTTACATACCAAACAAACCAAAACATTTTCTTTTGTACGTTAGCAAAGCTGTTCTTTAAAAATATACAAATTCATAAAATACTTTGTTATAAGAATTTATTTATAATTTAATTTTTAATTTCATAATAAATAATTTTGATTTTTTTTTTTTTTTGATTATTCCCCTGCCATATAAATGTGACAAGAAAATAAACATCCTTTCCTTTTCAGGCTTGGCTGTAAATATTGTAAAAGGGAATTATTCTTACGACGTGTGTGGGATGACTCCCTAGGGGTTGATAGCATATTTTATACTCTCTTACCGACTAGGCTATTGAGGTCCTATTATTTTTCTATTTGTTTTTCTTTTTTTTTTGATTTTTTTACAACTTTTGATGTTTCTTTTTGAATGTGGAATTAAATACGAAATATAGCTTAATACTTAATTTATTGTAGTTTTTATATTTTTTTTTCTTTCGCGAAGTGTAGATTTTTAAAAGACACCAAACTCTCTTAGTAATCTGTAACTTTTATCCACTAAAATCATCTGCTCCTCTGGTGTGTATAATGGTATCCTAACTGCAAAGGACTAATAATACTGGCTGAGGAATAGCAAAAAGAAATAGAAAATTACAAGCAGTTTATAAAAAAAATTTTTAAGAAAATTGTCATCTAAAAAATATAAAGGATATACTATTTATATTACTTATACATTTTGTTAGTCTAGTAGATTTTCGTAATTCATACTTCTATTTAATGAGAAAAGATTTCTTTAGACTTATTAAAGATAAAGGTACTAGAAAACAGAGCTTATTTATAAATAAAATATAAATATATAAAACAATGGCGCTGATTATACATTCAGTTAGTTTTAAGTTTTAACTGATTTTTAATCATATATTTGTTGTTGTAAAATTCAAATAGAAAAGAATAAAAAAAAGTTTAAACAATATAAATTTTTCTTTAGTTATTTCGTTTCCAATTGTTTCAAATTTCATAACAAATGTTTCCAGCCTTTTTTTTGCGAGGGTAGGTGGGAATCATCGAAAGACACTATAGAGGAGTGTAAACTAGCACGAGTTCTCTATGAGTGTGTGGGACTTTAATCCACTAAACACCACCTCTCTTTTTTGACCAAACAATAGGTTATACGACCTTAGTACTAATGTACTACCTGGTCATAGGAAGTTGAGTTAAGGAATGAAAATAGATTTCAAATTGGCAGGCATATTGTGAGCAAAGTTATTAATATTCACCTTGAATCTTTGCACTTTGTAAATGTAATCATCACCAATTCTGGGAAACACATGAGGTGGAAGATAGTTCCACATTCGTGATGTTCGTACTGTACAAACGAATTTCCATAAGCCTAAATGTGAAAATATTTTATGAGTGTATGTATGTATGTATCAGTATCAATGTATCAGTGTAATGTTGTCCTCGCATTATAACAATTTTGCATAAACAAAATAATAATTATGTATGTCCTTGTAAGATTTTTTAAATATATTATTTCACTTTCCAATTGTTGCTAACGAACGACAATTGCCATCAACTTCTGCTATATTAAAAAGTGTTAGTTAAAACTGGTAGTTTAATCACTTTTCAGTTTTTCGGTGCTGAAGCATTAACTGGAAAACTGAACGTGTAGTCCCAATAATAATTTATATGAAGATAAAATAATTTAAAGAAAATTAATCTACATATATACATTATGTTGAATAAACTTTATTTTATATAATGTTCTTTGATTTTACACTTGACAGTTAGTATGAAAATGCCACAGTTAAGTGTTAGTGTTTCTAATTTGAAGAAAATTTTTTTTCAAATAACGGATCTGGTTTTTCCAGAATATTTTAACAATTTATTTAATTAAATATCTGATTATCATTTAAAATTAAAGGATTATTCGATTAGTCAAGTAGCGCAAATCGATTTAAATAATAAATATATAATCGAATATCCAGATTACAAACCCTGTATTTCAACTTTTCAATTTAAAAATTGAAAAAATTGAACTAAAATTAAAATTTGTGTAGATTTTTAAATCCTATATTAAATGTGTGTTAACAAAGAGAAAATAAAAATATACCGTGAAATGAATATTATTTGGCAAATTCGTCTGCTAGAAAGAACTTCATCAATCTTTTTGAAATGTATTCAATATTGGGCTTATTACCAAGCATATTATCTATCTACACACACACACATTGTATACTTTAATAAAAAATTTCAATGAGAAGTAAAAAAATTCACTTTAACTATGCAAAAAAAAACTTTAGAACACCAAAAAAAAGTGTCCTATTTACTTGGACAAAAACTTTTTTTTTGTAAATATATGAAATTAAATTTAAAATTTTTTTTTTAGTTTTCTTTACATTAATAATTTTTCAAACCGGAACGCTCTACTTTAAATAAAGTCCTTTTTTTTTAAAGTAAAGCCAAAACAAAAAACGCATATATTTTAAACTAAAATATCGATTTTTATTTTAAAATGCATATTATATAAAAAATTAACAAATAACTGGGACTATATATAAAACATGAATTATTTATTATAAAATAAATAAAAAAAAAAATAAAAAGATAAAAATTGCAGGTACAAATTTTGGCACAGTTTCAAAATTTTCAACATCACTTGTGTAACATCATAACAAAAACATCCACTTCAAAAAACATTGCTCTAAAAACACGTAAACAACCACCAGATATTTAGTATCATACAAATAATTTTAACACCTGTCAAAGGGGGTGCTTTAAACTAACAAAACAACAAAAAAAAAAGAAGAATTAGTAAACAATCAAAAGCGTGATAGCGAGAAAAAACATTTATCATATTAAATGTAGGTACATACATAATATATACAACATATCATCATATGAGTACGTTTGAATAGAGTACATTTCAACTAATGTAAAAATTCAGAAACAAAATTAACCAAATTATTAGTATTAAAATTTTAATTATTTTTCTTTTACATTAAAATTTTAATATTTCAATTTAAGAAAATCAGATAGATGATGCCAATACGTAATACAGTTTCGTAAATTTGGAATTATCAAAATTAAAAAAAAAGTTTGTTTAATTTTAATTTATATTGCTTTAAAAGCAGATTATTTCATTTAAAATTAAAATAAGATGTGAAGCTGGGACTGAGTTAGTTTTATTAACTAAAATTTAAACAGAATTATAAATTTTTATCTTTTATAAAATAAGGCACAACTATAAAACTACAAAATTTAATAGATTCAAATGTCAACACTGAGGAGTACGTTTATGACTTCTCTACTGTAATTAGAGTTACAATGTGACAGATAAATTCGTTTTGAAATTATGAAGTAGACAAATATCGTTGGAAATGTAAAATTGAAATAACGGAGTTAACTTTTTTAACCATACTCGGGTGTACTGCAGTTAACGAGTGATACAAATGTTAATGTCAAAGTTTTTTGAAGTCTCATTATTTTTTTTTTATTTTGATATCAAATTTTGATATTATAAACCAACTTCTTAAAATTAAAAATTATTTAAAATAAATAAATGTTCCCATTTGATTTTGACAGTTCAAATTCTTATTTAACTGTTAATCGTTTTTAAATGGCAGAGTAAGGTTAACTATCAATGTGAATGTGGTATAGTTAATCCTATAAACCCGAAAACTCTTATCAGAGTAAAAATAATAGATTCAAATGTCAACACTGAGGAGTACGTTTATGACTTCTCTACTGTAATTAGAGTTACAATCTGACAGATAAATTCGTTTTGAAATTATGAAGTAGACAAATATCGTTCGAAATGTAAAATTGAATTAACGGAGCTAACTTTTTTAACCATACTGGGGAGTACTGCAGTTAACGAGTGATACAAATGTTAATGTCAAAGTTTTTTGAAGTCTCATTATTTTTTTTTTATTTTGATATCAAATTTTGATATTATAAACCAACTTCTTAAAATTAAAAATTATTTAAAATAAATAAATGTTCCCATTTGATTTTGACAGTTCAAATTCTTATTTAACTGTTAATCGTTTCTAAATGGCAGAGTAAGGTTAACTATCAATGTGAATGTGGTATAGTTAATCCTATAAACCCGAAAACTCTTATCAGAGTAAAAAATAAAACACACTACAATTGAAAACCACCGAATAAAGCTTGGAACATTAAAAAAATGGCAGCAAATTGCTGCTGTCAAAACAATAAAAAATATTTTAGAATATATTAAAAAGGCTCAAATAAAATGTATTAAAGATAACTATTTAATTTTTGCAGCATCATTTCATCTAATTATTTTTCAGAAGACATTTTTTTTTTTTAATCTTTTCAAAAATTAACCAAACTAAGTTATCAATAGATATCTACATTATGATAGGCGTGCTGTTTTATTGTGTCAACTTGTCTTTAATTACAAGAGACATTATTTTGAAAACGTCAAATTCGCTTTTTTCTAGCCGCCGTCGTATTATGTTTCATACAATAAGATTTAAGTTATTTACTAATAAAACAACAGAATTCTGAATTTAAAAGGTAGATTTTCAGTAGTGAAAATAGTTTAAAAAAAACCAAAAATTATTTTTAGGGTATTTTTTAAGTCAATTGAAAATGAATCAACTTTAAATTTTCGTTTTAGAATAATATATTGCACAATGTGCAAAATATTTTCACCCAAAACAATAAATTCACCAATATTTTTTTCTTCAATTCTTCTCCTGGTAACCTGGTTCCCTATTACTGAAAGAAAATACATATTAATAATTAAAATTTCACAAATGACAGAAAACAATATTAAATATTTTTTTTTGTTTTTTGTCACAATAATATTTATACTGCGCAAATATTTTAAAAATTTATTTTATTTGAAAAAATTTTCTTTGTAAATATAAATTTTTGAATAAAAATTATTTGCATTTTTTTCTACAAACTTGTGGGAGGAAATACTGTTACTCATAGTTTTCTTTAGAATTTTAAATTTTTAGTGAATAAAAACTGTTTATTTGAAAAATGTTGATTGTTTGCAAAATTGTTTAATATTTGAATAAAACCTAGAATTAATTTTGAATAAAAATATTTTACAAATTTTAATAAAAGATATAGCCGTCAGACGTCAAATTTTTCGCGACGGATATCATATTATTTCTCGTTAGCCATGTATTTAAATGGACTGCCCTGAATGGTGGCGGAATTTTCGCAACGAATTTTAAGTTGGCGGCAAAATAAGATAAATTTTAATTTTTATGTCGCCATTTTTTTTAGGCATTCATGACATGAATTTAAAAGATAAATAAAATAGACTATAGAAATAAATAAATATTCAAATTCAGTATTCAAAACAGTCATCAGTAAATTTTATAAAATTATAATTAAAAAATGCATTTTGTAGGAACTACTATTGCAATAATTCAAGCAATTTTTACAATTTTAAAAATTTTCTTCATTTTTAATTTTGATATTTGGATTTTGTTTTTATTTTCATTTGTTATTATTTTGTTCCTATGGCTGTTTGATAACATATGATAACATGATGATTCTGGTTATAACTAAATTTGGTTAGAACTGAAAATGATGATATTATGTATATACATACATACATGTTAGATATGTAAAAACTAATTTATTAAAACCAAAAAAATAAAGTGCACAAAAGTAAATCTGTACATACTGAAATGTACTTCAAAAAATTTTAAATATTTGTGTTTCGCCTTCACTTTTTTTATAAAATATAGATTTATTTAATCCGTTTGCCTGTAATAACAAGTTTCGTGGTAAAGATGCAAAACATTTTAGTCTGGATAAATCTCATAAATTTGATTATGTAACTGATCATAAATTTGGGACATCTCTGACATCCAAATCACACAAAAGTTTAAAATGAAAGAGTTATAATTATTGTCAGAAGCGAAAGATCTTATAAAGCTGTTATGGATCTGTTAAGATCTTAAAAAAATGTGTATGGTTAGGGATATGTTATATCCCTGGAATTTTGACACTGTACAATGTGAAATGCAACAATTAAAGTTCGTTCATTATATTTTTGTGAGATCTTTTATTTACCTAATATGGTATCCTTTTCAAAAATGAAAAAAGTAGATTGTATATATAATTATAATTTTTCACAATATTGGTTTATTCAAAACTTATATAAACTTCAACCTAAAATGTCCTCTGTACCCTTTTTTAAAACTGAGGATGAAGAATAATTATATTATAATATAAAGTATGTTATTGAACAAAGTGGGTTTTAAGAATATCCCAGCCTCAAAAACAAGTCCTTGTAAATGAACTATAATTAATTAATTTGATTCAAAATAATTAACTCGAAACGAAACCATAACTAATGAACTTTTCTATTTTTATTATTGAACAAATTAAATATAAAGGACACATTAAATAAAAAGAATTACCTCCAAACTTAGCATTAGACTACCTTTATTGCTGCTATATCCACATTAATTATATAAATATATATTATATACATTGATAAATTAGGATCGTATGTAAAAAATAACCTGTTGATTATTGCTCGGAAAATTTCAATATAAGACATGATACTTGTATTTGACAGATTTTGTTTCAAGTGGTGGGAGTTTTCAATTTTATTAGGATTAGGTGTTATACTATTTATTTGATATACATATGTATATGATAATTTATTATTAAAGTACATGAATACATTCCCTTTTATATTATTTACATTTTTTTTTATATACATCATATTATACATATAGATATGTATGTAAAAATGTTTTTAATACCTTTAGTACTTTTATACTTTATGGTAATTTTACGTGATAGAACAAAAAAAAATATTAATTTATTTTTTCGAATTTTTTTTTATGTAAGATAAATTACATACTTTTTTTTCACTTAAAAAAATTATCACAATTTTCATAAAAATTTTAACAATTTATTTTTATTTTAATATTTTTTTTTTTATTCTCATTCTTCACTTGCACTTTTTGCCAAATAGATTACGTTAAAATATTTAAAAAACAAAAATATGATAACTACACACAAAAAGTCTGATTCACATTACGCGAACGTGAAATGAAACAATAAAGAATAAAGAAACCAATAAAAAATAATAATTTAAAATAAAAGTTTTATTAAATTACTTTAAAAAGAATAAAATTAATTTTAAAATATATCACAGTTGATTCTATAATATCAAAGTACTGATACTGTTGGACTTTATACGACACAGCATTTACTCAAGGTTTTACTGTCGTTAAAAAATTCGTATTTTTTAGTTTCAAGTGGAAAAATTGCGATAATCCATCGCAATCAGATTGCGAACTCAGAACTGTTTCACCCGGTAACTGTAATATAACTTTTTCTAATTAAATATACCAAACTTTATTATTAGAAATTCGTGTGTTATTTGTGCAGCTCCAAAATATAAATAATTTTTTCTTTTTCTGCTTTTATATCTGCATTGGTTTAAGAATGAACAGAATGAAAAGTACGATACAAATTGAAGAGCACAAGATGACTGTTTAACCAATTCAGACAAGACGGAATGATTAGTAACAATATAATTTAGGTATTAAAAAAAAAATAATATGCTAATGATCTTCACTTAAACTAATCTATTTACAAATAACTGTATTAAATAACGCGAGCAGTAGAAGCATATATCTATGGTTAAATAAATTACAAAAAACTTTAGTTATAAATATTTTACCAAAGTAATTTATCAAAATATAAAATTTTGTAACACTAAGAACAAAAATCAAAACAGCTACTCTTTTTTTATAGTATAGACATACGTTAAAGATAGTTAACGGGTATATTAAAATTGATACTCCGTTTGTTACGCGTAAAAATATTTTTAAAACAGAATAAATAACAGAATTATTAATAAAAAATAATTCAATCAACAATCAAGTTGGATGTAGATAATTCGGAAATTAAAATTAAATTAAGGGTAGATAAGGAAGGTATTAAAGGTGGGTACGAATGGTAAGAGAGAAAATTCGAGAGAGTATTAAAGAGAGAAAAATGCTTGAAAGTAATGTTATAATTAGAGTGACATAGTATGTATATTGTATTGTAAACACTATAACGATTTTGTACCATTATTTTAGAATAAACAAGCACAACTATCTTCTTTTTATCATTTTTTTCATATTTATATCTTGGCGCTGGTTTTTAAGAAAACTAATTTAAAAAAAAAAATAAAATTCTGTCATAAAATTTTTCTTTTATATTATTTAAAATCTTTCAAATATTTTTATTGATTGTTCAACTGTAAATATAAGTATAAAATTTCATATGAAAGAAATATATCAGAATTATATTGATTTTTTGTTATATATCTATAAATTCTTCATTAGACCTAGAATAGAATATAATGCACAAATTTATGCAGGAGTTCCACAAACAGCATTGAGATGTCTAGATGAAGTACAAAGCGTATAGTACTTCGTTTAATAAACGATCCCCAACTCTGATTCCACTAAGTTATCGATGTATCATTATAATAGGTCTCACTGTATTTTATAGATAATTTGTTGAAACCTGTTCAGAAGAAATGCAAACCTTAATGTCTTTTCTTAAAAATTTCAACCAACATTCAAGAGGAGCTGCTGCTAAGAGGTTAACTTTATACTTTAAAAATGCTGAAGTAATACAGCTCCTCACATGGAAACTCGTTTGTATAATGCATAAAATGCAAAATGGGATAGCTTGCTACCGGAAGTACCTATTCCCAAAAGTTAGTACACGAATCGTTTATAATATTGTTAAATTCAAGAAGAACATCAAAATCTTTGTTCTAAACACTGTTTTTAATTACAGCCAGAAAGTTCCAATATTTTCCAATTTCTTTTATTCCTATATTTCTTTACTACTATTTTTTCCAATCCCAAACAAAACAGTAGTACAGGTTCTAATAATAAATAATGTTTAGTTTAAAAGGTAAAAATTAAAAAATCACATATTTATCCATATTTAAGATAAAACATATTTTGTATCATCCAGCCATTGGTGCAGTCGTTGACGCACCGCTTCTCATTCATAAGGGAATGAGAGGTCTCGGATTCGATTACCGGCTGGGTACAATAATTATAATATATAAAAAAAAAATATTCATATATCGCAATATATAAATACTTAATATATCATAATATCTCGTACACCCCGCATTCCTACCAGGAAACAGGGGTTATATCTACCTGGCACAATTAGGTACCACGGTACCTAGATATAAATAAATAAATATTTTGTATAATTTTGCAGAAATATTTCTATATACATATAAATATACAGAGTGTTTCCGACTCGATAGTCTTCCTTGAAATGGGTGGTCGGGCATGTCGAGGCGAACAAAAAATTGTTCTGGAGAGCGCGCTCTTTTCTGGACTCTTTTCGAGATATGAGGGGTTAAAGATGTTTTAGCGACTTTTCGTAAAACACTTTTGAATGGCTTGCTATGAGATAAAAAAAAAAAATACGGTTTGTAGAGTAAGTTGTCAGCTTTTTGTGTACTACTGATTCCCATACGATAACAGTTACAAAGTTATGAAGGTTCAAAATGATTTAAAATGAAAAGAATATGTTTCAAACTCAATTTTCTTTTGAAACATCCTGTATTTGGGGTACTTTTTATAGAATATATCGAAAGATTTTTTCAAGCCCTATAATTAGTACTTAACAACTTTTTCTCTATCTCTAACCGTTTTTCAGATATAAAGAATGGAAAAGTGCCCAATAAATATTCAGAAAAAGTGTCTTTGTATTTTCTTCAAGAACTTCAAAAAGTTACTTTTTATTTATCTGACATTTTCCCTATACATATTATATTATAAATAGTATAAAATATAACAATATATATATATATATATGTATATATGTATATTATATGTATAATATTATAACTGTACCTAAAATTATTAAAAATTTAAGGAGATAGGTACACATCCAATTAATTAAATTTTAAATTCATGATTTGATGATAAAACAAATGAGTTACAAAAATTGTTTACCCAAATATATCCTATACTAGAAAATCTCCTGTGCAATTGCACAATTTCTATAGATTCAAAAACATTTACGGTATCATACTGACTCCCTTAATAAACTACCTAAAAATTTCATTTTTACATCAGCACCATTAAAAAAAACTTTGGAATCACTTACTTACTTGATGTAATAGAAAAAAAACATAAAACAAATCTAAACACATAAAATTAAAAATGTTAGGTACCGTTTATTAATTTTTTCTCGCCGTTTTTTCGTGGCAGTAATTTTTGACAGTTTTTTAATCATTGAGAAAAAATGGTCCAAGCTAAAAACACATTCAGAGTAAAAGTTCGTGCCGATATCTCAAAAATTGTTTGAAACACATGTATAAAGTGCAAAAAACCGGCGAAAAGCCAACCAACACCAACCGCTACAACATTTTTTTTTTTGTTACATTTAAAACAATCCTAATAATCGAAATAATTTTAATATTTGTTAAAATTTTACCAGACTCTCTATTTTTCTTTAGTTTTAAAAAAAAATTTTATGTCGATGAAAAACAGTTGTTTTCGCCGCGAAATTACTTTAATTACCAAACTACCTTCAAGTCTTTTGCGTTTATTTTTTTTTTTGCTTGAAAAAAATTTGCTGAATTTATTTTATTTAAATGTACTTTGGAAGAGGTCTTTGGTATATTTTATAACAGATTCATGTCTCTGATAATGTAATTTCATAAATTTTCGGGGGCTTTTTTTTGTGACTGTCGTTTTCGACAGCTTTTTAATTTAATGGTCTAATAATAAATTAGTACAAAATTATTAATCTTTTGTTAGAGAAAGCTTCTAAATGATATTTTCTATGTCAGTTTTTTTTTTTTTAAGAAAAATATCCATTTCTATAATATTTGGTAAGTTCCAGACTGCTGTTATGATTATAATTATTTAAGTCTGCCGAATTTTATATTAATATATATATTATTTCGAATATTTTATGTTATACCTACCAGTTCTACCGAAAATTTAGCTTAAAAATCTAAATTTCAACCTAAATAAACAAAATTATTTTAAAGTCTGTTACGAAGCTTTTACCAGCTTTTATACTAATGAGAACAAAATCAAGAATAAAATCGGCCTATTATTTTTTTCTTATAAATATGAGGTTTACTATAAACTTTGCTCACTCTCACTTTTTCACTTTCAGACGTTTTAATTTTATTAAGAGTACCTATTTTTTTTTTTTTTTTTCCAAAACAAAGATTGAAAACGCCAATAGAAGATTAATAATTTATTTTTAATTTACCGCTGCAACCAGTTCATAATGGATGTGGCGGTCAAATTTAAAAATTAAAAATTTGCTGAATTTATTTTTATTGAAAATGTGTTTTTTAAGTATGTACTTTTCCTTTTTTGACTGTACTCACTTTTAATGAACGGTTTGTGTCTCTGACAATACTTCTAGTGGAAAATTTGGTCTCTGGTAATAATATTTACTAAATTTATTTATATTTTAATACGGTTTGTGTCTCTTGATAATACTTTGAGTTAAAGATTCGTGTCTCTGGTAACAAAATTTTAAATTATTAAATAAATATACAGAAATATCATCATTGCCAGTTTAGTTTACATTCAGTGTGAGCTGGTGTGAGTGTTTTATTATAGATATAAAATATTTTTTTTTACATGTGGGCAAGGTCTCGCCAACATCTTGTGTATTATTATTATAGATGGAATATAATCTATAATTATAATTTAGTAGTTTTCAGCAACACACTCCGTGAATGAATTCCGTTTCAAGCTTTGAACATCAATAACTACACATATTTTACGATTTTTCTACTATAAAACCTATACATAATATTAATAATAAAAAAACAAAAAACACATTTCATATTTATATTACAGTAGTATGGTACCTACGATAGTCGGTAGTATGTAACAAAACGTACGCAACAAAACAGAATAACAAAAAAAAAACAAAATTATAAGAGACATTCTCACTTACTCTCTTTAAAATTGTGTATTTTTTTTTTTCTTTCGAGTCGACTCAAAGTCAACGGTTCAACTATTCTTTGGCTATATGTAAGAAATGTAGTATGTACTTTAATTACGCATGTGCATTTAAAAATTGATAGAAATCATCATTTATCACAATATGTATTGAAATATTAAATAATGATATTGATCTGATATTAATAATCAATATGCATCTAAGTATGTACTTAAGTATGACAAGCGGGAAGAGTTTCTTTAAAATTCAAATATATAATTGTTTTGGTTTTGTACTTTTCTATTAAATTGTTGCATTTATGTGTGAATGTTTGTATATTATTTGAAGCGATTATAGAAAACTTTTCTAATTGTATTCTTTTTTTTTTTTGAATTCAATTTCTTCTCATATAAGTACTTAAATTTTAGTATACAGCAGTTCTTACAACCAAAATTATATTTGAATAATTTTTTATTTTTAAATATTTTGTATGTCAATTTTATGCAGGTTTACCGTTTGTACAATTGTGGTAATATTTGTACGGTCTTCTCGCTCTGTGTACCATGTACAATCTCAATCATGGATTGTACGCCAAATATACGGTCTTTTCAAATTTTAAATTTCTTACATTAGGGCAAGGTAAAACGAACAACAGCAATATTGTTACAGACAACGTGGTCTATTAAAAAAAATTAACTGAATTTTGCTTCAAACTTTGTTTGTGCATTTTACGAATGTTTTACGGATACCTATTCTGTTTTCTCCACGTACCTTTGAAACATTTATTTCGAACTCGATAAATAAATAGATATAATAGTCCTCACTCACAATACAAAATATTCTAAATATACGTACACCAACTACAGGCTCTTTTTATACAATTTAATTCTGTTTTGGCGTTATTTTAAAAATAATTTCAGTTAGTGTTTTGACGAATTTGGTTTTGCTTTCTGAATTTTTACGGATTGTTCTTTTTACATAAATTCTATTTTTCTAAACTGCAACTGTCTATTATATGAATTGGGATTTAACATAGAATTTGACTACATATTACATATACATGACTACAACAGGGGCCCCTAGTATATAAAATAATCTCGAATCGATGAAGGTTAAAAAAATATTTTAAAAATAAAAAAAAAAATTTTTAAATACATTTAAATGTTCCTGTTCTGTTTAAATTTTATAATTTTAATTTAAAAGACCTTTTACAAACAAATAAAATGTAAATTTAAACATTTGTTTTGAAAGTTTTTCAAATATATAATTTTATTTTTAATATTAAAATGAAATACTTAATAATATATTATGTACATATTACATTATATTTACTCATATATGTACATAGGTACCTAAGTATAAACAAATACATATATTATATATTATTACCATCGTTTATTAAAGTCATTAAGGGAGAACTTGTTGATTTTCTATAGAAATTATCCGATAATTTTTGTTTATTTTTATTTCCCTGTTTTGTGAAAATTCATAAAATACATAAATGTAGTATGTTAGCACTAACTGACTAACTGTATATAATGTGTACATAATATAATATAATATATTATTGATTTTCCTACACTAAATCCTTTTCGCGGGTATTAATAATTCCCACAAAGCAATTTAATATATTTTATTGTTGTTTTTTTTTTTCTTTTTTTTTTTTTTGTACTTGTTTATTGTAATTATGTCTGCTATACCAGAATTTAGGTCATAATTATGTGGATTACTTTTGCAACACAAAAACCAAAATTACAATGCACAATTCCTGAATTATAAAATTTTCATAGTATATGTATACTTGTAAATAAATGTGTTACAGTATCAAAGACGACTGATTAATTTTAGCCAAAGAAGCAACGAGTACTGTAAAAAGTACATTGGAAAAAAAATTTTAGAAATCTAATAAAATGTTCGAATTCACCTAACGCTTTTTGACTAAAAAAACTTATAGCAAAATGTCACTTCAAAAAAAGACTTTTAACCTGTTCCTTTTGCTCCCGTATAAAGATCGTAACGAAATAATATTTAAAAAACAAAAAATGTTCTATTGTTGAAATATGTAATTTAAGAAAATAATTAGGTAGTTAAAGAGGTTTTAGAGTTAGTTATAAATAAAATAATATGTAAAAAACAATATTTATTAAAATATGCTTTTATCAACACCGAATTCGCCCCCTAAAAAATTGAAAATAAAATTAATTGCAAAACTTTAGCTTTTTGGACTGTTATAATATAAAAATAAATTGCTGAAATAAGGTTAAATAAAAATCTGGGAAATTTGGGGTTCGTGTTTCTTTTTTATTAGTTTATTTAGTCTGTGATTATACATAAAATTTTATTCAAAAAATGTTGATGAATACAGTTAAAAAAAAAAAAGTATACATACACGAATTGGATTCGAACCACATTACCTTCAATTTCAAAACCTGTACACTTTGCTTTGCTCTATACTTAGATATTTTCTGAACAGATTACGAACATAAAATCTTAATTTTTAAGACTATATGCATATTCAATATGCATTAAAGAATTTTCACTGCAAATATTTTGTTTTAAATCCTAAACAAATGTTATACATACAAAATAGCATTATACGCTTCTTACTAAATATATGTATACATATAATAATAGCAAAGTATAGGTAGGTAGGTAGGGGCAAAGGGATGTAAATTTGTTAAGTTCACCTCCAAAAGATCGGAAAGGTTATTTAAGAAAAATTTTCTCAGAAATTTCCTTCTTTTTAGAGCAAGAGCCGTACATTCACACAGCAGATGAAGAATTGATTCCTCTTACACTGCATTTTTCCAATTTCTACAAAATCATATGAAGGAAGATCTAGTCTTCTGGCATGTCTGCCGATCCTGCATTTGACCTCTTAAAACGCTTATATATTACCGATATTTCGACGATTTAGAGATACGAGTTTAGTTGACCGTTTGAGATCTAATGCATCCAAGGTTTGTTTGACCGCAGTGCAAGTCTTAATAAAGAACCAACTGTGGTTTGTAAGTGTAAAGGATATGCTTGTCAAATATTTTTTTGTGAAGTGAATTATTATGATAAAAGGAAAGTTGTAAAATGTTCGTTTTGTGAAAAGGTATTAGGCTAAATGTCGCTTTTAAATCAGAATTCGGCTAACTGTAAACATAAACAATTCTCTTTTCTAAAAATATAATAAACTACAATTGGTCTGATTCCTTTTAACATGTAAACCTTGATTTTTTTTTTTGTATTTAGTTGAATATTTGATTTTATTTCATAAAATTTTACTTAAATGACGTTATACAGTTATAGCTATATGGAAGTTATATCTTTTTTAATCACCATGTTGAAAATGTGATATAACTTTTATAATTAATAAAATAACAAATTAGTGAATTAAGTTATTTACTTTTATGTATGTATTAATTGATTTGGAGTTTTAATGATTTAAAGATTTAAAATAACCATAGACTCATGCTTAGGAAAGATGACTTACCCTAATAAGTAAATAGTATCACGCTACTGTACTTATTATCAAAACAATCAAAAAATTAAATTTTACATATATGTATTTAAACTTACTTATATATTTTTATCTAAAGCACTTTAATAGAAAAATAGAAAAAAAAACCACCGGAAATGCTTGTAGGGTGTAAAAACTATTACAAAAACTAACAAAGAATAATTATAACGGATTTCAACGCTATTTAAGTAATTCTGTATACCTAATGTTCTGCAGTACAAAAAAAAATTTTTTTTTAGGTTATTTTAAGTTTTTTTTTAAATAAAAAAAATTTCATTTTGTTTGGGCATTAGACCGGTAATTATCGCAAATAAACTACTAAATAAATAAAATATTTATTAAAATAAATGATTATATACAAATATGCACAAAGATCTGTATTTTGTTAAATTATAAGTTATATACATAAATACATATATAAAAGAGCGACAATGTACGCAAAATCTATATGTCAAACTCACATTTTTTCTAATGCTTCTTGGCATAATTATTTATATCACAGATACACAAAAAAAGAATATCAGAAAATATTTTATTTAATAAATTGAACATTTCGTAACTAATGCTTTACATCATATTCAATTTTACATTTCTAATCTGATTATTTCAATACTTTTTGATAAGTTCTGAAAAGCAACAATCCCAACATCAATTTTTATCAAAGTTTGTAAAAATTTATTGCATTAAACTAAATTTTTTAAAAATGTACTTGGTTCCCAATGTCATTGTTGAAAGGTCACTACATCACTTTGCAAATATTATTTATCCGCTTTTTCGAAAATTTTCAAAAATCAAATTTTCCTGCTTTCTCTAAAAATCCCATATTATTACTTACCGTTCTAAAATTTTTGCAGTTTTGAAATGTGTTTTGTAAAATTTTGCAATATATATATGTACATGTGTTTACCAAATAGAGTTTTACGAAATGTGTTATTTTGTCAAAAGACCGTTACGTTATAACAAATTATGCCAAATTCAAAGTTGTGAAATGTTTCATTGTTGAAATAATATTAGGTGAATTTGGCGTTTAACAATTTTAAATTGCGCTAACTGTTCTATGTATTCAACATAGTGTATATATGTATTATAAAATATATAGGTTCCTATATTATATTAATGTATTACATTGATTATCTATATGCATTAAATTCTTATGTAATAACAATAGCATAAATATACATATGTGAATAATATCTATACATTGTTAAATATTTTGCTAACTGTAAACTGGAATCAATTAAATTTATATTATGTAAGTATCCATTTAGAGAGAATCCATACCTAATTTCACTAAAGCAATAATTGCATAAATAAACAAATAAATTCCAAATTATAAAATTACAATAAAAACAAAAATATTTTTTTACCGCAAAGTTTTTTTTTCTCTTCTTTTTTTTGGGAATTAATAACGCAAATGCGGAAATTTCGAATAACATAATATTTACCTAATTTTTTTTTTTAAATAAGGATTTTTAATGATTTTCATTATAATTTTATTGTTCTTTTTATATATTATTTATAGATTATTATAATTGGTGGTTTTATAAACATATTATTAATAGTGGTTTTCTCAAAAACTGACTTTTTTGTTGCAGAAATAGGGAATGAGGCATATTATTTGATATTAAATTAAAAAACTCATCAACCAATTTGATTACATACAAAAATATTGGCTCTATGAAAAAAAAAAAATTAAATAATTATAATCCGTTTGAGTTCCGTGTGTGTTGTCGCTTTATATTATGGTTACGTCAAAGTCAAACATTGACATTTTTTGACACTGTCTACCTATTCAAATTTTCAAATGATTTCAATGATAAAATTGAAGCATATAAGGGAAGGATCATAAAACTTCATGACTGTGTCAATGTCAACATTTGAGTAGTATTAATATATTTAGATGACAAAGAATCTTGGTATATTTATTTATATTGTTGTGAAGTACGTAAAATTTGAGAATTTCTGCATTATATTTTTGTGCAGAATATAATGACATATTTTATTTATAGAATATAAAATTTGTTTTACTGTAGGTGAAAAATAGAAGAAAAAATAATGGAGAAATTTGAAGTAAACAAAAAAAAATTCGAATAAATTCTAAGAATTTCGCGATTTTCTAGAATAAGAAGATGTTTATATGTTTATATGAAAAATTCTGAATTAGAAGAGAGTTTACAAATACTTACAAAATCTGGATTTCAATAATTTATTTAAGGTTTTGTGTCCCCATATTACTTGTAAAAATATAGAATTGTTCAAAATTAAAAAAAATCTGAAAAATAATTTTTTCGCTTTGTCTAATTCTCTAATTTTTTGTTTTTTTGTTTTTTTGAAATATCTTATAATGTAGATTTGTTCTTTAATTCTTAAAGTAGATATATCTATTTTTTATATATTTCAAATTGTCATCGGCATCATGGCACAAACACCTTAAAATCTTATTTATATTTGGCACCCAAATTTTATATTAAGTAAAACGAAAAAAAGAACGAGATTAAAAAAAAGGGATTATAAGGAAGGAGCATTACCCATACTAATTTAATAATATTGTAAAATTCCGTAAAATTTACCTTCAATTTATTTCCAATTAGTGAATTATTTTTCTCTGTATTTTCAAATTATTATTTGTTAAATTTTTGTATTTTTTTTTTTTCTAATGATTTTCCAATATGATTCAATTAAGAAGACATAAATTATTTTAGTATAAGTAAATTTTGTCTTGTTATAATACAATAACTATTCAAATTTAACTGGAAATTCCCTAAAAACCAGATTGTTGTATTTGTGTTATTTCGCAAATAATTTTCGTAATATCCTTAAGAAATCAATGTTTCTCTATAACATTTTATTTGTTTCTTATTACTTGATGAGTATATTTATTATTTCTATTTAATTTTACTTATATTAGAATTTTATAAGATTAATAAGACACAAAATATTCTGATATTTACCACTATTGAAGAAGATAATTTACTTTGACTGCAGGAAGAAAATTAATTATTAAATTCAATATAATTTTCAGAAGTTATCTCGTCCTGTTATATAATTATATAAATTGTTTTACTTCTCTGTTATTATATCTATCTATAGTAAAAAAAATTGTAATGATAACGATAAAAAATAGATTATATAATAACTAGTTGAATTTTATAAGAAATTGAATGAGAATGAATCTATAATAGTTCAAAATACTCGCAGAGCAGATCCTTTCAATTTATTTATATTACAAATTTATCCTATTTATTTCCTTTTTCGTTCGTCGCGGTCTGATATTGTTATTTGATTTTCTAGTTTCTTTATTTATATTTTATTTAGATTTAAAATTTATTTTACTATATTAATACATTTTTTAATTGGCCAGTATTACTTCAGGTCTCCGTAAACTTAATAAATTAAATAACAAAAAGTCATACTTATGTTATTTGCTTAAAAGTGTTTTTCTTTTGCGAATTATTTTGCTTAGAAAAAGCTAAAATAGTTATAAGATATTTTAAATTTAAATCAAATAATAAACAGATCAATATTATATGCAATAATAGAGCTTAATCTATTCTTTAGATCATTTAATTCGTCAAAAAAATGAGATGATGATGAGAAAAATGAGATATTCTTTAATACAAACTGATAGAGAAATAATGTGTATTATGCTTTTCGGCTTTTGATGATTGGAATGTTTTGGAATTTTAATATGATTAAGGTGGTTCTTTTCTTCATTTTAAATGCACAAAACTTAGTTTTAAAAGTTTAAAATTAACATGTAGACGAAAAACGCTTTTCGGCTTTTGATGATTGGAATGTCTTGGAATTTTAATATAATTAACGTGGTTCTTTTGTTCATTTTAACTGCACAAAACCCAACTTTAAAAGTTTAAAAGCAACATGTAGACGAAAAAGACTGCGACTAAGATTTCTACAAATCAAAAAAAAACCATAAACTCGGCAAACTTTAATAAAAAAAAATTGAAAATCTAGAACAGAAGTAGACAGTTTTTTTTAAGAGTAAAATTAATTTGTTTTAATTTCATTAAGTTTTATAAGGGGCCTTGGTGGCCTAGTGAGTAAGAACGTATAAAATACGCTGTAAACACCGAGAGGGTGTGGGTTCGAATCCCACACACGTTATAAGAGTTATTCCCCCTTACGAGAAATGCAAAAAAAAAAAGTTTCGTAGTCTCATATAATTAAATTGAAATTGTCATGGTGGGTGAGCCACCAGTCTCTTTCTGTTCATGTCTTTTTTATGTTTTAAGATATTAACATATAATCAAAAAATCAGAAATTTTAACAAAAATGTATAGAAATGGCTAAAATCAAGTAAAGCCATTTTATAAATTAACCTCTACTTTCGACCAAAAAGATGAACAATGGGAAATGAGAGCCATATAACGATTTATTTATTTTGTCAAAATTATGTATCAATACTTTTATATTATTAGTTTACTTATTATCCCACCAAAGTTTCAACCAAAGATATTTCAACCGAAGACCGTCGACTTAAGATATTGGGCAGATCCTTATAACAAAATATTAATAAAGATTATGAAAAACCGCTATATCATATACTTATAATAAAAGAATTAATGCATCGTTAGAAAACTATTTTGAACCCAAATATTTTTTAAGTTTTACGAATTTATTATTTTATTCATTTTTTGTTGTACAACTATACTAAGTCAGTAGCTGCTAAGTCAGGTTTTTATGTACTAAATCGACACTTTAAAAAGTTTATTTTAACGTAATAAAAAATACAGTTTACCTATTTTAAATCTTTCTTCTTCTCTATTTTGTTACATTTTTTCTTTAAAGGTTTTGTAAAAGTTTAAAAACGTTCATTTAATAAATAACTTAATATTAAACAAAACTATACAATTATAATTTATATCTTTTTAATAATAACAACAAGAAAGTTGGATATTTTTTTTTTTAAAATAGTTTAACACTTTTATAAATAAAATTACTAAAAACCAAAAACTCATTTTATCCAGTAGCAGAATACTTGAAATATTTTTTATTGCATCATCAGTAGTTTTTTATTTTTTGGCAAAATTCCAAAATAAATGTGCATATACATACATATATAAAAAAAATTATCTCTAATATAAAAATACATAGCCTTGCAAAAAATTGAGTACAGTAACATTTTTTTAAACTATATTAAGCTATAACTAAAATTTGTGTAATAAGATAATTTAATGATTCTTCACCAAAGAACTTTACATTAATCTAAATAAAATCAGATTAATAATATTCACAACCAGGTAGACATGATAGAAGATTTGATATGATATAGGAGAGTAGGGGAACTTTCTTTCTACCTTTCCACTCCCAGTCTATCAAGAAAAATACGGAAATCTCTCGGTAGATTTTCTTTTTTAAAAACTTAAGTGAGCTCTTAAGTGAATACATGGATCTAAGAAACTTTCAAAACTTTTCCCGTCTAAGAAGCGTTATAAAAGAGAAACATCTAAATTTTGATAAATCTCGGTTATTTCTTTTATCAAAATTTAGGTGATCTCTCTAACATGGATCTAAAAAGGTTTCAAAAAGCAACCTTCCGTTTAAGCAATATCCTTGTGGCGTTATTATAAGGATACTTAACAACAACTTTTTAAATAAATAGATAAATAGATTATCCTACGTTTTGATGATGCACTACGAACTTAAAGTTAAACGATTACTGATGCATTAGCTCAAGCTTCATGAATAAACAAAATAAAAAATTCAAAACCAAAGAAAAAATTCTAAAATTGAAATTAAATATTGTTACTAAAATTTATTTGGTTACCAACCGTGGAGTTGATTCTAACTTATTAAAATAAAATACAGAAGAAATGAAAGTTTTTATAAGGAATAAGGAATTTACAGCATAACATGTGGTAGACTTCTGAGTATAAAATGTTTGACCAATTAAGAGACATAAACAACCGTTACAATACATCAATGATTTTTATAAGGCGCAATGGTATGATGATAACTATCTAGCATATTATGCACAGAATTTTCGATGAACCTAGTAAGAGATATGCAAGAAAAAATTTTTGAAATGGCTCAACACTAAACGAACAACTAATCAGGGGAGATTAACTATCAAAAGTAACCCAAAATGACATTACATACTATAGTAATGATTTTGAAATATTTGATTAGTGATTCATTGCTGGATCTCTTTTATTTTAAATTTAATACAATATTTGTTATTCTCATTAACACTGAAATAAAAATTTTCATTACGAAGAAAATAGCGGCAAAATAGTTAGAATTTGCTGCTTTGTTCAAATTTTTTTTTATACTAGTGTAGATTTCCCCAAAATATTTTCTTGTATACAAACGGTACAAAATGAAAGTACTTAAATTTAAAAAAAAAAAAGAAAAAAGTATTAAAGGAAGAAAGAATTATGAGACTTGAAATAAACTACATTGGAATCATCAAATATATATATATAAAAAAAAAAAACCGAAGTTTTCCTTAAATTTGTTAGTAAGACTTTTTTTTTATTATTTGTGTTGATCTTTATACCTTTGAGAGAAAGGATTATTTGTCTGCAGACACCTTTAGAATAGCATGTGTGAAGTTTCCTTTTAAGTTAAATTTAGTTTGGTTTTTTTTTTTTATAATTCGTTTTTATGTTAGGATAGAAAATAACATTTACCAATAATACCAGATCCCATAGGAAAAATTCTTATTTTATTTTTTTTTTCTTTTATTTTTTAATTCCAGAGCAAAATGTTATTATCAATTTTATTGGAAGAAGTGGACCAATACAAAGGTTAGTTGGTTTTGTTTTTTTATTACTCTATTTTTACAAGAAAAATAAACATTGAAATTTGTTGTAATTTTATTTTCATTTTCATTTTCGTCTGAGAACTTAAGACATAGAAAATCTTCTACATTTTTTTCTTTCCCAATAATTTGATAGAACATTTGAAAATGTGTAGATACATGCATACATAATTTGATATTACATTTATAATAAAATTTCAATTTTTATAAAAATAAGTTTTTAGAGTTTTAACATTAAAATATTTAATTAAATTATTGCTTTATTTTAGGAAGCTTAAATTGATCGAATTTTGTTTAAAGAATGCTATAGATATATTTAAAATAAATTTATATAATATTTAAAATTAAAGAAAATCTTGTTTTGATGCAAAAATTATTTTTGAAATTTTAAATTTTGAACTTTAATCTAAAGTTTGATTTGCTGAAAAATTACGTCATAAATGTATTAAAATACTGGTGTAATTGATTGGGCAATAAAATAATTTTTTAGATGAGGTAAAATTTGGACTTCAATAAATTAATGAGGTACTAAGTACCAGAACCCTAGAGCCTATCCATAAATAATTTCTCTTAGATTAATATGTTTGAGCTTTTTGTTTTCGAAACTGGTTCTAGCTTCCTCGTTCTAAAAATCTAAACCAAAAAATTTTATACCTAACATTAGTTAAAGATTTATGTTCAACCAAAGTACCTATATCTATACATTTGGTAGAAAACTACTGATATGTTATAAAATTGTTTATTTTTTCAAAAATTTTTAAGCTCGGCTCTTATAGCTGAGTTATACCAGATCAATTGCTCATAATTTTTGATACTGGGATTTTCTCTAAAAAACAATTTAAATAAAAAAGAAAATTTCTAAAAATTTATTAATAATTTCTTGTTAATTCATTGTTTCCTTTCAATCCTACTTCCAAACCAATTCTTCCGTATTCTATTATCGTATCCTTTTTTATCCCTACTTCCTAGCCAATATACGGCAGGTAAGGATTTCATCTCATTATCTTTCCTAAAGGAGGAGGTTGGGTTAGTCAGTAAGAATCTTACACTACCAAGCGGGAATTCTTGTTGTCTTTGGAAGATTCCCATCTTCCTTAGACAAAAAAAATTAAGCATTACTAAAAATACAAATAATAAAAATTTTACTGCACTACTATAAACACAATGGTTGGAGGCATTTAATTTATAAGAAAAGCTCAATTTGAAAAATGAAAAAAATTCTACATATTATATTATAACCTATAGTTAACATAACTATTTTTAAACCGTTTATACCTTTTTGAGGTTTTAATAAGCTGTCGAACAGTTGAAGAGGTTTGTACCATACTTTGTTATTTATTTTAATATACTTTTAGTGAGATGAGTTTATACCTTTATGTACCGCTTTCCGATAGTTAATCCTTTTCTCTTTTAGCACCACAAATGACTTAAGAGTCCTATAAGAAATGTAAACACATATGATGTAAATAAGTGTTCATTGAGTTTTATGCTAGTTTTTTTTTATGCATACAAATATAATTATAAAACACCTGAGACTTAATCGACATAATGTATGCATAAGAAGGAGAAACTCTAGTTTTTCTATTTTGAATTTTTTTTTTTAGCTTAGATAAAAAAAATGTTTATCCTTTACTACAAACGTTATATACAATTGTACTTACGAAACGTTTACAAAAAATGTTAGAGTATAATATGAACATATACTATTCGAACTATAAGATACTTCTAAAAATGATATACCTATTTACAAATATTTATATATATAAGAATATACATGTACATATCACAGCATCAATTATATTATATACATACATACAGATTACAGATAATTCAAGGTTGGTTTCTAATTTTGTTTTTTTGTAAGTTCTTACGAATTTATATTTTAAAACAACCAAATATAAAGATGACTCAGCAAAAACTTAAAAGTTCCCCATAACGGACTGAGCCAAAATTTGGTTCGTTTCTTTAAAGAAATAAAAATTTTCTCAAAAATTTAACACAATTCGGTTATAATAATTTTTGATAAAACCATCCATATTCATATACGAAATTTAAAAGGAGAGTGTAACCAAATTGATCTAATGAACTTTCTGATAATGCAGAAAACGCCAACGTTTGATACGAACACTACAAACTTAATCGATCAAGTGATTTAATTAGAGGGAAAAAAAAATGTTTGAAAGAGTTTTTCATGCTCAAAGACGAAAAAAAGTCCAGAATTAAAAAATTGTTAATTATCACGAGATTGCTGGCCAATTTTTATAAATGTACCTATAATATTGAGTAGGAATGATTTATAAATGTATGCATATTTCTGAAATAGTACGAGATTAATTCCCTTAAATTGAAATTGAAAAATAAAGAATTTAAAATATTTATCTCTATTCTCTATAATTTAATAAAATGTACCAGAATAAATGGACTGAAAAATCTTAGAATGTTCCATCTGTTGCAATCTGATATGCGGCATCATTTAGTAACACTTTTAACTTTGCAACAAAAAATCCTATTTTTAATAAATTGAAAACTAGCTTGAATTTAAACTATAAAAACAAGACAGAATGGGTCTCAAAAGGTCTCTAAAGGTCTCTAAAGCTTTCTAAAAGTACATTGTTCAAAAGACAATACAAATAGTATAGAATTTATTTTGACTTTAACAAAAAATTTATAAATTTTCTTAGAATTTTATATATAAGAAAAGTCGGAAAAAAATCGAAAAACCTGATAATAAAAACTTTGAGGAGCCTTAGATTCGTAACGGATAAGGCTACATAAAAAAGTGACTCTACAACATTATTTTTTTTAAAAGACCCATATACTTAACATTTTATTGCTGAATTTTAAATGGTGTAGAAGTTTGTAAACAGACTGACAGACAAACGTAGAAAGTTAAACTACAAAGTAAAATTTTCAAATTTTTTTGTGCTCTTGAAAATGTGTTAAAAGCGCATCTTTTAATACTAGTAATAAGGCTGTACATTTTTTGGTTTAAGAATCATACTGGATTAAATTTGATTGTACTCATATTGAATTGTTGGTGATTTTAATAAGTGCTTATAAAACACTCAAACTCAAATAAAATACTCAAAAAAAATATATTATGAAATACATAAATTTAATTTAATTTTGTTTTTTTAGTTTTTAGATGTTATAAGTATAAACAATATGAGTTTCTAAATAAAAATTTAGAGTTCAAGCGAAATTTTTGTTTGAAAAAGTTAGATTCGAGTTCAAACTCAGTTTTATGCATATGACTCTATGTTTAATTTCTAATTAGTGAAAATTTATGAATAAATGTCTTATTTTTTTAATCTCATTTCGAACTAAAACTAAAAACTAAAATTATTACAATTTTGAGCTGTATTTTAAGTAAGAAAATGCTTTTTAAGCTATTTATGCACACTTGGATTCATAAAAATATTAATAAAATAAAAATATTAATCACAGAGTATTAATTAAATGTAAAAGGAGTCCTAAATACGTAGAAATTCCATATAACAAGTAAATAAATTTCCATGATGGTTTTTAAGACAGTTTTCTTCGTACCGTTAAAGAAAAGAGCAGTTACACAGTGTTACAGTGTTACAGTTACAAGCAAAATATTACATTACAATAGCATAATTGTTAATAATTACTATTGCATGTTATTACTACATACTTATATATAATTGTTAGCTTTGAACTTTTGTACATGAATAGATTTTTTTTTTATGTTAATATACATGCTGTTACTTCCATTTGTATAATCCTGTGCTGTGTAGTAATCCTTGAATGTATAACAAGAATGCCATAAACGGAATTTGAAGCAAATTTATTTTTTATTTTATTTTTTTTTTAATTTTTATATTTTTTTTTTTTTACTTTTATTTTTACATTCGTTACATTTACAAAAAAAACAACAAAAAAAAACAAAACCCCACTACAAACAGGAAGAAAAACAGAATATTCAAAAACAAAAACAAAAACAGAAAAATAAAACTAAGCGAAATTTACATATAATAATAAAAATTACGGTATTAAAATACTAAAAAGTGCATTGACATTATAAAAAAAAAAAAAAAACAAATTATGTTATAAATGTGACAAAAAGTCTAAAAAAACCATTTTGTTTTTTTTATATTATTTTATATTGTTATAATTATATGATTTATTCTTCTACTTTAGGTTTACTAAAGGTTCAAGAATTTTTAATTTATTTTTTTTATTTATCAAATTTGAAAAATGTGGATATGCAGAGCTGAACATTAACGGTATTCAAATATTTGTTTCCATTTTACATGGAAACTAAAATTCCATACGTAAAGTTGCCAACGTAAAATATACAGAAAATAAAGTACTATTATACGTAAAGTACCTATTCCCGTTTTGACTTATTTATTTTTTTCTGTGAGTTGATAGGAATTTCAAAAGTTACCAATGAGATTAAAACCATCTCCCTTTTTAACCAAATATTAGTTTAGAATTCATAGTATAATATAGTTTTTAGTTTGGGGATTTGGAAACTAGGAATAAAGGAATAGGAATAATGGGAATAGAAAAATATGGGAACACACTGAATGTTAGGGTGGATTGTTAAAAACAAAGATATTGATATTTTTCTATACTAATACGATACTAATTGTTGATGCTAAATCTTAAATATTGATGCTAATTATTTCCGTCAGATGTTACTATATTAATATTGTACATTTGTAATCTGGTTAATTAATTTGTTCGCTTTTATAGCTAGGATTTAATTTACTGCTAGACTCCAATTTAAATGAGAATCATTGTAATACTGACATTCAGTACTCTTTTTTTCGTATGCAGGTTTTGTTTTATGTGTGATGATTACTTACATTACTAAATTTTCAGTCCAATGAGAAGAAAAACACGATAATTATGCTTATTTTAGCGCTTTTAGTCAAAAACTTTAAATTAATATTGTGTAAACATAAACAGTATCCAAATATTTTCTAAAATTTTTGATGCAGTTTTGTTTTAAAGATTATTTAAATTAAAATTCCAGAGATTTTTTCTTATTCCTTTGTATTGTTCAAATAAATCCGTAAAAAAAAAAAGAGAGAAAAAATGCCATCCGTGACATCTTAACAAAAAAAAAAAAAAAATTATAAAAAATGATTAAAGGCATTTTTTTTAGCATAATATATAAGAATTAAAGTGATAGAAAAATTCAAATTTTTAACTTAGAACATCAAAAACTGACTCAGCAAAATTTTGTAATTTTTTAATGCTCTTAAAGTTTCAACATTTTTTTTTTAGATTTTGTGACGAAGAACTAACAAACTTAAATCAAATTGTTGCTACTTTCTGGTTTTTTTTTAGATTTATCTTAATGTAAAAATATTTCAGTAAAATTTCTATTATGTATATAAGAATTAAAATTTATTTACATATTATACACAGGATGTATGTATGAATGTTTTATATTAAAGTACATCTTGATTAATATTTTACATAATATAATAGAGTATAGCACCTAAAATAGTTTTGAGTCTCTATCTTGAGTTTTACATTGTTTTAATTGCAATGATGTTAAGGGTTTTTCAATTTCTTTATATATATACCATTTACAACAGGAGCATAGGGAATTAATGTTAAAGTAACATTTAAGGGTAAATAAAGTAACATTTAAGGGTCTTTATTACAATTTTAATAGTATATCAGATAAACGTTTAAACAGTTTAGCAAAATGTGTAGAAAAAATTAATGTCAGCCTTTAAGAATGTCCTCTTGCATTTTTTTGTATTTTATCAGCTCCATTTTGGTTTTTTGCAAAAATAAAACAAATTTAATTCATTTTTAATTTTACAGCATTGATTCAAATTAAAAATCTACATAAGGTAAAATAAATATATAAAAAGGTATGGGCTACATTAAGTTTTCCGACAGTAGTGCCATATTACATTTGTTTTAGGCTTTGTGCTGAAATGGAATTAACAGAGAAAGGAAAATGTGTTAAAAAAAAAAAGGATCATAAATCTTTGTTCTGCAAAATATAACATGGGATATTGTATTATAATATTAAAATTAAGGATTTAGTGTAAGAAACTCAGATTATTTTTGCTTAATAGTTCAAGATGTTTGCGCTATCCAGAAAATGGCGTAGTGCTTAATACACCGACCCTTTTGTTCGAAATGTAGTCAAGGGCTTAGTGCTGAAGTATAGTGAATTATGAATAATAAATAACTTAGTGGATGCCCTATACCCTATGCATAGATGCTCTATACTAGGAGTGAAAGGAAGGGAAAAAAAAAATAGTGCAAGACATAATGAGTAACATTAATTTAATTCTTTAAATTTAATTCGCTGTAGCATATAAATACATTCATCTGGTATTAAATCTGTATTAATCGATAAATAAATTAATAATTTAAATTGATGCTTTATAACTCACATCATAAATTTATTATAATATAATAATAGTAATTTAAATGTGAAAAATACTGAAGAAGTAAATTATATTAGTGAAATTTTATTATATACTTCTAGAGATTTTAAGAATGAAAGATGAGTATTAATTATAACAATTTTATATTTACTATTATTAGTTTAATAGAATAAAATATTAACTTGTTATCCATTCATTAAAATATTCCATTTATTTATATGGAAGCAAATTGAAGAAATTACGTATAATAAAAATAATAATATGGTATTTTTAAATGCAATAATAATTAAATCTTCTATTAAATGTATTTTATAAATGATTTCAGGTTATTTACCACTATATTAAATACATCTTCATATGGTCATATTTCATATTTTATTCTTATATTTACACATTCTGTTAAATATATAAGAATATATGAAAATATATTGGATAAATACATAATAAAACGAGTAAGAATGCGGTAGAGTCAACTGTGTCAACTCTGAGATACCCGTATGAACGTAATATATCCTGTTTTTATAAAACTTGATCATTTTTAAAAAATTCCAGATGTTTTAGTACCGATCTTAACTACCGAGATATATTTATGTAAATTATTGTTGTAAATTGGTGTTGTATGAAAGCTACCCGAATCTATTGCACCAGCACAACCAAATTTTACAGAAGTTATTGCCCTAAAACTTGATCATCTTTTGTAAGATTTCAGACGCTTAACTTCATAAAGTTGTAAGAGGTGCAAAAAGCCTGAACCGGCTGCTCTAGACGAACAAAATTTTACAAAACACTGAGTTATTTTCATTTAAAAAGAAAAATTGTATGCAGCTACCCGAACCTGTCGAATCATCACAACTAAATTTTACAAAAGTTGTTGCCATACTTTAGACTTGATCATCATTTGCAAAATTGTAGATACCTAGCATCAATAGATACTGAGTTATTTTCATATAAAGAAAGAAGTTGTATGGCAGCTACTCGAACCCGCCTACCGAAAATGTTGGATTTAAATAGCAAAACTAACAATTTTGCAAAAGTGACGTAAAAAAAATTTCAGCCTTCTAGCTCCTTTATTTTTTGAGTTATCGTACGGGCAGACGGACGGACGGACAAACACACATGGCTTAATCGCCTCAGAATTCGATTCTGAACCGATCCACACCTTTAACACTATATCTAGCTCGACTTATTTAAGGTGTCACAAACGTAATGGCAAATTTATTATACTCTTGAACATAGTACATACGGATATAATAAAAGACATTCTATTGTCTATTAAAAGTCTTTTATTTTAGTTACTATGTATATTTATAAAATATATTTTTTTATATTGATTTTGTAAAATTATATTTATATTAAATTTAAAATTTGAAAATTTCAAGAATTTAATATGTAATGTACTATTAAATTAAAATTTGAGAGATAAATATTTTCATTTCAAATAATAGTTTTAATTTTGAATATTGGAGAATTAAGACAAAAATAAAGTTATACAAATAGATACAGGATGTTTCATAATTGATGAGACTATGAAATAATGATGAGACATACTTGTAATATTTGTGGATCTATTAAAATAATTGAAACCTTAATATTTAAAAGAAATTGCTAGAAAAAAGCATAATCCTATGACGATCTTAAAACCATCTTTGGAGTACAAAAAATTAATGTTAATTAGCTATAATAGCCTATGACTATCTTGAAAACAAATCAAAGCTAAGTTTTTTTTTATAATCCTTCTAATGATAGTGATTAACATACCGGCATTTTATTCGAAGGGCTTTGGTTTCAAATCTTTCCTGACGTCATATAGATCTAAATTTTTCAATATTATAATATCATATTGTGATGAATTATTAAATAAAATATTTGTGTTTCATAGTCTTGTACAAAAGCAATAGTCGACATTTTAGTCAAAACAATGATTAAAAAACTAAAGTAAAAGTCAAATATTTATAAATTGTAATCTCAAAGACTTGTTTGGTTTCTTCTATCCATTTGAAGGTTTTCATCTTTTCGGTTAAATCCGTTCACGAAAGCCGCATAATTGTCAATGAGATATCGATGTAAACCAACAATGCCCGAAACACTTTCCACTTCTTTGGTTGATCCAGGAGCTGACAGATTCCTTACCGCGAACCATTAATCTGGATTGTGTTTTAAACATCCATTTCTAATTATATTTCGCAGATATTTCACTTCCTTATGCACCACATTTGAGAATATTTAAAGTGAGTTCAGCCTTTCTTAAAACTAGAAAAAATACAACATAAATGAGACAAGGAAATTACACAGTCATTTCTTTTTAGGCGTGGCTGTAAATGACGTAAGGGGGAATTATTCTTACGACATGTATGGGATTTGAGCCCGCACTTTCCGGTATTTACAGTGTGGTTTATACCTCCTTACGCACCAGACCACCGACGCCTCTTTAATATTTTTATTTAACTAAAACTCAGTTTTTTTTATTTTTCAATGCTCACATCACTTATTGTGGTACACTCTGTACAATAAATTGTATAAAATAATATAAATAAAATATAATTAATTTTGCTTTTTTGTTATTTTATTCATATACATAATTTTTTAAATTAAATTTTCCAAAATGTTAGTTATTAATTTCATAAATCATATATAAATTTAATTTATTATAACAAAATGAAGAAAATTAATTTTGATATATTTTCACAAATTAAATTATTTAAAATTATTGATAATAATATTTTATAGTCCTTAATATTTTTTTTTTTTTTTTGTTAAGTAGTTTAAGTAATGTGAAATTGTAATTTTAATTGTGACAATTTTTAATTAAAAACTAATTTGGTAAAAAAAAAATATAATTCTAATTGTATAATTTAGAAATCATGGAATGGTTAAATTATACCATATAAATTAATCATTTTGAATTAAAAACAAAATGTTATTTAATTTAACTTTAAAAACCAAATAGACTTAATTGGTAAATGGGAAGACATTTCCTTGGATTTTCAAACCTTAACTACGGGTTGAATAAACACAAATTATCAGTGATCTTAATCGAATTTTCCTGAAAGAAATAAATCTTAGATTATATTAATATTATATTATATTATATAGGAATTTGAATTTTTAAGAATCTATATTACATATATAAAAGACACAAACTTAGGTGGAACATATAAAACAACAACCTTAATAATGAATACAGCTTATATGATTGTGTCTTCAAATCCAACTATGATGATATGTCTGTCATAAGACCCTGCGCCATAATACTTTTGGGTCTTATGTTTCACTAGCTGTGGTATTATTATACCCAAGGATATATTATGACCCGATGACTCATTATACATCCCAACTATAGCTAACCAAGGCAACATATAGAAATCACAATAACTATTTTATCAAAAACGCAGCCACCTCCAGTGAAATTTTATTGAAGGGATTTCAATTTGGTTCATATTCATATGTGCAAAATTCGATTTTTTTTAAAGCTAGCGCTATTTATTAAACCAAGTAAAAGAAAAAAAGGTTAGTCAGTTTTAATATATCGATTTTTTTTTTTTCTGAATAATATGAAAAAGAAAATTTCAATTACATAGATATATTATATTCACGATAACTTGCTATAGAATAAGTTTTCCTCCTTTTTCAAATTCTTTTGATTATTTAATGTGGGATAGATTATGTGGGTCAGAAAAAAAGTGTTTACATGAAAAAAAGAAAAACTTCAAGGTATTCCACATTTTTTTTTTTTTACTTAAATAAACATTAATTTATAATTTTATAAAATATAAAAGTTTTCTTCATCAAAAGTAAAAAAAAAAAAGCTAAACATGAAACTTTTTGACACTATAGAATTACTTTTCCATTAGTAATAGAATAACTTTTATTGAAACACCCACAAAATTATGAATGAAAATTGAAAGGATCTTTTATATTAAGTGACAAAAGTTTATCTTGTATAAATGAAGATAAAAATTGTGTATATACATAATTATTTTAATAAATATTAAGTAAATCTTATAGTAAGATTATTATTTTTAACCTTCAGTTATTCAATTTTTTATTGCTCAAATTTAAAAAATAAAACAAGACTGTATGTAAGCCAACCATTTTTAAAAAAAGACTGTAAATTTTTTTTATGAACAAAACAAGACTGTATATGTAAGCCAACCATTTTTAAAAGCTCACATTTTCAACAAGACAATAAAAACCGTGTTTTTAACAAAATTTAGATTTTTAGATTTTTTTTATATATTTTATTACCTAAGCACTTAAGACTTTATTTTATATATTCTATTACGTAAGTACATAAGACCTTATTACCCAAGACACTTACTTCAATTTTCAGAAGACTATATATAAATAACAAAAGCCGTTAACACACACAAAACTATTTGCTATATAATATAAAAAAAATTTTGCACTAGTGTACAGATTGCATCAGGTATCTACAAATTGCGAATTTTTAATTTTTGACCCCTAATACCTAATAAACATGGGAAAGTACAAAATAAATAATTTTTTATTTACAAAAGTAATTTTTTTATGAAGACTAGCCATGAATCATGATTAAAATTAATTGAAACATCTTCTAACCATTGCAAACGTTTTGTTAACATGGACAAAGTCAAACTAATATGCAAATTTATCAAAAATTTATAAAAAAAATGCGCTAAAAACGATTTTAAACGTTTTTTTACACATCTCGAGGGAAACTTTTTGAAAAAGAAAATCCACTTAACTCATTTAGATTTTTCCTTTTTTTTAGTTTCCAAATCATCTACAAGATATATATATAAATTATCCAATTTTTCTAATAGGTTGTTAGAGTTAAAGGATAAATATACCCAATGTAGTATAAAGCTTATAGTACGAATTGGAGAATTGAAGTTATGAAAATTTGATACAACTTTACAAAATACTTTGCTGATTTTCTTTGTATACATTGAGAATTAGTTGCCTTAGGATTAAATTTTTAATTTTGGAAGATAATCAGGGGCAACGTTTAAATGGATTTGAATGTTGATTCTAATTTTCAGTAATTTTTGGTAAAATTTTAATGCTGTTTTAAAACTTATATATATAGTATACAAAAATTAATATTTATATCAAAATAAATTGAAAATTTTTAATGCCAATTTGTTGGTTCCAAGCAGAAACTTATCGTTGAACGATAAAGTGGTCCAATTTTAACATTCTAAGTAATATAATACTGTACCACTTAATTTAGTCTTTTTAGTCTTTCGTTTTCTAAAACATTCAACAATATACATACTTAAGACAGTTACCAACTTATTTTTATAAAAAAAAAATATATGGTTAGAATTGGGTACTTATTCGTCCCAGAATTGGGTATCCATCTTTTCTTTTCATTAATATCCCTTTTAATAATATATTTTTAATTTAATTTTTATTAATTTTATTATTATATTCAAAAAAAAAAGAAAGAAAATATTAAAAACCTGGTGTACTAAATAACCATTATTACGCCCTCTAAAATCAACCACATTTAATTCTATTATTCACTTTACTAGAAAGCTTGAACATCCCCATTCTTTACAATATTTCATTTTTGCCTCTCATATTTTAATCATAAAAAAATTTTAATATGATTAAATAATTTTTTTTTTTGGTAGACCTCGAAAATTGTTGAAGACAATGTATTTAAAAAAAAATAAAATAAAATAAAATTAGGTAATTTTAAATATTTTACATCCCAAATTCCCAACAGTTACAATAGAAACAGAAGTACAAGAACAAAAATTAATATTATATTTAAAAAAATATATAAAAGCACTTTATTTGGAGGGTAGATTAAAAGGACAGGTTTCATTTCTTACAAAATCTCTTGAAAATTTTAAAGGAAAATAGACAACTTACAGGAAAAATATCCAAAATAATATTATATAAAAAATGTAGGACAAAAATTTTTGAATACTAAAATTTTTATCATTATTTTACTTTGGAAGTTTTAGAAAAATAGATCTTGGTTACGCCAAGATTATATTAGTGGGTGGCACCATTTTTAATTTATTATAACTAATATTAAAGTTTAGCCTCAATTTTTTCTATAAAACCAATATATTCCCTTTATGATAATTGTAATGTTTAATAATTTTTCCAAATCAGAACATCAAAAATGCTTGAACATCACTTTAGTTAATTTTGACAAAAAAAAAAAAAAATATTACAAGATCTTAGAGCGTTCTCTTGATTGGAACTTATCATCTAAATATATATATTTTATTATGGTTGTATTATGTAATTAAAAATATAACTCTTTATTTATTTTTGTAACACTGATACAATTGCTGCATTTATACTCTAAACGATGTATTTTAAATCTAATTGTCAATCTTTATCAATTTAGATGTGAATATACATATGTACCTGTCAGTATACATATGTCAATTTTTGTCAAATTGCATACTAGATCAAACTCTTGTCAATTTGTATACAAAAAGCATTACATTTAAAAGGTGAAGTTTTTATCAAAAACTCAAAAAGTCAGCTTTCTTTACAAATTTTTAAATACTTTTTGAATAAATTGTAAAAATACACGCTTATTTGTATTGAAATTGACAAATACAAATATGTACATACAAACATTTTGTTTTTTGGTCAAATAATAATTACATATTTTGCTAACAACTATCTTGAAAAAAAATTAAATTTGACATTATAATAATTATTTTAAAAGTAATTTTACATAATCCCAAAATATTTGAACGTAAGTTTATTAATTTGATTTAAATTTTCAGTGTTCTTCTTAAATACGAGAAAGAAAATGTTTTGAATATTCAATACTAGAAATATAACAGGTTTACATGTACGGGTATTAGACCAGGATCACAGGATTTGAACAGAAGATAGAAGAGGAAATTTTTTATTCTTTTGATGGTATATTTCCGGAGTGGTTCAAGTGAAAAGTTATTACGGTTTTATATGTTATGCTTTGTAGGGTTGATTAAGTTAACTTTATAGGCTTATATAACCGTCAGAATATACTGAATCTTTTAATATTTTATTTAGAATGCCAATTTAATTTTTGACTGGCCGAATGTAATTATAATACTTAATTGTAATACTTAAAAATAATGTAATAATTAATTTGTATAATTTCGAATTTCTGCCTCAGTTGTTCCTTCCTGTTATCATTAGTTTCCACTTTAAAATGTAAGGTTATCTTAGTGATGATTGTAGAACTTTCCTTTTCTTTCATTACTTATGTACATATCTTGTTTTTTTTATACCCTACACATTAAGTATAGGGTATATTAACTTTGGTATGGTGTTTGTAACCACCAAAAGGAAGCGAGTTAGGTATAGACATGTATATATATTCTAAATCAGGATCACCTCCTGAGTCGATTTAGCGATGTCCGTCCGTCCGTCCATACGCACGATAACTCAAAAAATAATGATGCTATCTAGTTGAAATTTATACTGTAGGTTAACAATGACTAAGGTAAGGCGGGGATTGTAAATGGGCCAAATCGGACCATGCGGACCAATTAATAAAGATAGAAACTTGAAATTTTGTACGAGGCTGTGTTTTCCTGAATCTCTGATATTCCTAAAATTTGAGATGAATTGGAGTGGTTGTTCGGGTAGCTCCCATACAACTTTCAAAACCGAACAAGCATATCTTCGAAATTAATAAAGATAAAAACTTCAAATTTAGTACTAGGGTGTTGTTTCCTGAATCCCTTATTTGTACAAAATTGGAGATGAATTGGAGGAGCTGTTCGGGTACCTCCCATACAACTCCCAAAACCGAACAAGCATATTTTCGAAATTAATAAAGATAGGAATTTCAAATTTGATACGAGGGTGCTGTTTCCTAAATCCCTAATTTGCCTAAAATTTGAGATGAATTGGAGTGATCGTTCGGGTACCTCCCATACAACTCCCAAAACCGAACAAGCATATCTCCGAAATTAATAAAGATAGAAACGTCAAATTTGATACCAGGGTGTTGTTTCCTGAATCCCTGATTTGCCTAAAATTTCAGATGAATTGGAATGGTTGTTCGGGTATCTCCCACACAACTCCCAAGACCGAACAAGCATATCTTCCAAATTAATAAATATAAAAACTTGAAATTTGATATAAGAGTATTCTACCCTGTTCTGATGATGTCTCTAAAATTTGAGATGAATTGGGGTGGTGGTCCGGGTGCCTTCACACACTTCCCAAAACCTTACAAGCATATTTTTGAATTTAATAAAGATAGAAACCTGAAATTTTGTACAAAGGTTGTAAAAGCATTTATTTTTTTTAGCTTATATTAAATACCTAACTAAAATAACTTATAGATTTTTAATTTTATTTGAATTTTTTAGGTGTAGGGTATAAATAAGTCGGTTGCATCGACTTACTGTTACTTTTACTTGTTTTTAATTTAATTTGAAAATTAAAATAATAAATTTATTTATTTAATAAATAAATTTTTTTTTATTAACACTGCTGGTTCGGAATCTATGAACAGAATATGCATATTGACGATGAATTTGTAACATTTCATATTAAGAATATTATTGTTGAATCTCAAAAACTGTTCATTAATTTTATTTTAAAATAATAAATTGAATTTATTTTTAATCAACAATTTAAAATAATTACCAAAATACACCAAACATACCAACAAAAAAGAGCCAACATTTCAAAAGTAGTTTTTACATCCTTTTTCCTTATGGTTAATCTAAAATCGTATAATTTAACTGTAATATTAATAATGGGAACTGTAATTTCTTTATATTCAAAGACTACATAATATTTCAAAATAGTTATATATTCAGAATGCACGTATGCACCTCATATAATGAACTTAAAAGTTCCAATTGTATATTAAGGAAAGAAATTAAATAATTATTATACATATTTGCAATTTTTTGCTATAATAACATCAATAAAAAAATAAAATAACTATTATATATTTGTTATATCAAATTTTCCAATATTCTTAATTAGACTGTTTTAATAAAAAGTATTAGGGGCTTCGGCAGCCTTTAAGAGCGTATAAAATACGCTGTAAATACCGAGGAAGTGTGGGTTTGAATCCCACACACGTTGTAAGAGTTATTCCCTCTTACGATATTTACAGCCATGCCCGAACAGGAAAGGACAAGAATGAACAGGAAAGAACCATGCCTGAACAGGAAAGGACAAAGAACATTTATGTGGCAGATAAATGCATAAAACAAAAAAAATAATAAAAAGCATTATTTTCTACAAAAAAAAGAAACCCTAACTTTAATTTTATGTAAAAAGAATGTTTTTATATAAAGTATTAAATGAGATTTTAAGAGCTTATAGCTTCTTAGAACCAAAATCAATAATAATTTTACAATGAAATCTGTTCATCTTTAAAATTTCATTAGTTTTATTTGTACTTGGCTTTTACACCTTGAAAACAGGCGGATGAAAGAACAGACTACATCTAATTAGTAACTTTTTTGTAAAAAAAAATAGCTACTAAAAACAAAATTAAACAAAGAAATACATATTTTGAACTATCAAATAATAAATTATACACTTTCATACCATTATACCATTTTATAAATGAGGATAAATTTAAAAATATTTATTCGAACATACTTAATATCTATACATACATACTTGACATCCGAAATAGAGATGTAATAAAAACGACAGCTGTGGAGTCAGGAGTGTAGTTACTTATAAAAAAAAAAAAAACCAACAAAAGTATGTATATATAATAAAATTAAAATGAGAAAATCAAATGAAACAAAAATACATACCTACCTATAATATTATGTATATAGGTACCATATATAATGGTGATAATATATACCTGCAGAACTTCAAAATAAGTATAAATAAAAAAAGATACCACATTTGTAATATAATTTCTACTTTATTATATCGTTTTTATTTTATTTTTATTTTATTTACTACACGATCGGTTTCTTTTTTTTTTTTTTTCAAAGAACTTTCCCATTAAATAACAAATATTTTCATTTATACATAAATACAAATTATATACACATACTAAATATCTCACATAATCCATATATGCATGCTGTCAACTATTGATAATACTTATTAAGAAAAAAAAGAAAATCTATCCTTTATTATTTATCCCAAATTTCCTAATTTATTAGAAATGAAAAATTGAAATAGAAACAATATACATACTCGTAAAATAGTAATTTTGTTTTTTTTTTTTTTTGTTTTAAAAAAACCTAATACTCAACACCATGACAACATAAACGTTAAACAAAAACGAAAACCTAAACAAAAAATAAAAAACAATAAATAAAATGGAGATGTTTCAGATCTCAGTAAAATTGTCAATATTAAATGTTTTTGAAAAAATTTTAGAAGTTACAAAATAAAAAAACAAAAAAAATATACCTAAATAAAGAAAGGATTGAAAAAGAAAATGAAAATTTAACCAATTTCAAAATGCGGTAAAATGGTACTGTCCATTTCAGTGTCCCCAAATGTGAATTTCTATTTCAACTGTGAAATACATACATACATATATTATAGATAGAAAAGAAAAAAAAAAAAACCTTAAATAGAACACAATTTTATAGTTAACATTATTTGAACTGACAATATAACATGAATATCACAAAAAACAAAAAAAAATTGAAAATAAGAGAAAATTAGAAAGAAAGAAAAACAAAATAGAAAAATGCATATAACCCATGTTGATTCAGAAACGAATATATCTAACCTTAAGGGAATATTGAAAGTTATCATGTTGTCGGAAAATCTTCCTTTTTTTTTTTTTTTTTTGTTTTCTTTTAAAAACCATTTGAAAGAATCTATATAGAAGGATAAACTGTAACCTTACTGTAACTAGTTCATTGTTTTTTAAACTGTCAAATAACTAATTATATATATGTATACATATAATGTTCGTAATAATTATATATTCATTTATTTTCATTCAGTTCTGCAAGTTCTGTGAGTAACTGTATATAATAATAATAATGATGAAATTCTCCTATAAATTGTTTATTTCTGAAATAGTGGTGTAATCTATTGAAGACGCAAACCAATCTTTATTAATTCAATAACAGACACAAACCAATCATTAAATTAGCATGTACTTTTTTCACGATCGGATTACACACGTCATATAATAAATAAGTATAGACATGCAAATTTAATAAAAATTCAAAAATACATTTAGATACTTTGTTTTTAAATAAAGAAATGATAAAAAGTAAATTAATATTTTTCTTAAATTCAAAATAAGAAGCCTATTGAACGAAAAAAGAAAATATGATGTATTTTTATGATGAATTTTACGATTAGTTTTAAAATACACCCACAATTAGAAAACCATAGAAACTTTTCTTACTTCTTTTAGCAGGAGAAATAAGAATTAATTTTTACAAGTGTGTTAATTTAAGTTATTCGCAGATTATCTATCTGCAACTTAATTTGTTATTTTCAGTAAGCTAACGGTTTTGTACAAAACTTTGCAGCTGTAAACTCTACCAATAGTTGTATTATTTTTCATTTTTTATTTAATTTTTAAAAATCATTGTTAATCTGTGGATTCGTCAATAATCTTCTAGGGGATGTAAACCACTATATTAATTTGTTATGCCTAAACAATTTATGTGTTTCGATCTATGATTCAATCAATCATGCATCTTGATTCAGTTTCGAAATTTACTCTTGTTTATTTTATCCTTGCAACTTCTTAATTTATTTGTGTTTATTTATTATTTCTTATTTTGAAATTCTTCTGTAGACTAGGGACAGTCCTCCATAAACGATCTCAACACAAGATTTTAAATAAGTATTTATTATATTTTTTTTTCTTTTAATAGAAAAAGAACTGTTTGAGCCGTTATTTGAACATCTGGCTGGTAAAGTAGATGAAGAACCGATTTCTTATTAGATTGGCAATAATATTTTTAAATTAAACACCAAAAACTAAACTAATTATTTTGTCCGTACTAATAATACAATTTCGACTTTAAAAATATTATTTTTTTTCCTTAGATTTTCAGCAAACATGGTGACTTCACAATCTTCTCACTTTATTTGGCACATGAACAAGGCATATGGCATTTACATGGCACATGAAACAGTAAAATATTGTGATTTTCCTTTTTTTTTATACCCGTATGAACTATGTTCAAGTGTATAATAAGTTTACCATTACGTTTGTGACACCTTAAAGGAGCCGAGCTAGATATATTGTCAAAGGTTTGTTAGTTTTGTAAGTAAAGGTGCAAAATTGTTAGTTCTGCTATTTAAATCCAGCATTTTTACCGCCGGCTTCGAGTAGCTGCCATACAACTTCGTTCTTTAAATGAAAATAACTCAGTTTCTATTCAAGCTAGCTATCTGAAATTTTGCAAATGATGATCGAGTTTTATGGCAACAACTTCTGTAAAATTCTGTTGTGATAGTACGACAGGTTCGAGTAGCTGCCATACAACTACTCTTTTTAAATGAAAGTAACTCAGTGTGTACTGAAGCTAGGAACCTGAAATTTAGTAAAGAGGTGTCGAGTTACATGCCAACAACGTTTGTAAAATTTGGTTGGTCTAGAGTAGCCGCTTCAGGCTTCTTGCATCTCTTGGAATTTAATGAAACTAGGGGTTTGAAATCTTACAAATGATGATCAAGTTTTAGTCCACAACTTCTGTAAAATTTGGTTGTGCTGGTGCAACAGGTTCGGGTAGCTGTCATACAACTCCACAATTTACACAAATATATCTCTGCAGTTAACATCGATACTAAAACATCTGAATGTTTTTAAAAGATGATCAAGTTTTGTAGAAACAGCATATATTACATTCATACGAGTATCCTAGAGTTGACATAGTCTACTCTACTGACCTCTTCTTCGTTTTTTTTCGGCACCAAATCCAAAAGTGCTCAAACAAAAAATTGAATATATTATTTAAACATTTTGAGAAACACTTTTGATTAGAATATTAATAAAATTTTTTTTTGTTTTTTTTACATAAATAAATAGATAAGTTTATGTAAATATATGCAAACATATACATTTTTATGTATGTATTTTATTTTTAAGAAAATTTGAAGCAATGGATTAACATTTTGTATTATAAACTATAAAGGGAGGGAAAAAAAAATTAAAGTAATAAAATATAATAACTCAAAGATAATATTCTTTTTGTCCTTCTCAATTTTACAAAACTAATGTTTACATAACTATACATATCTATTAATCCTATAGATAAAAAACCCAAAAAAAAAAACAAAAAATTTATATTCTTACACTATGCCCTATCAAATAAAATAAATATTTATTTACCTTATAGTTTTTCATTCTGAAAAATGAAAAGTTTATTTTGTGGAAAATCTTTTGATATTCATATATGTATATAGAATATAATATTTTTTGCTTTGATTTTAAATAAAATCTGAAAATTAGTTTTTCTTTATCATATTCATTATTAGTTTGACTGTCCTTTTGACAGCCGAAGATTTGAATCTGAAACAAAATTTATAATATTATCTCGAAAAGAGCATTCAAAAATTTTAATTAACATTTAACGCAACATAAAGATACGTACAGTGTTTTTATCCGATTTAATTTAACCCTAATGATTCCAAAAGGGGCAGGGGTGAATGTTTTCAACTATAAATATTTTATATTTTTCTAGCGTCTTCATATTCCATTAATATTTGAAGTTAAACCATTAAAATGGATGTATGGAGAAAAATGTAATTTTGGGAGGGAAGGAGTAAATTTTTGAACATGCTCTAAGCCACGCTAAAACTTAGCCCTTAGACTCTAAGGGCTAAGTTTTAGCGTGTGTATGAGCAGTTTAGCGTGAGATGTTATAATTATATTCATAATATTTGAAGTTTCTAATAAAATTTTATACAAGTTATTTGTTTTAGGTTCTGTTTTTAGTTGCTCACTTGTCAAATAATTTATAACTGGACATGTAATTCTAAAATAAATTAAAAGTGAATTTGTTTTTTTTTTGGGCTCAGTTTGACTACTTTGCTTACTTGACTTTTTCTTCGAAATTTAATACAAGTAAATAATAAAGAGAAAATTTTTAAATATATTAAAAAAAGGCTTTGATATAAAAAACGAAAAACCACTTGGTATTTTGCTTTATTCACATATTTAAAATATTATATATAGTGTGTCATATAATATTTAGTGTATATTTAGTGTGTTATATAATATGTAATATATAGTGTGTCATTTAAATTTATTGGATAATTCCAACTAAAATTAATTTAAGTTGGCGAAAAAAGTCTTAGTTAGTGAGTATTGGATTAAATAATATGACAAATAATGAAGTAGGTTATTTTAATTCAATATTTGGTATAGGCTAAAGTTTAAAAAAATTTCTTTTAAGAAAACTAGGGTGCGACTTACAAATTTTTACAAAACTTTACTTTCTAAGAGGCAATAAGGCTGACAGAAATATTATAAGCTGAGACAAAATGGACAACACGCAGTAACAGGGCGAGCAAAATAAATTAACATCAAACGATCGCAAGGTAATTTCTACCTCTTGAATAACAATCTATTCTAATCTAACTAGAATGGCTTCATAAGGATTAAATACAATATCAGATAAACAATTCATGTATACATATCTTTAATAATCTTATTTAGTTTTAAGACATTTTTGAACTAGTATGACAATGAAATATAAGTACTAAATTTTTGTATTGCGTTTATAACTCACAGAATATCATTACAATTTTTCTTATAATTTATGTAAAACTCCAAAAATAGTACTTTTAAGTCTAATGAGTGCTTCAGATAATTTAAAAGGATTGAAAAAAGATTTCCCAAGCCATAATTAAACCACTTTTTCAAACTATTTCTAAGTGTGACGGATAATATAAAGCAATTAATATTTAATAATAACTTAAAATCATCCAACATATAACTTCTTACAACATTATTATTAATCCCTTGCAGCTATCGAAATTGGTAATACGCGTTTTAAATTTCTATGATTCATTACTTTGTTAATGTTTCATTGTAAGCAATATTTTTAGACTTATTTACCGACATGTCTGAATTTTATTTAAGTTGTTTAATGCAAAATTTGAATTGAATAATCGTTTACATCTTCTATCACCATTTTTTTTACCATTAAAATTAGTGATTTCCTTTTGGTTTTCATAAATTAAGAAAAATGATAAGCAATCACAAAATATTTTTTATAGGGAAAAAATTAAAAAAAAATATTGGAAATTTAAATGATTATTTAATAATATGTGCTTAATATATTACTTTCACATGAGTAGAACTACTAAATTGTACATGAGAAGCATACTAAATGGTTTCAATCAAGTACTTAATGGGATAATGAAATTTTCAAGGACTTATAATGGGATAATGAAGTTATTAAGAAAATAACAGATCTGAGTAAAAATTACACCAATCTGCATAAATAAATTAAACAAAATGTTCTAAAATTTTTTTTGAATTTAATTTTATTTAAGTTTTTTTTTTTATAAAACAAAAAATTAATATAAACTTATCTTCCTTTCATTTTTACTCTACTTGAATATTTTTGTTTTTATAACCTTATTTTTAGTTATGTATATAATGGCTGTATTTATGGTAATAGATCTTTAAAAAATTGTATTCGTATATTATAATGATGATGCTGCAATTGTAGATGATATTGATTATAATTATTACCATTTCTTCTATTCTCATAACAACCATATTATCAGCTTATCATATTATATTGTTATACTGAGTGAAAAGTTTTGTATTCGTGTTGTTGTTGTTTTTCGTACTGTGTACCAATTGAACACTATCTTTACTTGTTTATGTACAATAAAATGAAAATAGATTTCACCACTTGGCAGTGTCTAATATTTTATTTATATTATTTATTTGAGAAACGTATCAAAATTCTGAATTGCAAAATTTTGAAAATACAAAATTCTGATTTTGTATAATTCTGACTTTGTGGAATTTCTGGGTCTGCCACGAATGCTCGACATTTTTAATATCGTTCACAAAAATCTCGCTTTTCAAAAATCTCGCTTTTCAAAAATCTCGCTTACAAATATCTCGCTTTTCAAAAATCTCGCTTACAAAAATCTCGCTTTTCAAAAATCTCGCTTACAAAAATCTCGCTCGATCAAAATATCACTTATTTGGTTTTAGTTTTTTTAATTTATTCGCATGTGCGAATAAATTTAAAATAAGCGATATTTTAATCTTTGTCTTCCTGTAATTATGTTCGTAATATTATAAATATTGCAATTTTTATAGAAATTATATATACGTAGGTAAATAAAAATTATAATAGTATTTTAATCATTTATATACATATATATATACACATACTTAGTTAAAAAGTACATATTAAAATTATTTGTTTCCAGAAGGTTACACTAAAATATTGCATTTTTAAACGGATTATTGCAATTGGATATAAATTGAATTATACGCTTTGAGTTTATGGCTTGTTCCCGATTTGATGATTATGATAAACATAAACAAAAAAGTGTCATAATTTATTGTGCATGTGCGAATCTAAAAAGGGGGTTTTGTTTTACAAGTTATAGAATAATTTTAAAAAATAAAAATTATTACAACTTCTGTCCTAAATTATGATATACATTTCACATTTATTTTACATTATAATTGTATATCATAGTTTTGTAGAGAGGTAGTACTTTTTAAAATAATGTACGAATTTAAAACATCATTAAAATTTTTTTTTGCTTATCCATAAACCCACCCTTATAAAATATTATTTTTATTTGAATCCGTCCGAGATCTGAAACTAATTTATTTGCATTTATTGCTTTGCACATGTATCTATTTTAATATTTTTTACTTTTTACAGAAAATAACAAGATAATTATAGCGATATTTCTTTGAAAGCAAGATTTTTGTAACCCAGATTTTTGAAAAGCAAGATTTTTGTGAACGATATTTTCTCAAGCCGAGATGAAAATGTCGAGAATATGTCCGGGTCCCAAAATTTGTAATTTTTTTTTAAATTATTTTATATTTTATGCTTTGTTGTTGAAATATGGATGGAAAAACTTAATTAGAACGGATTTTAGATTTGGTTACAAAATTAGAATTATATATGCTTTTTTTAAAATATTGTTAACATAGAATTTATTGTTTTACACGGAATTTTGTAACTCAGGATTTTTCAAAAATAATTCTAATATAATTATTTAGCCGATCCTATTTATTTGTCAATATTTTAAATTTGTAAAACCGTATTTTAGATAATATAACTAACTTAAAATACAACATCACGATTAATAAAAACACTACAATTTTATATGGTAGTAGGTTGCAATTTTTAACAAAACATCTATTTATATCTACTTAATATGTACGTATATTATGAAATTACGCTCTCAGTGGCATTATCATCTTTGAGTTTTATTATTCAAATCTATTATTTATATGTTGATATTATGATTATTATAAAATTAACTACACTCTAAAAAGTTTCTTTTGAATCAACTTCAATAATTCGAAATAATGTTATCCGACATGAAAAAGTAATAAAATGTTTAAAAAGAAAAAATTTGGAACAAATGATATCGGTTCGAATTATAATTAATTTAACAAAAAAAAAATTTAACTTAACATAACCAAATATACCAAATATTAAATTTAAACATATATAATATTAGGGTTAAATGCGAAAGGCGCACTTTTTCAAAATCCCACTTTTCAAAATCCCACTTTACCAAGATTGCCTTTTTATTGCCTTTTTACACTTTATTATGATTAATTAAACAAAGAAACTCTAACATTTTTTGACTATCTTAACATATCCCTACTGTCTGAACACATCCACATTTTCTTGCAAATGTTCTCTCTAGTTTCATCACATAACAGTTGGACTATACCTATACTTTACTTTAAGTCCCGGATAGAATATTTTTCAAAAATTTATTCTGATCCAAATTTGCTGTGAATTTTAAGGAGGTATATATTATGTCATTTTGAAAATTTTAGAGGTAAATTTACTTACATCAAAATATTTCTAAAACTAAATGAATCATTAGAGCTCTTAGGAACTTTCTAAAATAAAATAACTAAAATTTCTTTCCAAAGATAAATATATAGTATTCTACGGTTTAGAAAAAGAAATTGTGATCTTATTTAAATTCGAAAAAAAAATTGGACATTATTTTAATTATTAAGATTTTAAGATTTTCTACATTTCCAAAATATTTTGCCGATTTATTATATCTGGTGTCCTTCACAAATTATTAAATAAAACATGTTCAAAGATCTGATTGAAAAATTAAAAATTTTATAAAAATTTTTTAAATTTATACTCTATAATTATTAAAGTATAATAAAATGCAAATTATCTGCTTAATAATATGGAAAACCTAATTTCTAAGATTTTTCGAAAATTTAATGCATATTGTTGGTATATTTTACTATAATATAATAAAATATTTAGATTTAAAAAAAAAAACAAAACCTTTGCAAAACCAAACAAATTTTTTTACATATCCTTAAAAAATTATTCAAAACCCTTTTTCAATTAGAAGGTTTTTTCGTTCATCACATTCTCGTAATATGGTTAAGAGGCTTCTAGTAGGTGTAGAAACATGTTCTGAGGAAATAAAAATCTGATATCCCCGCTCAAAATATTTCAAAAAAAAAAACAAGCAGAGGATTTGCTGTTTATCCCTACACATAGTTGAAATTTCTAGGTGGCATATTGTGGCTCGATCATCGCTAATGTGTAACTAATTTCCATCTCATGTACTCCCTAATATTGGATGTGATCACATTTTTTATTTACAAAGATTTCAAAATAAATTTCAAAGTAAGTTTAATTAAGCGACGATGATATCAAACTAAAAATTGTTGACCTTAAATCCTAAAATATACATATAGATTAGATTATCTCCCTTAAAATATTTCGGTAAATCGCATTATTTTAGAAGAAAGATGTTTCAGCTTAGGTATTTCAGCTTAACTGTTGGACAAAAGAAAAAACAAACAAATCAAACAGTTAAATTACTTTCTCCTGTTTAAAAACAAACAAAATAATAAAAAAACAAGTAAATGTAACAGTAAGTCGATGCAACCGACTTATTTATATCCTACACCTAAAAAATTCAAATTAAATTAAAAATGCATAAGTTATTTTAGTTAGGCATTTAATATAAGCTAAAAAACTAAATGCTTTTACAACCTTTGTACAAAATTTCAGGTTTCTAGCTTTATTAAATTCGAAGAAATGCTTGTTAGGTCTTGGAAAGTGTGTGAAGGCACCCGCACCACCTCCCCAATTCATCCCAAATTTTAGAGACATTATCAGAACAGGGTAGAATACTCTTATATCAAATTCAAATTTTTATATTTATTAATTTCGAAGATATGCTTGTTCGGTTTTGGGAGTTGTGTGGGAGATACCCGAAAAACCATTCCAATTCATCTGAAATTTTAGGCAAATCAGGGATTCCGGAAACAACCTCGTATCAAATTTGCAGTTTCTATCTTTATTAATTTCGAAGATATGCTTGTTCGGTTTTAGGAGCTGTATGCGAGGTACCCGACCAACCACTTCAATTCATTTAAAATTTTAGGAAAATCAGAGATTCAGGAAACAACACTCTAGTACCAAATTTGAAGTTTCTATCATTATTAATTTCGAATATATGCTTGTTCGGTTTTGGGAGTTGTATGGAAGGTACCCGAACCCATGGACTGATTTTGTCCAGATTCGACCAATCCTGCCTTTCGTAATTAGTAACCTACTATTTAAATTTCATCAAGATAGCTTCACTAGTTTTTAAGTTATCGTACGAACGGGAGGACGGACGGACATCGCTAAATCGACTCAGGAGGTGATCCTGATTCAGAATATATATACATATCGATATCTAACTCGCTTCCTTTTGGTGGTTACAAAACACCATACCAAAGTTAATATACCCTATACTTAATGTGTAGGATATAAAAAACATTTAAATTTTGGCCAGATTGAATTGAAATTTTAATATTTTTAAAATTCTAAAATATTATTAACAAAGAATTATCATTTTTAATTAAGACATTCTAAAACATACATACATACATTTAATGTATTATATTACTGTAATTGTTGTTGTTTCATTAAATATAGTGAATACACTTATAATGACGTCAATAATTTCTTTATCAAAACAGTAAAAAAATTATGATGATGGTCATGAACATGATTATAGTAATGATTATGTTATATGATTTATCGAATAATGATGATATCTATCATTTTTCAATCATTTGAAATGAAATTCGATATTTCATTTAAATGAAATTTTCGATATTTTGAAAAATAATATTTTATTTGTTGTTTTACGATATGTTAAATATTATTATTTGCTTTTTCGATCAAATTTAGCTGGTTATGCTGGTTTTATTTTTCCCAGAAATAAATTTATTTAAAACCTAAATGGATTGTATTCTATTATGTATAATAGGTATATTATTATTTATTATATTCTATTTTATATAGTGAAAAATAAAATTCATTTTATTTTTCGATTTTTTTAATTTAGATTTTATCAATATATGATATATTCAAAAAAATTTGATATTCCAACACCATTTACCCTAATTGTGACAGGTTATTTAGCGAATATAGTTTACTTTAGCAAAATTATATTTAGTGTAGAATTTTTTTTTAATGTATGTATATTAAGTTGATTATCCTGGAAAAATCAAAACCCAATATTCATGTTAGGTTTTCGGTTTTTGTCATTTAGAAATTAGATAATATCTAAATACATACTCGTACATATTATTAAACAAAAAAAAAAAAAAAAAAATAACAAACAAATGCTTTTAAATTTAAAATTTTCAAATTTTGTGTTTTTTAAATAAATAAAATATAGATACCTATATTAAAAAATAAATTCTAAATTTTAAAATTAAGAAGAAAATAATACATATTGACATTTGGTTGGTTTCAAATATAATATGAATTTGGTATACTGATGAATTACTATACAAACTATAGAATAACAATAGCAATAAATTGATATTTTAGTGATAGTTCTCATTGATTGTTATTTTTTAAATTGAATTTCGAATTTTATTTCTTTTTTCTTTTTTTGAGGTTAAAAAGTAAATGAATTAAAAGCAATTTATTGTAAAAAAAATTTTATTATTTCAATTATAATTTTAAAAATTTTTATTACAGTACAGTAAATATTATGTACATAATATAGAAATTGAATTTTTATGTTGGAATAATTTAAATTTTTTCAAATATTCACTAGAAGATTTATTGGATATACTTTACTTTAAGTACATTATCCGATTGCCTAGGAATTTTACATAATGAGACCTAGTAACATTAGCTATATTTCATAGAACATGACATTTGATGTAAAGATCATTTAAAGGTCAAATTGCTAATTTGAAATTTTCCAAACATTTTCCAGTATTTTACTTAAACTCTTAAATTTTCAACTACGATAGTATACAGGAACCAATTTTTTACGACATTGTGGGATCTACTACTCTCTTTAATAAATATCTTGTTTCAACTCGTATGACGTCACTAGGTGCTATTATGTAAAGTTTCAAGGCAATCGAACACACCTAAAGTAAAGTGTACCCGAAGATTTTTATAAAATAAACTAACTTGATTGTAAAATTAATTACTAAATTTAAAATTAGGTAGTATATATGTATTAATAATATGAAAAATAAATAATTTAGTTGATGCCCTATGCCCTATATATATATACTAGTAAAAAAGCCCGTCATACGACGGGTATAAGTAGAAAAATATAGCTTTTGTGAAAGTTTCCTCAGTTTTATGAACAATTTAATTTTAGTAAATTTATTCAAATACTTATATGTATTATATTTAGATATTGATAAATGTAAAATTTATCGCTAAAGTGTTTTAAATAATGAAAAACCTCAATGATGCTGTGAAGTAGTTTCTTTCAAAAATGTAATAAAAATGATTATTTAATAAATCTCATCTCTTGTAAATTTCATTGTCAAGCTTTGGATTAAAAAACCAAAGGTTGGATTAAAAACCAATGGTAAATAAATTTTTGCCAATAGTAACAAATATTTTCGCTTCGAAAAAAATACAGTATCAAACTTTATAATTTTGAAACTAAACTATACTAATCTGATGCATTTACCTAATTATAATATATAGTACACTTGTTATATTTTTCTATGGTTGCCATAGCAAATGCTTCAAAACTTTCTTTGTTATATTTTTCAAACAAATTTTTACTCTATCCGTAATAATATTCTGTCTCTTTATCTATCGCTTTATCTACAAAATCTTCACACCGTAAGTTTTACGCACCTTTTATGTAAAACAATAAAAATTGGCTGTGCATATAATGTTGAAGTTTTAGAAAATAAAAATTATAAAAGAAGCATAAAATTAAGAAAATGTTACACATTCAAAATTTAATTGAAAATTGTGATTTTATAATTTAAATTGCGCTCCTTTAAAAGCTTTGGGTTTACGCACCGCTTTATTTTTTTATAATTTCTACTTAAAAATGCAACTCTTTAAAAACTTTGATTTATGCACTGCCTTGTTTTTTCATTCTTTTTATAGCATAACATTTTAATTCTTTTTTTCTATCTGTTATGTACCTAAATATCAGATGTACGTTTCTTTCTTTTCATAGCATAACATTTAATATTTCTTTTTTCTATCTGTTATGTACGTAAATATCAGAGGTATGTTTTTTTCTTTTAAAATCATAACATTTTAATAGTTCTTTTTTTCTTTAAAAATATTTAAAAACAGTCAAAGTAACATTTTTTGTTCTCTTTTTTTTCTATTCGTTTTTATTTTTCTTCGCAGTATTACATTTATTTTTTTTTGTTTTCTGTTATTTACGTACGCTAAGTATTTCTTTTATTTTTTTTAAATATTAAATTTATACATACAGTCTATTTAAAAAATATAAATTATAACCTATAGAACATTCTGAATTTTTTTTTTGTTCGTTTATGTTTACCGTCCATTCATTCATATTAATAACTGTTGCCTATATAAAAATTAATAAATCTATAATAAATCTAATATATGTATACCCATATTTCTATTCATATATCTATATTATGGGCTAAACTTCTGATTCTAAAATTGTACTATATTATGGCAAAATTTTTAAAAAATTAAGAAAATGTTACTTAGCAAAATTTAAATAAAACGAGGAAGAATACAGTTGCCTTTGTCAACTCTTAGATACCCGTACGAACCGTTAGTATGTTCACAGCCTGTCACTCTGCTCACAATATTATTTTTTTAATATTTTAGTATTTTAAAATAATTTGGGTGAATTTTATAATTTCTAGAACTATGGGTTCTACATATATTCAAACTATATGTTTATATGTACATTCTTCAAAAGCAGATTCTAACCTTCCACATAACGATTATCAATCCAAAACTTTTTCAAATATTCTATAGTACCATTTAATACTAAGCCGTAAATGTATATTAAATTTACTTAGTACAAAATAGTAAATATAATTTTAAATATTATATTATATTATATTTAAATATTCCATTGACAGAATAATTTCTTATAAGTACAATAAAATACATATATGTATGTAAATACGGCGCTATATAATATACATATATACTCTTATCATTCATTCACTAGTGACATATACGATATGTAAATAAACATGATATTATATAAGTATGTATATATATTAATATCATATAAATAATAAATAAAAATTCTTCAAGCAACCGTTATGTTGTTTATTTATTTGCATTTTTATGTACTACGCATTATATCCTCAACAATTTCAAATTATCGAGTAAAACAAAATGGAAAAAATTCGTTTTAAAGAAATTTGTTAGAAAATTTGAAAAAATCAAGTAACACTTTCGTCAATTATAAAGTAACCCTACATTATTAAAAAAAGTTGTTAACAGAAATAAGAATATAATGTTGAAGCTTTAATTTTTATGTATTACTTTAAAAAAATTTTAACAGGTGTTCAAGTTACAGGTGTTTAAAAATAGGAAATTTTCAGTTTTTGACCCCTTACAGCTCCTAAACGGGGGGTGATACAAAAAAAATTTCTGAAATGACTCATACTTATTTTTTAAAGATCTAACTTCTGTCAAAATTGCAAGTTTCCAACTTAAACCGTTTAGAAGATAGAAGGGTTGAAGGATTTTGCAAAATTTGAGTTTCACATAACGGTAAATTAAGACACCGTATGCCACAAATATATATTTATTGTATATATACTTTTAAAGCTAATAAAAGTAGTAATCGTTTGGCGTTTTCAAAATGAAGATATACCTTACACAACTTGTGCTATAACAATTTAAATATAGAGCTTTTTTGAACCTTTGGGGAGCTGTAGCTCCGTAACGGGTGGGGCTACAAAACAAAGTTATTAAAAATAAAATTAATATTTTTGTGAGAACTATCAGTGGTTAAAATTTCATAGCTCTATTGCAAAAAAAATGTCGGGATCTAAAAGTTAGGTGTTCGAGAGCTACCCTAAGGCTTGCTCCAAACTCAACCAAAAAAAATAGGGAACCTACAAATTATTCCCAGAATATTTTGTGTAAATTTCAAGATTCTAGCTTTCTTAGTTTTTGAGTTAGCGTGCTGACGGACGGACGGACGGACGGACGGACATGGCTCAAAAGTCTTAGAATTTTTTTCTGATCCGATCCATACCTTTGAAGGTATATCTAGCTCGCTTACTTCGAGGTGTTACAAACGGAGGAGTAATTTTATTATACCCGATCCTATCGTACGGGTATAAATATTATTGCAATTTTATAATGTTCTACTTAAAAATACGACCCTCTAAAAACTTTGATTTATACACTGCCTTGTTTTTTCTTTCATTTCATAGCATAACATTATAATATTTATTGTTTTCTATCTGTTATATGGGTAAATATCAGATGTACGTTTCCTTCTTTTCATGGTATAACATTTGTTAAATTAACATTTAACATAACAGTAGGGCACGCTACTCAGCAGCAGCAACTTGTCTTTTATTATATTTAGATGCCCTATATATGCTTCTTATAGGAGTAAAAAGGAGAAAAAAAAAACTGATATATTTAATTAGGGATTTCATTATTATTGTGTAGTGTAAAGAAATGGAGTAATGACGTGAAAAGAAACTGAAGAATATTTAAAATTAAAGCGGTAAACACTGACATCATTCATAAAATAACATTTAAATATATTGGAAGTATATTTAACCAATAATTTAAATTTTACTTTTCATATAATGATGCAAATAAATAAAACGGGGGCCTCGGTGGCCTAGTGGGTAAGGATAAAATACGCTGCAAACACCAAGGGAGTGTGGGTTATTCACACACACGTCGTAAGAGTTATTCTCCCTTACAATATTTACAGCCACGCCTGAAAAGGATAGGCTGTGCAATTCCCTGTTCACATTTATGTTAAAAATTATATTCAAAATTATTCGAATCTCGAATAAAATATGTATATAATTTATTAAAAAAACCATTTCGAAATAAAATAAATAATTTCTTATTAAACTTAGCTTCAGTTTCTTTATTCGTTATTTTTACTAAGTAATTTATTATTTGGCTGCAGCTACATTGTACCAGATTATGAACCACAAAATATTTCTGTACTAATCTTACATACAAGAATAATTCATTTTATATTATATGATTTTAATAAATTCCAATATAAACTATTTTATGATATAAATTACTAATTATTAATACATATACTATAACCTGGACATAGTTTGAATCCTACACTTTTCGATATTGAAAAATTGACACCTTAAACATTGTACTTTTCACTTTCAGTACAACTAGAGGCTTATGGTCGAATCTTAATTTAAATAGATCCAAATGTTAGCTTTCTTTATTTAAACCTGAAATAAGTAACTGGTTAATGTTATTATGGGTTGTTGTCTTATCGGTAGACATGCTAGAACATTAGGTACTCATGTACTCAGCAAAATATTAACTATAGATTTTAGAGAGGAATTGATAAGATAGAGGGCATGGAACACTTTCTCTGCACCTGCCCTAGTCTGTCATGGAAAAAACGAAAAAATCTTGGTATAGATTCTTTTTCTAAAATTTATTTTTTAAATTTTTCACACCAACTCTGGTCGAATATAGGTTCTCTTATGATTTAAAGGTAAGCAACCCACCTAAAGTCTAGTAATTACTGGCGTGTTAACTCAGCCAGTATATATAGTGTATACGAGTATATATTGTGCATATTGTATATAGTGTATTAATTATATTACACGTTAGCTTATAATTTCATATATATAAAAATAAAAATATACAGTGCACCATTAGTCAGACACAATTGTAAAACATAATGAAATAAATAGAAATACATTAAATTATATTTATAAAAACTTAATTAATTGTTTAGATATTTTTAAATAATTTGCGTCTCAATACTTCTAAATACGAAGTGATAGATTTGTTATAGTTTATCTATTAAAATTTAAAAGATAATATAACATCATAATACCTATTATATACATAAGTCACATTATCTTGTACAAATTTGAAATCATACAAAAAAAAAAATATAAATTGTTTTATAAATGGTTCAACATAAAAATAAAAGAAATTTATTTTGCTTGAAGTCATTTCAATTGCTTTAAAACTTTGTTTGCTTGTTTTTTCTTGTTACTTTAATGTTTTGTTTTTGTAATACTAGTGATACTTTTTACATAAATCAGAATATTTGATTTACAAATCGCGAAATTTGTTTTTTGTTTTTTTTTGTTCAAAATATAAAACAAAATATATATTCAAATACACATATGTTACATTATAAATAATGATAGATAAATTTGTGGCAATGATTGCATGGAAATTCTCGACAATAGGGTAAGACAAAAATAGACGTATATTATAATACATATATATTTTAATGCATATATATTTTGGAAGAAAGTAAAATAATGTTTATTGTTTTTTTAAGAAAAGACAAAAAAAAAATCTTTTGAAAAATATTCACTTGTTAAAAATTGATTTTGATAAAATGAAAATATTTTCTTTTGTTTCACTACAAACGAGACAATTTAAATCAAAAATATTTTATAATATCACAACACCTGTTGTTTTTTTTATTTCAGAAGTTTATTAATGGTGTTTATTTCTTTATTTTATATTTGTATATCTATATTATATTATGTTTTAACGTATGAAAAAGCACAGTTGAGGTATTTGAGTTAATTTTTGAGTTAATTTGAGATTAAATTGAGTAAAATATTAATACCAGAGTACAATAATATGTAGTTTATAAAATTGTTTTAAAGCAACATAGAGTAATAATTACTGATACTAAAACAACACAGTCGATGATATTAAAACTGTATTAATTAACTGTATTTATACATATTAATCAGATACTATAACCAAAAAGATTGTTGCTCAAATTTAAAAGTTATATAAATAAAAATGCAATAATTTATTAAACGATTTTAAAGATTTTTATAAGAAAGGTAAAGGAGTTTTAAGGAAAACAAAATTTATCAGCAAACTTTTTATGAATCTTATTTAAATTTTTTATTTAAATTTTCGTTTTATTTGTTTTACATTCACGAAAAACTCTTAAAAGAACTTTTGACTCACAAAGTTAACGCGCGTCAATTTGAGTATTTAGCTCTACAAATAAGACATCAAATATTAATTGTCAATGAAAACAACCAAAATAATAAAAAAAATTAATATAAAGTTTAAGATAAATAAGTCCATGTCAAATTGTTTCAATGGAGAAGAGATCAATTACCTACTGCATTAAAGGCAAAACATAATTAGCGAAACTTTTTTTTATTATTAATCTTTTTTCTCGTAGATAATGAAACTTGAATTAAAAACTTAATGAAGTAAAATCATCAATGTCTTCTCTCAAACAATTCCAACGTAATATAAGAGAGACAGTAAGTCCCCATATCAACACTGTGAATATTGCTAGTTTAAAACCAGTTATGACAACTGATTTGTTGTGAAACTTTTAAAATGTGAATTATTCTCCTACCAAATACGTTATTCTTTTTTGATTTTATTCTATTTTATATTTTGCACTTATTTAAAAACAATCTTTTCAAATTCGTAGTCCAATTTACCTTCCAATTCCTCCTTTTTTTTACTTTATTAATTATTTCCATAATTCAAAATTTGTATCATAAATTATTACAATTTAAAAGATTTAATTTTGTGTAATACTACAACTTAAAAAAAAACTAAAAAATAATTAATATTTAATACTAAAAAATAAAAATTCGAATATTATAACAAATTATACAAGTTTAATTGTTCTTTAACACAGTTGAACAGTCTTCTTCCTTTCCTGATCCTTTTTGTTCCCTTTTGCTCTCGCACTTCCTTCCTTTTTTAATCAAAGAATCCTTTCCTAGAGCTTGGATAGCGCGAACAAAAGAACAAATTATAATACTTTTACCGCCTAAATTGATTTAAGAATAATTCGAACTTAAAATAAAATTTGAAGACCAATTTTTTATATATAGTAAATTGTTTTTGTTGTTATTTTATTGCGTAATTTTTCAAAATTAAGTATCTTTTTTAAATACATATATTTTAAATACATTCGCCTTATTGGCGACCCCAGTGTTACCTCAACGTTCACTGCACTTTGCCATCGCCGTACGGTTGGGTCATTGACCCTCTTTTATAGATATCTTGTAGGGGTGAACACCTGTTCTAAATAAATAAAACAATTGATGCCTCCACTCAAAGTTTTCCAACGTGAAACGAGGAGTGCAACAGATGCCGACCCATACACTGTCGAACTGTCAAGATGGCGCAATACAGCATTCGGGAATTCGTTTGTCATGCGTACGTCGAGTTTATGGAACCTTATGCCCGCACATGTGTTCCCAAGAGTTGGTAATTCATTTGTGTACGATATATCGAAATTCAAGAAGAACACTAACATCTTTCTTCAAAATAACTATCCAAATTTTTCCCTTCATCCTCCATAATCCCAATTTTCCTATATTCAAACACCCAAGTATTCCTTCCCCCATCCTTTTTTCCAAAACCAAGCTGTACATTATATTATTATGTATTAAAGGACCAATCCTATAGTTTGGTTTTAAAGGGGGTGGTTTTGGTTGGTTAAAGTCCAACACTACTCAGAGGAACCTCGTGCAGTTCCTTTGGGTGACTTTTGATGTTTTCCACCGTCCCTCGTAAAAAAAAAAAAAAAAAAAAAAGAACACTTTAATTCTAGCTAGCTAAATATTACTAAAATATGCTTTGAAGTGAAATACAACAGAATATACTTATATTTAGCATATGTTTCATATCCAGAGTTTTCTTTTCTTGATTCTTTAAATAATCATTTCTCCCTATATTTCATTTAATTTTATATTTATTTTTTCGCTATTATATTAAATTATTTATGAATGTTAGAACATTTGGCAGGTATTCCTATAACATTAATATCCGTATAAACAGAAGTATAGATAAAATAAATTCTTTTTGTTGTTTTAAATTTCGTAGATTTGTTTTGTGATCTTTTTAATAAGAAGTTTTCAGGCGATCACACTTATTAATATTTTTAAAATATATATAGGTATATAAGTTTGTCTTAGAAAAATCAAATCAATCCTTGAAATTTTAAAATTAATATATTAAAATAAATGTTGCTAACTTAGCCATATATAGAGTATCGGGTTTGTGAAAGGTCGAAAAGGGACCAAGGTGTACAAGAGAAGCAAAAAATTGTTCAGAAATTCCATACCTAATAGGTTTTGGAGAGAATTATATCCAATTGTTTCTTTTTTCTACATTATATAACGAATAAATCAAGATTTATTACAAAAACAGAATGATTATACCAGATAGTTCATAAAATATCTAAGATTACATCGGATGTTATATAACACCCTAAATTTTTTTATAACTTTGCATATAGTTAAAAATATTTTCTCCCAATTAAGGCAATGCATCAAAATACTATGAGTTGTCTTCAATATGGTATAGGAGATACCTATTATAACGAAAACCATATCAAAAAACAACCAAGGTTTTAACACTTTGCACTCAATGTTAATCATATTTGAATGACACTTGAGTTTCATATGGAAGCACACGTCATTCAAATATGAATGACGGTACTGTTTTACTTTAGATATATGTCTTTAGTATTCTATAAGAGTGTCGATGAAATGAAATTTGTTTTCTAAGAAATCTTTAGCCAAATCGTAACTGAATAAATTGACATACAAGTATACAACATTCTTCCTTCGTGTATAGAAGGCTGCATTTTTACAGCAATGCATCATGCAAACTAAAATTTGGAATCGACATTATTTTTTTTTACGAGGGTTTGTGGAAAACTGGAAAGTCACCAAGGAAAACTGTGCTTGTGCATGTGCTTCCTCAGGGTAGTGTTGGACTTTAACCAAAACCACGTCCTTTTTAAAACCAAAGGATTGAACCCTTAATACAAATGTACAGTTTGGTTTTTGGGATAGGGGTGAGGGAAAGATAATTAGGGAAATTGGAATTAGGAAATTTGGATTATGAGGGATATGTAGGAAAATTTGGAGGGATATTTTGAAGACAGTTGTTAATGTTCTTCTTAAACTTAAGTAAATCGTGCACATATGAAATACCAACTTTATGGAACACATGCGATGGTATATGGCTCCATTATAATATAGTAATTGGAACACTCTTCTTGTAAATACCTTTGCATTTACATCAATCGAAATATTTAAATATCAATGGCATTAAAAAAATTAATAACATATAGGTACTAAAATTTGTTGAAAATCATATGGATGTGCCACATAACTAACTTTCAAAAAAAAAAAAAATCAATATATGTATGAAATTTTAGGGCTTTAGGCCTTAATCTGCATGGAAATTTTTTCACAAATAGCTTGGCAAGCAATGTGTCAAATATTAGAAATGATTAAATTCAAAACTTCAAAGTAAGGCATTTATTTTATTTAAAAAGAAAATGTTGCACAAACTGTGTGACTAATTTTCATAGAAACTTAAAAATAGACTTATACGATTGAATGGTATAAAACTGATATTGGCCTCTTTCATATAAAACCCGCGAGTTCAAGCGTAATTTTTTTTTTTTAAATTTATATTTGAGTTTAAAACTCTTCTATTACCTCTTTCCTTTTTTTCTTTCTTTTCTTTTTTTTTGTTTTAAGTAACTTGTAAGTATGACCGTTTGAAAACTCATAAAAAAAAACAAAAAAGATAAACAACGATATTAGAAAAATAATATTAATAGGTATTAGACAGGTGTCTTTTTGTTTTGTAAATAAATAAAACAAAATCCGAATGAATGAATTTTAATATTTCATGTTTATATTATGACCATAAGGTGTTCTTATAAATGGTGCAAAAAAAAAATTATATTGTAATATTTGATACGTAACAGGGTAAAAAGATTTTTATTATTTCAGCACATTTTACATTTAAATCTTTAAATTTTTTTTTTTTTTTATATTCATTCCTTTTGCCTCAATGGTAAAAAAAAACAGAAATCCTTAAAATAAAAAGATTTTTTTTAATATTTTTTCAATATTCAGTTTTGGAGGGAAGGATCAAGGTGAGATTGAATAAAACAAAAATTTTACATATAAAATCTCTAACAAAATTGTCTGATTCAATATTTTTTTTTTCGATTTTCTTTATCTTTTTTTACTAGTTAGTTTTCTTTTAAAAATTAAATGATGCGTGTATTTTTAGTACATGTATTAAACAAAAGAATAACAGAAGCTTTTTTTTACTATATATACTAAAGCTCCGACATACAAAAAGAAAACAAAGACAAATTAGAGTAATTTTTTTTTTTTATTCTGTTAGTATTTATTATACTTCTACACCATCTGGAATCTTAAGATTACCTTTCAATCTATAAATAGATGAAATAAATATATCTTATTTTTAAAAAATTTATTGGTTTTATTTTATTTTTTAAATGTTTCAATTGACATATTTTGAATTACTTTTAATTTTTCAGTAACAATACTCTATTGAAATAAGACAAAGCACAAGCTATACTTCGAATTTCTCGAACTTTAATACAACTTAAAATTATTGAACACAACTTCTATTTCTACTAAACTATTAAAAAAATTATGATACAAAAGTATTTCTTAACCAAAATGAATGAAAATAGAGAAACAAAATATAAATGAAGTATTAAACGTTTCTATATTAAATTTCTTTTATAATATCTTTGTTATTTACTACGGTTCAACAGCAATAAATTATAAATTTTTTTTTTTGAAACACAAAAGATAAAAAAATATTTAATCAAAATAATAAAATTAACTAAATTTAATGCAGCAATACAAATATCCAAAGAATTCATTTTTATTTTTAGCAATTCATTCGAAAATAGTGCTCAGGTTACATAACAATTTTGCCATTACATTTGTGACAGCATAAAGATTTTGAAATAGGTATGACAAAGTACATAGATATATTTTTGCTCGGGTTCTAATCGATTCTGAATAGATTTAGTCATATATATCCGTTCATTCGCCTTTTCGTAATCTAACTCAAATAATATTAGAGCTGGGATTCTGAAATTTTGTAAAATTTTTTATTAAATTGTCACACCAGACTACTGAAATTGAGCAAGTTCGATTGGCGGGTTCAAGTACTTTTAACTTCTTTCTTTATATTCTTTATATCAAAATACCTCAGTATATATTGAAAGTGTCTGAATATTATCAACTTTAATGTCAACAACTTGTGTGAAATTTAATTAGTTTAGAGTAGCAGGTTCGAATAGCTATCATAATAGTTTAAAATTTACATAAATATACCTCGGTACATAATTTAAGTCAAAAATCTGAAATTTGTTAAAAAATGATTAAATTTTATAGTAACAACATAATTTAAGTTCATACTCATCATATCCTAGAGTTGACACAGTCAAATATATAATCTCCGTCGTTTTGTTTTTGTTTTTATCTAATTTCTCTTTTAAATAAATATCTTTTTATTCTTTTTTATATAAAATAGAAGTAATTTCGTTTTTTTTTTCTTTTTGTGAATCCTTGAAGATAATGATAAACTTGTGGTACTTGTTTTTATTTCCGGTATTGATAAAATTGTAATATATAAGAATTTTTATAATAATAATAAGAAAAAAGGATATTGTAGAAAAAAAAAAAAAGAATGAAGAATGAAGAAAAAAAAAAACTATGAAAATCCTATTTGAAATATTGAAAGAAATTTATCTTGTATCAGTCAATCTTTAGATATTTTATTTTATATTTAATTTATTTTCTTTTTTTTTTTTGGTTTTTCGCATTTTCTTTTTTTTTTACTACAAGTAGTAAAATGAAAAGGATATTAAACATTTCACACATTTTCTAGATTATATTTTCACATAAATTTTTAGAAAAACTGTTATTGAAGAGAACTGTTTCGATTTGAAGAGAAATAACAATTTTGGTTGTATACAGGATATATCGAGGTAAATAAATAGACAAAAAAAAACAAAATTATTTTTCAATTCTTCAAGAAATTTTTCTATTATTTAAAATATTTTTTTATTCTGATTTAATTCTATTAGAATTCTATATATAAAGGTTTTTAAGAAAAATTATGAAATTTTTCATTAAAGAGTTCCTTTTTTATGTTCTTTTTTAATACCTTTTCTTTTTTTAATACATTTTTAATGAAATTTGAAAAAATGTATTAACAATATACATTAATTCAGACATTTTCTTTCTCTGTTATTTTAATTTACATATTTTTATTTTTATTTAAACGGTTAGTTTTTAAAAATTTTTATTTAAATCTTAGGTTATGTATTTATTTTAAGCTGTTTTTCTTTTTTTTTTTTTAATTTAAATTTAAATACGAAACAAAATTCTTTAAAAAATAAAAGATTTTCGAAATCTTGGAGACTGTAAATGGAAAAGGAAAAGATACAAAAAAAAAAAACTGAAAATAAAAAAAAGTACCTCAAATCTTTAATAATATATTGGTTAAAGTAATAGAAAATAAAAACCTACTTTTAAACATAAACGTAATATGCAAAAATGAAATCATTCAAAGTAAATGACTTTCCATAAGGCGTTGTAAATCTAAAGTAATAAAATTAAAAAGGCTTTCAATCCAATTGAATTTTAAATCCTCTTTTTAAAGAAGATCGATTTATCATTTTGATTATTTTGGTATTCATATTCTGTCTAAGTTTTACATTTTCTATACTATATTATATAGTTTGAAACTGTGATAGTCTGAAATTCTTTATACATTATGTATAAGGATTTACTGCTTACGTATATTATGTAAGGTTTTACTATTTATATAATGTTGGAGAGGACAGAACGAGTAAATCTTTTGAGAAATTCTGTCTAGTTTTCTTTTTCGGTTCGTTTTGTTTTTGTCTTTGTTTTAACATTTCATATACGAGTATATAATATAGTTTTGCTAAAATAACATTTATATACAGTTATGGACAATACTAAAGATGGTTTCATTGAATGCGATTTCAAGGACAAATTATACAAGGATTAGAAAGCATTTACATTTTAAACATAAAGCTAAATGAAAACATGTTGTGAATGAAAATATTTTTAATGTGGCCAAGAATGCTGCCAAATCTTTGAATTTTTTTTCTGTGGTTGTAAAGCTAATTTTTCTCCTAGAGATCTGTCTAGTGTCTAGTAGCTATAAAACATATATTCCACCTAAAATGGAACTGGTACTGCAAACGTCATTAAGTTACCCTAAAACAGTCTAAAATTGCGTCTTCTACCAAATAAGCAATCCTATCGTTTTACTAACTTTTACTTCTCTCAACATTCGTCGAAATATTTTAGCTTTATCTCTTTTTTATAGATATCTTGTTTAGCTTTATCTCTTTTTTATAGATATCTCTAATTACAATATAACATAAGAAAGGCATCAAGTAGCCATATATATTCTAGGATAACTCCTAGGAGGTTTAAAACTAATTATAAAATCTCAATTGTTGCGAGAACTGCTAAAATTTAGTTCCCATCGAATGTGTTTCAATATTTTTTGCTAATAATCCGTTTTATAATTTGAGTTTATTCGAAAAGAACCATTTCAAATTCGTATCGAATTTAACTTCCAATTCCTAACCTTTAGCCAATTTTTGTCACTCGCTTGTTCCCCCATTTAATCAAACCTATATACAACCTAGCAACAATGTACATAAAAATCCTTTCCTAGAGTGTTACCGCATACAAAAAAAAAGTAAGTTTTAACATTAGATAGAAATTAGTTATTAATTTAAAATTTTAGTTTAATAATAATCTGTTAGGCGCACTCCTCAACCTTAAACCCAATATAAAATTTTATACAATAAAGGACTCTATTATAAAATTGTTTAACTTTGTTTAAAAATTCTTTATTTAAGAATTTTGGATTTATTTTATTTCATATATATACGAAATTAATCGTTTTAAATTATATGACCAAGATTGTTTTAATATACATACTAACAACTGAGTATGTATGTATATATAACAATCTTTTCATTGAATTCTCATCTTTTTATATTGGAAATTATTTTAATAAAAGATTTATGGTAATCCGCTTCTTTACTAATTTCAGAATTTCAGATTTTCAGAATACAATTGAATATTTTTCTTTTCAGATCAATTTAAATTTGATTAGATTCTCTAATTTTTTTTTTTTATTTATCTTTGATACACAATATAGTAAATAAACTATGATAAAAATATTTTAACAAATTTCCTATACTTTTTAAAACTTAAAGTTAAATGTTAAATTTGAGATTCTGTTTCGTTTTGTTTCAAATTTTATGATTTTAATTTCATTTTATAAAAAAAAAAAATTTAGCACCCCATTAAACTGTATTTAAGGTTATTTGTAATAAATTAAGTGATATAATTTTAAAAGCAATAAAATAATGTTTAATATATAAAAATAATAATAATAATAAAAATTTTTATATGAAAATAAATATTTTTTGATGAATTTTTTATTATTGTACTTATTTTATGTTAAGAAAATTTGCAATATTTGGCAATAATTCACAACTCATAATCAAAATTATTTGAAAAATGTTTTTGTTTTTTTAATATTGTCATGTAGAACGAAATGATATATATATATATACAAACATGTTTATTTCTAAAATGTAATTTTTAATATTTTATTTTAATAATTTTAATATTACCATTTATTTACACTTTTCTATGTACTTAAAAATATTTTATTTATTTATTTATTTAATACTACACCTATGGAATGATAATACAATACATACTTCTAAAGCCATTGCAGCTAAACTATTCGGAGCTAATATTATAAAGATTTTTTTATAGGTTAAAATATACACTATATTTTCTAGAAATAGGGTAAGGGGGGAGTAGAAGAAAATTGGCTTTCCAGTAATTATCTTTCCAATAGAAAAAAATCTTGATAACTGTGCAACATTTTTTATTTTTTTATTATAATATTACAAACTACATAGGATATTGCAATATTATAAAACCATCGGCTACTAAGGCCTTTATAGGTCGAATATTATTATTAAATTATATACACTAATATTATTTATTTTGTTTATATTATATATTATGTGCAACATTTGATTTAAAAACTAATCCATAAGAAATACATAAGAATCTCAAAATAATTGCATACTTCTCGGATTTAAATTTAAATATACGTATGTACACCTATAAATAAAAATTATTCTATGAAAGCTATTTATAGTCTGTGAATGGTAATGTTGAGTCATTTTTAATACATTTCTTTTAAAAATTTTCTTAAAAAGTTTAATATCAAGAAATTGATTTCTCTATATTTTACAAAATAATTTTTCCCTTCATGTAAAACCTTCCGAAAATCGAAATAAACTGATCTTATTTTTTTTTATTCTGTTTACGAGGGACTGTGGATAATATCGAAAGTCATTTAAAGGAACCGCACGAAATTTACCGCAATTTACCGCATTTAAAGGTAGCCTTGCACTATAATCAACGGATTATAGTCCAATCCAAGCAAGCTTTAGGGTAAATCCTTGAATTTAATACACAGTGACATAATATTAATACACAGTTTCGTTTTGATGGTAAGGATTTGGGAAAATTTTTTTGGAGGTTGGGTTTGAGATGTTTAGAATTACAGATGATAAGAGGAAAAATTTGAAGGGTTAGAGATAGAGTATATATAAAAATAAAACAAATAATATACATGTAAGTATACATATCTTATGTATGGAAAACTGAATTTAAAAATATTGTACTTCTAGTTGATGTACTATTATGGCATTGTTCACCGTGCTGCAAATTTTGTTACTTGCATTACCTGGCTTAAAAAATAATAAAAATATAAATTGTTTTTGTGTTTGTGTTAAAATAAAATCACCCTAAAAATAAAGTAACAATAGAGTTTTTACTCTTTATATTAAATTTATTACATCATTGTTTATTCATATAATTTTATTTAAAAATAATTTTAAAAAAAAATGTTTCATGAATTTGTTATTTATTTAATTTATATTTATATTTATATAATTCATAAAGTGTTTTAAACAAAATCCACTATTCCAAGTATATAATATATGGTAGTCAAATCGTTACATTTCTCTCATAACATTTGCCTGTAGACATATATAATTTCCGATGACAAATAAAATTGAATAACTATAGATAATAATGTATTTTAAATTAAATAAATAGAAAAAGAGAACCACATAAAACCATAACCATAAAAATGTACTACTTACTCTAGTTATAAATAGCTATAGCAATAAAAGCATAGCAATTATATAGTTGCGACATAATACATTTATAATTTTTTTTTTTAATTTTTGCATTAAAATTTTGTGTAATGTTCTAAAAAACAAATGAAGGAAAGATATTCTATGTGACTGAGTTGGCAAATTTAAAATTTCGGAGTTTTGCATTATGTTATTAAATAACGGCAACCGATTCGACCGATCATTTTCCTATTATTAATGTAATATTATCTATAGTTCCATTTTAAACTCTATATAATTCTGTAAGTTTCAAAAGCTTCTTAACTTTTAAATAAGCAACAAGTTCTTGAGAGTTGAAAAAATTTTCTTTCATTTTTTCTGTTTAGATAGAAGTATGGTTTTATTTAGATTCTAATATCGGTTTTTCATAAGTCAATATATGTTACTTACACCCTAAAATTCAAAAATAGGTATACCAATATACTTATACCTTTATACTAAATAGTAAGTAAATTCCTGGGGCAGAATATAAAAAAAACACAGTATTGCTAATCTAAATTTCTGTCTCAACTGGAAGCACCATGTAAGAAAGGATTGCGAATCTAAAGCAAAGTACATGAAATTAATTGGATAATTTCGCAAACAATCTATTAAAGCTATTAAAAATTATGTAAAACAATAATTATGCCAAATTAAATGTACGGTATTCCGTTTTTTAATGTATCAAAAAATGATTCAATGTTGTTAGCTTAAGTGGGGTTAGAACTGCAACTACAATGCTTATCGTTATGTTAGCCAAGAAGAAATACATTTAGAGTTAATTATCAAATATTGGTAAGATATATTCGAGACTTAGCTACTTATAAAATACCAAAGTAAACCGCAGCATTATACTAATGTGGAAAGCACGTCTGCAGGTCTTAAATACTGCACAATTAAGAAGTTTGAATTGATTAAAATCACATAATGTACCGTTCTAAACTATAACATGCTGTGAACTGTTTAATAATAAAAGTTTCTTTTGGTTTTAAGTTTTCGTTTTTGTAAATCTACAATACTCAATACTTAAAAATAAATAATCAAAAATAGTAATAAATTTCAAATACAATTAGATATGGTACTAGTTATGGTAAAATATGGTACTAGGTTATACCTGCATGGTAATAAAATATAAAAAATAAATCAATTGGACCCCAAATTAGGATTCCAAACAAAGTTCTTTGAGTGAGAGTTCATGAATCTACTGATTTCGTCAGCTTGTATAACATTTAACTTGTAACAAAAGAAGGAAATTTTTCATATTTTTCTGTTTAAATTTTCCTTTCAAGTACTAAAAACTAAATATGTATTAAACAAATTTTAAAATTAATTTAATTAATTTAAACTAATTAGATTTTAGGCTAACAAAATTAATATTAAAATATCTAATTAGGAAAAATTAAATTCAAAACATGTCAATAAATTTTAATGTACGGGTAATTTAATTATAGTACCTATAATAAAACAAATTTTCAATTATTTTTTTTATTTTATTCAATCCAATTAAGCGCAATAAATTTTGAAAAAAAAAACATAATTTTATATTAATTTTCAAATAAATACAAATGTACATTAAACTACCATAAATTGTATAAATAAAGAGAGGAAAAAAACTATTAAGGTTTATTAACTAATTAATCAAACTAATTCAGAATAATGGTAGATAAAGTTGCCATTATAAATAGTTATACATCGTGGCTTTTTCTAATGTTTAAAATTCAACGGTTATTTAATCTCTTACAGATCACATATAAAATATATTGTTAAAAAGTATCACTCAGTCACAACCAAAGAATGAAATTTGTACATATCATGTCTGTGAAGACAATAAATCATATTAAATCAAAATTTGAATGAGAAAATTTCACTTGAAAGCAAAAGAGATGGAAGTAGAGCATATAACCCTAATTTTACAACCAACATTAAAGATATTGTAATAATAGAGGTAGCTGCTCTCAACCTCGGTGAAATATATCATTAAAACCCCGATTTTGAATCCAACTTTAAAATGCCTCCTAATTCCGAATTTTACGAATTTTATACTAATACTAATTTAAAGAAGTTTATTTTTTGTTAACCTCTCGAACTTTAAAAGATACTTTAACGATATCAAACTAAAACTTGAGAAAAGAGTTATTTGAATCTTTCAACACCTAAAAAAATGTTCAGTTAATGTCATTAAGAAAATTGGCTTTTTCTTCTGAAATAGCAATGAAAGAAAATTGAATTTTTTTAACTTTAAAACGAATTAGAGGAAAAACTAAAAAAAGATAAAGATTTAAATGAATAGATTTAGAAAACCTCGTTAATCGTACTTTCAAAAGTATTTTACAGGATGATTTGACCTTGTTCGTTACATATCAAAAGTTATCGGTCAAAACAAAAAAATATGTATAAAATCTTCTTTAAGGCCCCATAATTCCCTACACGGTGGTGTAATTCATTTTAAATTTAATAAATCATCAAAATTTCAAAGAACAAAAAATACCTATTTTTAAGTAAATGACATATTCCTAAGGAATTATTGCACATTCCTAAGGACTCAAGCAAATTCAATTAGTTATTATTTTCGAAATCGAAAAATTAAAATAAAAATATAATAAAATAGATCTCAGGAACCAAATTTGTTTCTCTTTCCCTTCCAAAATTTCATTTTTTTACATTGTTTATTATATTTTATTTTCTATTTTTTCATAATCTGATGTAGTTAAAAGTTAATAATTTCTGATTTGTCTAATTAAAAACTTTTATTTTAGTTAAAAATACAAAAATAAAGAAAAGCAAAACATTTAATTTTAGGTTTTAGTGAATTTTCTCAATAATTTTTGAAAAATTAGGCTATTAGTTACATTTCATCCGTCTGTTCATCCGACCAGAAAACTTCAACTTTCTTTAAAAATTAAGATTGAGCAATGGAAGTCAAATCTCATAAAAAATTCATATTGTGGAACAACTTTTTTTGTGTAATCGGTCACTCATTACAAACCTACAGCATTTCCATTTTGGAAAAGCGTTATTTCCAGAAGTTTATATTATATTTCAGGTTCTGTAACGAATTTGTTTTCAGGAAAAACGAATTTGTTAGAAATCAATATAAAAATTATATAATTTCCACCAATTTATTATGTGCATTTACTGTTAAATAAAAAAATATTTTTGAAAATGTACTCCTTGAAAAATCTTTGGTTTTGACATATCTTGTTTTAATTTAAATTCAAAGTACCAAAAAAAGGATTTTTAAAATATGTACAATATAGTATGTAATCTATAGTGTAATAAATGTGTAATCTATAGTGTACAATAGAAAAAGATTTACTTTTTCGAATAAAGTTTTGCGACAAACGGTTGCTATGGATGCTAAGGATTTATTTATGATTTTCGCAAAAAGTAATAATAGAAGTTAGATTGTAGTAGTCAAGAAAAGTACAAACTTTTTTTTAGTTTACATAAATAACGGCTAAATCAATTTGTAAAAGGAATGAGACTGTTGAACAACCGTTGTATTGTATATTATTTGCTATTGCCAATAGTTGAAACAATATTGAACGATTGATTGGCGCAAATGTTTAACGGCCTATTGTATACAAACGTTGAATGGAGATTGTATCGTATATTTTGAATTGTTCAACCACTGAATTGCTTTTATTTACAACTAAAATGCTTTTAATTTTGTTTTCGGTACAATTTTTCTTATAGCGCGGTAACTGATATTCTAAAGTTCTATTAAAGGTTAGAATAGTCAATTTTTTGTCTCCAAATAACTGCTGTTGTTGCAGAACGAACCAACATATATTTCTTTGAAATTACTGATTATATAAGTTTTAAGAGATAGTGAAATTATTCATTTTCTATGCGTAAATTAGACTTAAAATCAGCTGGTGCCTGTTATTTTTAATTTTTTAAATAGTAACATATCACAACTTATAGCTCTTTCTGACAGTCAGTCTTTTGACCTATGGTCTATTATAATCATATATTAATAAAAAACTTATCCGATTAGTTATTTCAGCCATATTTGGAACATTTTCAATAAAAAATTAAGCAATGAATGCATAAATATTTTTGATGGTCTAAAGTTATCAGATTTTTTTTCGAGGGACGATGAAAAACATCGAAAGTCACTCAAAGGAACTGTCCAAGGCTCCTCTGAACAGTATTGGACTTTTAAAAGGAAATAATTCGCTCTAAAACCAAACTTTTAGATAAGCCCTTTAATATATAATGGCATATGTATGTTTAGTTTACTTTTGGGGATAGGATTGCAGGAAGGATGCTTGAGAAATTGGGTTGGTGATAATTAGAATTATTATGGAGGATAAAGGGGAAATTTGAAGAGTTATTTTGAAGAAAGATGTTATTATTCTTCTTAAATTTCATTATATTGTAAACACATAAATTACCTTCTTTTGAAAACACATGTACTGGAAGAAGGTTCTATAAACGTGATGTACACATGACAAACGAATTACCAAATGCTGCCGTGTTACGCCAATTTGAGACTTCGACAGTGGGCATCAGAATAATGGTGGATAAAGTTGCCATTATAGTTATACATCGTGGCTTTTTCTAATGTTTAAAATTCAACGGTTATTTAATCTCTTACAGATCACATATAAAATATATTGTTAAAGAGTATCACTCAGTCACAACCAAAGAATGAAATTTGTACACATCATGTATGTGAAGACATTAAATTAAATTAAATCAAAATTTGAATGAGAAAATTTCACTTGAAAGCAAAAGAGATGGAAGTAGAGCATATAACCCTAATTTTACAACCACCATTAAAGATATTGTAATAATAGAGGCAGCCGCTCTCAACCTCGGTGAAACATATCACTAAAACCCTGATTTTTAATCCAACTTTAAAATGCCTCCTAATTCCGAATTTTACGAATTTTATACTAATACTAATTTAAAGAAGTTTATTTTTTGTTAATTTCTCGAACGTTAAAAGATACTTTAACGATATCAAACTAAAACTTGAGAAAAGAGTTATTTGAATCTTTCAACACCTAAAAAAAAGTTTAGGTAATGTCATTAAGAAAATTGGCTTTTTCTTCTGAAATAGCAATGTAAAAAAATTGAATTTTTTTAATTTTAAAACGAATTAGAGGAAAAACTAAAAGAGAAAAAGATTTAAATGAATAGATTTAGAAAACCTCGTTAATCGTACTTTCAAAAATATTTTACAGGATACTTTAACCTTATTTGTTACATATCAGAAGTTATCGGTCAAAGCAAAAAAACATGTAATAAATCATCAAAATTTCAAAGTACAAAAAATACCTATTTTTAAGTAAATGACATATTCCTAAGGAATTATTGCACGTTCCTAAATTGTTACGCCAATTTGAGACTTCGGCAGTGGGCATCTGTCGTACTCCTTCTTTCTTTGAAATTTAAAGTCGAGGCAATAGTTATTTTATTTTTTTAGAAGAAATGTCCTATATCTATACCAAAAATATGATTGTATTGTTTATTTTAGCAATGTCACATCAATACAACATCGCAGTAATTTCGGTTCAAAGCAAATTGATTCAACTTATTGAACAACCGTTGCATCGTGAAATTTGCGCTTTGGAGATTTTTTAAAAAGAATTTTTTTGCTTAACTATATTAGTTAATTAAATATGCATAGTTAATTGTATATCTATTTGAATTTCGCTTTAAAAACTCCATTTTAAATAAACAAAATAAATATGAAATTTACTGATGCAGAGATTCTTTTAGTTCTGTAAATACTCGGTTTCACTCTAGTATTTTTATTCGTTTTTAGTAATTTTAAAAATTTTTCATGCCCGTTATATGTGCAAGACTTAATTTTAAGTACAATCAATTCCTCAGCATATAAATTATTATCTCATTACATTACTCAATTTAATTTATCCTATATATACTATATAAAAATAATATATATTAATTTAAATTTTATTCAAAAAATTTTAATATAAATTAAGGCCCATTTTATTGAATTTTAATTAAAAATTATTTGAATGGTTTTTTGATTAATATTCTGTTTCACTCTAAATAGATATTTTAAATATATTTTGGAATATTATGCTTATAAGCAAATTTTGGTTAATTATTATTCAATTGTCTGCATATTTTAAATTAATTTTTATTTCACCTAATTAAAATTGATTCAGTAGGTAAATTAATTAATAATAAAATGCTAAAAAATCAGTACATAGTTAGAAAATAAAAATTAAAATTATTTTATTATTGATATTTTTTTATTATTTGGGCAATCTTAAATTTAAATTAAAAATATAATTTGAGTTATTTCAAATATCTCATTTTTAAAGATATATTTTGAATAAAATTTCTGATTTGGGTAATAAAATTTAACTTTAGTAAATTCGGATAATGATTTAACATAAGATGACTAAAAGTATACAAAAGTAAGTTTAGGATTTTTCTACATGAAGATTGTACAGAAGTTTGTATATCTGATTGTAGATTTTACATTTTAAAATGGCTCAATTTCATACAACTCATGCAGAGTGTTATAAATTAATTTTTAAAAATAACTACAGAGAAATCATTGGTATATCAATTTATTAATTATATAAGGTGACAGATAATTATAATGCACTAGCAGTGCTAATTTTTATAAATATATAGCAGTAAATTATATTAAGTATTATAAGGTTTAAATACTTAAGAACAAATAAATAATTTCAAATTAAAATTTCAAGTCAAATATTATTTCAATTAAAAATGAATAATACGATCCTATGTTCTGAATAATGATCCTATTACGAAATAATGTTCTTCCCAATTAACTTGCATATATACGTACATTATTATTCAAATCCCCTCCCTGAGTGTCATTGATTGGTCTTTGAATGATCTTTGGTTAGTCCTTGGTTCGAATCAAACCAAAATCAAGGGTTATTTTCTCTCTGAATGATTTATATATAAATATAGGAGTTATTTAGTTTTTCAATACTACTGAAGTCTTCAGTATAGAAAATGTACTATTGCCTAGACAACTCCCAAATTTCAAATTTTTCGGCTAGTTCTTTATATAAAAATCAATACAGAAATCTCCTGTGAGTTAAAAGAACTAAATCAAAAATTTTTTTTTCTGTAAAGCTAAGCATATTTAACAGTAGCTAAGTATTACAGAGAAAACTTTGTTTAACAGTATAAGGTGTAATAGATTGAATTTTTTAAATCAAAAAATTGAATAAAAACTTATATTAATTTTTTTCTTTTTAGTGCATTTCTCTGCCACATAAATGTGAACGGGAAATTACGCATCCTTTACTTTTCAGGCATGGCTGTAAATGTTGTAAGGGGGAATAATTCTTACGACGTGTATGGGATTCGAACCCACATTCCCTCGATGTTTACAGCGTGTTTTATACGCTCTTACCCACTAGGCCACCGAGGCCGCTATTAATTTTTGTTTTTCTTAACCAGAGTAAAATCTGTATGTCATTTTAAAACATAATAAAATAAAAATAGAACTTTAAGACAGTACAATAACGAAATATCATAAGAAAATGATTCTATATGTTATCTTAGTATTCATTTAGACAGAAAACTGCTTTTAAAATCCCATCTCTTCAAAACAATTAACAAAATAATTTTTTTCATTCGCTTACTGTATCCATTAATTAACAAGACTTCCGAATTAAATACACCCCAAATAAAATATTCTATTTCAAAATTATTTTCCGTAGTATGGGTGTTGAAAAAAAAATATAAAATATTTATATTAGCTTAGTGGAATTAATTACATAACCTTACATAAATTAACAAATTTGAACCAGCTTTTTTGGCAAGTTGCCAACATTCTGTTAATCCTTTGGTTAAGGGAATATTAGAGGTTTTTGTTCTTAGGTTAGAATAAGTAGATCATGTTAAAAATAAGAAAAGGTCAATAGAGGTTTTAGTAGTCACTTTCTTCTAAAACACGCCAAGGATTACTATAATTATACGGCAGTCAAATTAAATACCAAAAATAAATTTTAGATGAAAATATTTATGAATAAGCACTTAATTATAATATATATGTATATAAATTGTAAGATAAATATTAAGGCTAAATAAAAAAGTTAGAAAAATAAAAATGGGTTTCATAGAATCAATAAAAAATTTCTATACTTCAAAATATTAATTTATACTTATAACATTTTATTAATAGTTAATAGCAATACATGTATAAAAACAACCTGCTCACTATTTCTTAAAATAAATTAGTAATAAACCAATTACCCCTTTAACTATGAAAATCTTTAATTATTTTTATGCTTTTTTTTAAAACCTTTATATTTACAAGTACTTACTTCATTTTCAAATTTTCAGAAGTATTTTATGGAAAAAAATGTTCGATTAGTCTTATACTTCACAGATAATATTTATAAAATTTCATATAAGTATAAGTAAGATTATTCAAAATTCTAAATTAGGAGTTGTCGAGGCAATGCATCACTAGAAATGTTCGGAAAAGTTGCGTAGTGTTAAAGGACGAAACACTTCTAAAATAAAAATTTTGCATTTCACAATATTTTTTCTACGATACCGTAGAAATACCAGTATACCATAGAAATATTTCAACATTTCACTTTAGGTACCGTTCAACATTTTTTCTACGATACCCAAAAATTTTTCTTTTAAAATTCAAAATTTAATCTGAAATTCTAAATAAATATTTCTTGACCCTTTTCTTAAGCAAAATTTATTTCCTCAAAATAACCGTTTACCAGCAATATATTATATATTTTGTTATAATTAAATAGGTAGGTACATAAAAACGTGAAAAAAAAAATTTTTTTTTTTTTTTTAATATTAATTACTATCATATTATTTATTATATAAAAAATATCCTTAATTTATACATTTCCTTTAATATTAAAAATTTTCTGAAAATTTATTAGCATTTTACCATTATTGATAAATTATTTGCTATTATCTAACTGGAAAAAAAAAAAAATTAAGTAGCTTTCATTTTTTTAACCGTCCGAACGAAATTCTCAGAGTATAATAAATATGGTATTAAGTTTGAGACGTTTTAAAGGATACGAGATTGATATGATAAAGTATACATTGCTGAGGATAATTCAAAATATAATAATGATAGTACTCTGATATTTTTAGCACATTTTCAAAAAAACTAATTTTGTGGAACAACTTCTCTGTGTTGCCCCATCCGTTACAGAGCTGCAATCCTACAAAGTTCGAAAAAGCCCTATCTTTAAATTGCTATAACATAGGTTCTAAAAAGCATATCTTCAATATAACGCCAAATGATAGCTAGTTTTATAAATTTTATGGAGATATATATAAAATAACTATGTGGCTTGCTATGCGGTATTTGAATGTACCGTTATATGAAACTCAATTTTCGCAAAAATTTGTACCCGTTCTATCTTTCAAACGGTTTAACTTAGAAGCTTGAAATACTTTACATATAATTTTTATAAAATTTCATAGAAATGTAGGACTAATCAAAAATCTAGAGTTGTTGAGGCAATTCAGCAGCGCACTAGAGCATACTGAAGAGTTCCATATAGTGTTGAAGGACAAAACCCTACCAAAAATAAAAATTATACTTTCCAAAACATTTTTTGTACGATACAACTGTTGGTATATATATATATACTCAATAAAAAATATATATTCAATAAGATAACTTACTTATTTTAAAACAAGAAATAATCTATAATTCATAGAATCATAACCTATAATTCAAAATAATTCCATTAATTTTTTGAAAATTGTTTTTCTTTTGTCAAAATTTCATTACTATAAATAAAATTATAGAATTTGACACTTATACAAAATTTTAGTTCAAAATTTCTTGATTAATTAGAACTCTAAAGAAATTTTGTTTCTACTATTTACTTTTTTTGAAAATCTTATATTTCAAGATTTTGAAATATTCAGAAATGCTAAACAGGATTTTAAAAGGATTAATAAATATATCGGAAATTATTCTTTTATATATAATTGATGCAACATGAAAAAGTTTCAAAATTAGTATAATTATTGAATAAAAATTACATTTTCCAGTTAATTATAAAATCAGGACTTTTATAATTAGTTAAGCTGTGGTTTAAGGATAGCAATTCGCACCCTGTTAATTGACGATTTTTAATACATATATTATGCACCGAACCGATAACAATGCACCGAAATATTATTATGATCTTAATTCTCTTTAAATTATAAAGTTGGTGAAATGTCAAAATGAAATAAGGCCAAATGTCAATGTCAATTGTCCCATTATTATACTTTTGCAATGTTTAATAAAATGCGATATGTATTTAATTCCTGTTGGAAAAATTTCGAACACCCTATAATATAATAAAGTTATATATCAATTTATCTATTTAAAAAAAAAATTTATTCATTTAATTATGTATTTTTATTTATTAAAATAGAAAATTTATTTCCACAATTTCATTAATTTTGGTAGAAATCTTTTATTTGTATTTTTTGTTTTTTTTTTTTTTTTTTTTTTTGTATTATAATAATTGAATTCCTAATTATGGGAAGCTTAACAAATAGTTTTCTAAAATTTATAGGCATTGTTTCTAATTTTTTTTTTTTTTTTATTAAAATATTTAAAAAATTTAAACATTAAATTATTTATGATGCACATAACTAAACTAAAATTAATAATAATAAATTCCAAAAAAGCTGATAATAATTTTAAAAATTTCATAAATTAGGATATTAATCATAATTTTATAAATTATAAAATAAAAAAATGTTTCCATTCTAATTGTTTGGAATTTTGATAATTATTAAAATTTTTAATTATAAAAAACAAAATGAAGCTCCTGTAATTAATCAGTTTCGACTTTTTTTCATAAGACAATATCTTAACATAATATTATATGTGTATTATATTATTATATAATAAATTTATGTATTTAAAAAAGTTTATTTAAAATATTTTTGAATGTTTAAAAATATTTTAAAAATACCGCTCTTCGAAATAATTATTTACAGGTATATTAAAAATATACCTGTCGAATGACGCTTTCAGATTGAAAAAATCTTGAGCATAAAAATAAGACTTTTTCAAAGTTTGAGGGGCTGTAGCTCCGTAATGGATAGGGCTACATGAAAAAGTTGTTCCACAAATTAATTGTTTTATGAGACCTACCCATGGTTAAACTTTATTTTCTCTATCTTTAATGGTGTAGAAGTTTTGTAAACAGACGAACGGAGGGTCGGACAGAGTGCAACTAATAAGCACATTTTTTCAAAATTTTTTTTGGAAATGTGCTAAAAACAAAATTTATATATAAAATCAGAGATTTACTTTCCGTGTCCAGCCATTGGGTAGTGGTTAAGACACCAGAGTAATTTATTTGAATGGTTTCTTATATTCAAACACCGGCTGAAAAGATACGAGAATTTTCTATTTAGGTGTCGGATTCAAACCCCGGCTGGATTATATAGATTAATACCAAATAATATACATTTTCCTTATAATTTATAATTAGTTTAATATAATTAAATGAAAAACTCACATAATTAATATCATATTTTAAATTATAATAAAATAAAAATACTTCATGTATAAGATAATAATAGATGGCACAGAAATTAACATAATTGCGATTCAGTTTTGTCCAACATCTATTGCTGAATATTCAACGGCTTAATGATCCTTATGATTTTAGAAAACTAAGTCAAATATGAATAACAAATAACTTATTAGTTGAAGGCCTATACTCCATAAAGTAGTGGAAAAAACAAAAAAGAACTCTCAGTATTGAACTGCATCAAAATTTGATAAAGAAAAAAATATTTTTTTTTGTTTTGCCTAATAGTTCTTCAATTGTTAGACTGATTAACCTGTCTAACTCAAATACCTATAGAAAAATGGAGATATTAAATATCTGACAGCAATTATATTTGAATTTTTGTGAAACAGATTAGATTTAAAGAAATATAGGACATTAAAAATAATTTGAGGAAAAATAAATATTTCATTGGAGCTGAATTGGAGCAAGACGCAAAATTCAAAAGTTAGTCTATATATAAGATTTTCACTTCATTGACTAATATTTTCAGATTCTTCAATACGACAAAGTGACAAAAAATTAAGTTGCTTTTGTTGGTTTAGATTTACAATATTTTGTTAATTAGAATTTGTCATTTCGAACAAATTATAGATAAATAAATAAATATATATATAGATAAATAATATATAGATTTAGGCATTACATTTGTGATGAGATAAATATGGCAAAGTATATAATATATTCTTGCTCAGAATTTAATTTTGAATAAATTTATTCGGTCCGTCTGTCCGTGCGCGCACAATGTCTCAAAAAACAATGAAACTTGAATTCTTAAATTTTTATTACTTACTGAATTATTTTCATATTATAAAGAAAACGAGGAAGAATACAGTTGACTTTGTCAACTCTTAGATACCCGTACGAACCGTTAGTATGTTCACAGCCTGTCACTCTGCCTACAATATTATTTTTTTAATATTTTAGTATTTTAAAATAATTTGGGTGAATTTTATAATTTCTAGAACTATGGGTTGTACATATATTCAAACTATATTTTTATGCATTCTTCAAAAGCAAATTCTAACCTTCCACATAACGATTATCAATCCAAAACTTTTTCAAATATTCTATAGTACCATTTAATACTAAGCGGTAAATGTATATTAAATTTACTTAGTACAAAATAGTAAATATAATTTTAAATATTATATTATATTATATTTAAATATTCCATTGACAGAATAATTTCTTATAAGTACAATAAAATACATATATGTATGTAAATACGGCGCAATATAATATGCATCTATACTCTTATCATTCATTTACTAGTGACATATACGATATGTAAATAAACATGATATTATATAAGTATGTATATATATCAATATCATATAAATAAAAATTATTCAAGCAACCGTTATGTTGTTTATTTATTTACATTTTTTTGTACTACGCATTATATCCTCAACAATTTCAAATTATCGATTAAAACAAAATGCAAAAAATTTGTTGAAGAAATTTGTTAGAAAATTTGAAAAAATCAAGTAACACTTTCGTCAATTATAAAGTAACCCTACATTATTAAAAAAAGTTGTTACCAGAAATAAGAGTATAATGTTGAAGCTTTAATTATTGTGTATTACTTTAAAAAAATTTTAACTGTCAAAATTTCAAGTTTCCAACACAAACCGTTTAGAAGATAGAAAGGTTTAGAGAATAAACCGTTTGGAGAATAGAAAGGTTACGGTAAATTAAGAAACCGTATTAAAAGTTATTAAAAATAAAATTAATATTTTTATGAGATCTATCAGCAGTTAAAATTTCATAGCTCTATTACAAAAAAAATGTGGGGATCTAAAAGTTAGGTGTTCGAGAGCTACCCTAAGGCTTGGTCCAAACTCAACCAAAAAAAATAGGGAATCTACAAATTACTGCCAGAATATTTTGTGTAAATTTCAAGATTCTAGCTTTCTTAGTTTTTGAGTTAGCGTGCTGATGGACGGACGGACGGACATGGCTCAAAAGTCTTAGAATTTTTTTCTGATCCGATCCATACCTTTGAAGGTATATCTAGCTCGCTTATTTCGAGGTGTTACAAACGGAAGAGTAATTTTATTATACCCGATCCTATCGTACGGGTATAAAGATACAGATAAAAAATAACAAAATTTAAAAGTTTTTTCTTTTATTTTGAAAATTAATAAATTTTCTTGGCCAATACATAATACAAACTTGTATATTATATAAAAATATGGAAGTATATGCAATATATACATACAATATATTATCATTATTAAAATTTATAACCAATAAATTTACAACATAATTTTATGTTTATAAAATTACACATATAAAATGTAAAAGGCTATATATATATATATATATACATTTTAACCAATATAAATAATTTCTGCACAAAAAGATACTTATATCTTTTATTTTGACCCTTTTTTGTTGCATAACTTAATAGTAGAGATACTTTTTTTCGAAATTCAAAGAAATATAAAAATGGACCAAAAAAAAATTATTATATGTTTTTTTTTTCTCGTCTTTCATTTTACACACTTTTATCTTTTCTATCTTTTAAATGTCTGAAATATGAAAAGAAAACCATAATTTGACCCTTTTAAAATCAAAATTGAAAGTTTATTAAAAAAAAATTATTATTTGTCCTTCAGTTAATATACATACAACATTATATATAAATCCTTTTATTAAGTCAAAAATTGGATATATGTTAGCAAAAAGTCCTTTAATTTGAATTTTTTGTTTTTTGTTTTTTTTGTAATTTTAACCAAAAACAAAAAAAAGCAAACTCAACTTTTTTTTATTTCTGGTTTTCTAAAAAAAAATATTTTTCTCATTTTTTAATCTGATCCTTTGTGAAAAAAGAGAAGTACATATGAATTAAAGTCCTTACGTTTTTATTTGATTTTTTGAGATTTGTTTACCACAATTTTTAACAATTTGATAAACTTACGATTAAGTTTGTAGGATCCGTTTTTTTGTTCTTTTGTTCAAAATTTTATTTTCTTTTACACTACGTCATTTTATTCTCTGTTTTTTTTTGTGTGCAGATTTTTATTATAAGTAAAACTTACACTGGTACATAAAATCTATAGTTATTTAATTCTAACTTACTTTTTCTGATTACTTAAATTTTAAACGAATTAGGTGTTGGAAATATCGACTATTATACATTAATAATTTAAATACCAGTATTCGTATAAGAAAGATTAGATTCATTTTGGAATGAGATACAATTTTTAGTTCGTATCGCAAAATGAAATCATAAATGAAATGTTAAAGTTTTAAAAAGCAGTTAAAATCTAATAAATGTTCGTTCTCTTTTCGTTTTACAATTTGTTCTTTTTTTTTTTAAGGGGATATGTGGAAATCATCGAAAGACGCTAAAGAATAGTACAATAACCCACAAAACATCACTTTCATCTTTGACCAAACAATAGATTAGGGGAGCTTGAATACTATATTGTATTGTTTCGGCAAGAGAAGAATTCTATTACCTATGCAGTAAAAATTGGTTTAAGATTTAGATGTAATCAAAATGTTTAAGATATTTTATTAAATTACGACATAGTAAATGTTAGTAATATATTGTGTAATGCTATATGTTTCCTTATTCAGAGGCAAACACAACATTAAATTAATGTCATAATGTCATTTTAAAATAATAAAAAATATAATAATATACCTTTGTTTTTTTCTATCACTTTCATATACGTAAAATAAACTTTTCACAAATTTCACCTAAAAATATTTATATCTATGTAAATTTCAAATAAAAATAAAGAAAAAATATAGGAGTAATAAATAACTTTAAGATGTAATCGTTAACAACAACATTAACAAAATGATGCCTTCCTGCAATTTATTTCTCTTTTCTAAAACTTTTAAATTTCACTAAATAACCATTTTTAATTTGAAATTTCATTACAATTCTATCTTTTTTTCAAATATTATAGACTTAAAAATGGTTTCCAAAGAAAACAGTCCAGCACTCTTTTCCTTCATTACAAAATAATATAATCTATATAAGAAGCATCTATACCAACTAACAACCATAAAACTTACAAATACTCACTTTCAATGTATGACCGATGTGCACTTTGAATTTTGCCACAACTGCTGGCATGTTACGCCAAAAAATCGTTTTTTACAATCTAATGCATCACCGATAATGCATAATTCTATTTTTTTTTTTTAGATCGAATTTGAGAGAAAAAAAACACCGTATCTTCACTGACCATTTATAATAAAAGATGTTTAAATGGTGCTGAAAGTTCTAACTTTAAAGCTACCAGAAAATTGTGGACATATGAAATAAAAGTCATCAAAAAATATACTTTGATTAAATAATGCAATGCAAAGGACATGATCAGATACTTTGGAATTAAAAAAAGAGTTCAGAAATAATAAAACAAAAAATACTCTTCTAAGCGGAAAACTCCCGATTTTATATAAATAAAATTTTTTAATAAAATAATATTAATTGCTTTTGAAGCATATCGTGTTGTGTTTATGTAATTATATTGATGACCACATGATTTTGGGATTCCCTCTTTTATATTTCATTAGTTAAAATTATTTTTTGCAGTACCTACTAATATTTTGTTTTTTTTTTTTACAATGGTGTGAAAAATTTCAAACGTCACCCAAAGGAATTCCACATTATTTTTACAGATAGTTTTGGACCATAACCAATCAAAGTCACCTCTTCGAAGTCAAACCTTATGTTACGTTTGAAAGTGTTGTTTAAGGGATAAGGATGTTGGAGGATGGAAGGAGGGATTATGTTGGATGGGTAAGAAACAGATGGAGGGACATTATGAAGAAAGAAGTTATTGTTTTTCTTAAACTTTACTAAATTGTATAATTGTATATATAATAACTAACTTTGGGAAACACATGCGATGACATCTCATTCCCCACAATATGATTCATTATCATCTATAATGAAAAAGGAAATTATTTTATAAACTTAATTTTTCCTTTCAAATATTTTGTATCGTATTTTTTACTTTTTTCATTTAATTATAAAAATTTGATAAAATAAGATACTCACTGATATCAAAATTACGATAAAGAAATCTGCCACTCATATTTTTCTATAACATTTATAAGTACAAAAAAAATTCAAATGCTCTAAAACATCTATTAAAAGTTCTCACAGAAAATAAGTGAAAAAGTTTATAACTTTCACAAAATAAAAAAAAAAAAACGAAATATTAAAAAAAAACAAAAAAACTTTTTCAATTCAATTTTCATCATCTAATAATAAAAATGTATCTATCCTTTTTAAAAAGAAAGTGATAAATAAACTACATATACATGAACAATAATAAGGATAAAGTTTTCACTTTTCCACAGGTTTGCACAAAGAACTCATGATAAATATATTCTTGGAATAATATCAGTAACATCAAACATAATACAAGATTTAACAATGAACTTTCAACATTCAATTTAATTCAAAAAAAAAAAAAAAAATGTTTTGTCTTTGTGTTTTTGACTGCTGAATGTATGGTGTATGTTAAAATTCATATAACCATAAAAAAAAAATAATAATATAGAAATATTATTGAAAATTCAATTAACCATTCAGAAACAATAAAAAATTGACTTTGATCATAAGAATTTAATTTTCTTTTAACATTTTAAAAAAACTTGAATTTTAAATTATATTTTCTTTTTTTAAGATCTGTTTAAAAAAGCACAGAAAAATTTAAAGGTTTGAGTTTTCCAAAAGTTTGACTCAGCTTGAGTAAAATTGATATTGTTCTAAAATTTTTATGGGGTTGGCGTAAAGTTTTGTACCTGTATTTATTGTTTCACCCTCCATGATTTAAATTTAAATATTATGGGCATCTTGTATATGAAATAATTCAATACTGTATTGTATGTAATTGTTTTAACTTGATATGGTTTTTGAGTTAGTTTTATTTATTAAAATCCTGAAAGATTAAGCAATAATTGTTAAAAGGTGTCTTATTCCTTCTTAGTATTTTTTTTTGTTTTTTTTTAAATTATGTTAGCATCTTGAAAGAGTTCGGAACAATGAACTGTTCTTCTGAACTTATAAACAGAGCACAAATACTTATTTCATTTGTCCGCAAGTGAATATATAAAACAGTTTGCGTAAATTTGCATAACAATATGCCTCTAGATGTACATATTTTTTTTCATTAAATCCTATAATATTTTCATATATTTTCTGATTATAGTTCGTCAGACTGCTCCATAGATTATCTAAACGCGGATTTTTTACTTTATAATTTGCTCATACAGTTTTCTTTGTTTACCAATGTAACAAAAAGGATGTAAGAAAAGGAAAATAAACGTTTACCAATGTAACAAAAAGGATCGGGATTTGTAAAGAGAGTTACATCGCCTTCTTTTGCAAGTTGATTTGTTCCCTTACTTCCCTCTATACGTAGACGCCCGGAAATCAAATCTGAAAATATAACTAAAGGATTCTTTCAAATTAATCTTAAATAAATCATTTTTTTATCATCACTATGATAGTGTACATAGTCTTAGAAAATAATCTTAAAACATAAGTCTACTAAAGATATTATTTTTTTATGACTTTATAACAATAAAGTACATAAAGTATTAATTAGTGTTAATGAAAATCGTATAAAAAAATAAAAAACTTTCCATTTTTCTAATAAAAATACTCAAAAAAATAATAATCATAAATTTTAATATTAATTTATTATTTATTATTATTATTGTTACCCCAAATTAACATAAAAAAGTCAAAAGATCGTGACTTTATTCAATTTAAATTCAAGCTTATTTTATTATTTTCAAATTTATTAATACTTAACATAATAATAATATTTAATAATCTCTAACTAAAATTTAAAATAAATCTAATTAAATACAATATATAAATAACATATAAGAATCGGTTTAACAGTGTGTAGTAACAAAGATTTAAAATTTTCATTATATTATTAATTAAATCTAAAGAAGATAAAAAAAAAAAAAATCTTTTAAATTCGAAAATATATTGTGAAAATTCCCAAAAATGAAATAGAAAAATACTAATATTTACTTATTTATAAATCCACATTTGTTTTAAGGTCCAAGGCATGACAATATAAAATATAAATAAACACTAAACCACCAAGTAAACACCAAACATTTAAACTTTTTTTTTTACTACCTCTTTTACTGTACTACTGTAAACTGCTTTTTTTTTTCTGCTTTGCTTCTTTCTTAACAACTTCTGATACTCCCAATGTAAATGAAAGGCAATAAATTTTATATAAAACAATTGTGATTTTCCAAATATAATTCACGGTCTATTTGGTTTTAAAAAAAAAAACAAAATCACCACAACAATTCGAAGCAATTTAACACACACAGAAAACAAAAAAATAATAAAATAAAGAAAAACACCAATTTCCAACTTATTGGCTAAAAAAACAACAATTATATCAAAAAAAAAAAAACAATAAAAATTTAAGTTTACATTACATTATATTCATTTTAGTCAGTTTCATTCGGTTCCCAAATCTGAAAATTTTCTGCTGAATTAAAATTTTAAAAATAAATAGCTAGGTGTCTCTAGTACTCCTGCTCCAGTATTAATACAAATCAAAGATAAAATATACGACAACTTTTAATTTAGTCCAAAAATTCATTCTGTATAAATTTTTATTACACTTTATACAGAAACGACAAAAAGAAAATAAAATAAACCGATGACTGTGCACATGCGGTAATACTTTTAATAAATATATCTTGTATAAGTATATACAAATGAACTTGTATAGATATATGTTTGTCAACATAACTATTTAAAAATAAATATTATTTTCATTTTATTCTTGTTATAAATGTTAAAACATTGACCAGCGATAATTTAAATTTTCTTTTTTAAAAAAAAAAAAAAAAAAAAACAAAAAAAAAAGAGATAAAATTTAATGGGAAAGGTTATATTGAATATAATAGCAATGATGTTCTTTTAGTCTTAATGACTACACACAAAATAAAATTTAACATTGTAATTCCGAATGAATAAATAAGTATATATACTTTAGGTACATAAGAATATATATTGTATATTGTTATATCATAAATAGACGTCAAGTTAATTTACATATAGTAGATGAGTATAAATTTTCAGAAGCAGTTTTCAAACCTCATTATATCCAATGACAATAATGCAATTAACAAAATTTTCTACTATCTATATATATCACTGTATTAATTTTCATATAAGTCTACATATTATTATATATATATATGTTCATAAAATGTATATTTATGTATATGAAAACAGTATATGCACTGAATGAGATATAAAAATTAAAAAAAACAAAATAAAATCTTTTAAGAAAAACGGTTTTATTAAATTGGGCAAAAAGAAATAAATTTATTTTATAAAATTTTATTAAAGTTAATTTTAATGTATACAAGGGACAGATATGTAAATAACAGAAGATAAATTTTTTTTTTTTCCTAAGGGAGGTGGGAATTTTCCAAAGACACCAAGAATTACCCCTTGGTAGTGCCAGATTCTTACTGAGCCAACCCACCTCCCCCTTTAGCCAATATAGTGGGATGAAACCCTTACCTACAAACGCAGTATATTGGCTAGGGAGTAGGGATAGGAAAGGATAGGAAAATGGATACGGAAACATTGAATTGGGAGTGGGACTGTAAGGAAACAATGAAACCGCCTATTATTATTATTTTGCTAACAGTGACTAAAGCCGTCACAACAGTTACAACATGTAGTAGTAGTATATATATTACTACATGTGGTAATTATTGAAGACAACCCCCCCCACTGTCACTGTAGCGGCTGTTATTATTGGTATTAATATTCTTATTAATAATATTATTATTTTTACTACAGAGTCAGCGTCATCAGTGGATTACAACGTGCAGCAGTATATAACACCTTACTTGCATGATATAACCAAAGATAGCCCCACTGTAGTAGCTATTATTATTATTACTATTATTATTATTATAATTATTGTTATTATTACTATTGTACTATTTATTATACTATTTAATTATTGTACTATTATTATTATTATTATTATTATTAATTATTATTATTATTATTACTATTATTATTACTATTATTATTATTATTATTATTATTATTATTATTATTATTATTATTATTATTATTATTATTATTTTACTACAGAGTCAGCGCCATCCGTGAATAACAATATGCAGCAGTATATAACACCTTACTTGCATGATATAACTAAAGGTGCCTCCACTGTAGCAGCTATTATTATTATTATTATTATTATTATTATAATTATTGTTATTATTATTACTATTATTATTATTATTATTATAATATTATTATTATTATTATTATTACTAATATTTATTATACGATATACATTATTACGATATAAAAGTACTACATATTTTTTTTTATTTATGACCTGACCGGGGTTTGAACCCAAGACCCTTCGATTGAAAAGTTGGCGACTTAACCACTGCGCCATGAGTCAGATGGATAGGATTTTAACACAGACGCTAGTGTTCGGATTTTAACACCGATTCAATTAAAATTGAATCGGTCATTTCGAAAAGGCCACAATTGCACACTTTTATCAAAATGACTTTTCTGCTCAAAAAGAAAGTTCATAAAGAAACGCATTTTTTCTGTCAAAATGTGGCATATCTAAATAGTTTCGGTGTGCTAAAAATTTAAGTGATGTTTTCTCAATCCATTCGAAAAAGACATATTTCCGGAAATATGACCTTTTTCAAAGTATTGATCAGTAATTTCTATTAAAAATTGTATGTAGCTACAAGCAATAAAATTTGAAGTGAATTAACGTTGTAGATTTAAAGTTAATGTAAATTAAAAAGTTTAAACAAGAAAACCGTCAAATTTAAAAATAACTTTTTAAGATGCATTAACATAGTATGTTATGTGACATATTTTTTTTTTATTTAATATTACATTTTGAAATATTTTCAGATGATTCCAAATATTAACCATATTCTGTTGCAAAACGACATAATTCCATTCTAGATTTTGACCAATAAAAAAAATTTTATTTACCTATATACAATCCATAAAAGTGGAGATGTTTTAAAATATAATGTACAAACATAAATAATAACTTAAATTCTATGCCTTTAGTATAATTTTCATAAAATAGTTTTTTCTTTCTTCTGAACAATTTAATTTTTTGTAGATGTGGCCTTTTCAAAATGACCGATTCAATTACATTACAACAACATTCAATTACAACAACCTATTGTTTTTTTTTTTTTTTTGAGTTGATGCAACAGCACTTTTATTTAAATATATTATATCTGAATATAATATTTTGGATTTAAAACTTTAATATAATTGAAACTATTTAAATATTTTATCTTGTACTTTAACAAAAGCCTAAATCATAATGAATATAGGTGTTGAGTTTTTATTTTATAGGTACTGTTAAAAAACTAATAACCAAGTTAGCCATGGTTAAGTCGTTGGCCATTTATTTGAAGGATTTCACGGTCAAACACTGATCAGATCATATCTAATATTAATAAACTTATATTGTAATTGTTTATATCGTAATAATTAATATCGTATATTAAATAAATAAATAATAAGTAAAATATGAATAATAATCGTTTTAGTGGATCAGAAATGATCATTGGAGTGAAATAACAGCTTTATTATGTTATTCAAATTCTAAGCCATATTTTAAATTTTCACTGAAACTGAAATGAAGGCTTATTACACTATACAGAAATTAATTTTAAAAGTATAATCTTAAATTTTCATATTAATATTTAAATGCATAATAGAAAATTTTGTGAGTTAAAAAATGTTAAGAATGTACTTCCAAATAAGGAGGATGGAGATATACTTTCAATAAGAATGATAGAGTTACGTAATGACATAAATACGAAACGGTACTTTATGAAGTCTCGATTCTGAACATAAATTTTATTGCGTGCGGGTCGAAAAATGTATTAGAATTTTTTTAAAAAAAATTTGCATATTGTTAGGCAACGGGAAATGATTTGGAGTTCATTTTCCTTATAAAAAAACTCTATATTCTGAAACAAAATGTTAAAAATAAAACGGGTGCACAAGAAATAATTAATATGCTTTTGTTATTATGCCATTTAGAAAAAATATTTGAAATATAGATTAATATAATTTAGTGCAATATTTCCAATAAATGTTTTTGTAAAAAATCCGAAGCTAAATACAATTTTTAATTAGAGGACATCCATAATCAAAAACGAATATATGAAAAACTATACATATAACAGAACTAAGAGTTTAAAGATCACTACTAATTAAACTCAAATTAAAAAAATTAATATATATAATGTTACAATTCAAGAAAATTAACTCAAGTAGATTCAAATAGGTATATTGTTTCTTATTTACTGAAGTCTTCATGCAAATGTCATTGAAATGTTATTGCGATGAGCGGATCATGCTATAATTTCAAATAGTATTCATCAAATAAAATTTACAATAGTCAATTGTTATAATATTAACTTATAAGTTTTAAAGAAAATTTAAAAATTAATTTGAAATAATTTCTTATTTAAAATAAAAATTAATGAAAGTTTTTTTTCATTGTACCCTATCTTAAATTATATTTGTTATTAAATAAATTTTCATGACCCCAACCAAACCCCTAAAAAACCCAAATCATATAATAATAGAATTTATTTGAATATTTTAAAAAAAAAACATGGATTTTGCACAAAAAGTTCTTATTTTTCTATAAGTACATTAAATCAATGCAATATAGGCACTACTGTTGTTCAGATTTAGGTACATATAGACCTATAGTTAAATATACCTATATTATTTACAAGAGTCACTCAAAGGAATTCCGATGATAGGTACTCAAATTATTTTCATATTTAATCATTTCTGAATATCAAGTGTAGAAATTTTTATTCCTTTGAGAATATTTGATTTAAAAATTGATTTAAAAAAAAATTCAACGTTGTTATAATTTGTTTTGCTTAACGTCAACTTATAGAAAAGGTATTCATATTGTTTGTTTTTATTTTGATTTTATTTAAATATTTTTTTATAATGTATAAATGTATATATCGATATCATAGTTAGTTCAATATAAAATTTTATTTTTGAGGTTAAACCAAATCCAAAAAGAATTTGTTTCATACTAAATTTATAATATTAAATCCCCATTGGTAAAATTTTACTACTTTTGACACGCTTTTTAATTCAAAATCGAAAATTGCATTTTCAAAAAAAAAATTCCAAAAAATACACAAATAAGCTATAGAAGATCTATATTATATTTTGATGGATTTCATTTTCTATTTACATAGTATGTACCTTGATATTATACCTTTAGATCTCCTACCATATTGATGCCTGATGTCATATGCTTTTATAACAAATTTTGCAACTGAAATATGCTTTAAATATCGTGAAAACTATTTTAAGAATGATATTTTTGGTTTAGAATTTAGAAGAGTAAAATGAAAAATTGAGAAAAAACATTCACTAAATCCATCTCCCCCTTAACTCAATATAATGCGATGCAACCGCTAACTAATATATTGGCTAGGGAATAAGGATAGAAAAATATAGGACAGGAATGCTTTGAATTGGGGAGTGAAACTGTAAGGCAACAATGAATCCACTTATTATTATTAATACTTCAACAGTTACAACATGCCGTAATATATAAGACCTTCTTGCATGAAGTAATTGTTGAAGACAGCTCCACAGTTGATGTAGCAGGTATTATTATTAGTATTATAATTATTATTATTATTATTATTATTATTATATAACATATATCATAATATATACGATATAAAATTAGTATAGTTTTTTATATGATCTAACCGGAGTTTAAATACAATGTCATCCCATTAAAAGGCCATTACGCCTACGCCATCACTATACCATGAATCAAAAAAAAATGAATCAGATTTCCATAAACTAAAGAAATTTTGTTTGTGTGTGTTTAAAATCACATAACTATATAATATAAGATAAATAATAAGAGCAAAAAACACCATTTTTAAAGATTTTTACAGTGAACCGAATAGAACAAGGTTCTGCTCCTTTGGTTCTATTTGTCAAAGACACGAGTATTTAAACACGTATATCTATATTTATTGAATTTAGTTCGAAGTTTGTTAACTTTCTCATTTTTTTTTTCAACTTTTTATTTATTTAACAAAGTTAATATTTTGAAGACAATTTTTTTTTATATTATATTTATAATAATAGCTAAAAAATTTATTTGTAACTTTTGACACTTAATATAATTATTTCACATATTTTGTAATTACATATCTATCTATTTATTTAAATAGATGTGTTTCTATATTGTATATAACTATAAATCGTATAATATGTACAATGTTTTGTAAATTTATTTTAATTTAATTTATGAAAACCAATATTTATTATAGTCTAAACTTTAAACTAATACTATTTTATCTTCATGTAAAAAAAAAAACATAAAAAAAGAAACCAAAGTAATTTTTGTTTAAATTCAATTATTCCTAAAACAATATCATTAGATCAATTTCAACTCATTCATATACATATATATTTACCATAATAATATATATATTTATAAATGCATATGTAACGTAATATAATTCTGTACATATATTAAGGACTAATAAATATGTTAAAGGATTAAAAATATAGAATTTTCCAAATATGTACATACATATATACCTAAATAATATACAAAAATTTTTAACAAATTTTGTAAAAATACCTAAATAATTAAAAATCTGACAGGAGTCACTGACTTTCTATATATTGTCATCTCAATTTCAATTTTGTTTACATTGACAAACACATAATATACATATGTATGCTAAAATATAGGTATATTATATATTTATCTTTTTGTAAAATACATTGTGTAAAATAAAAGAAACAAGGTAGAATGTAAACCAACGGTTTTTAAAAGCGCACATTTCCAAAACTCAATACAAACTGTTTAAAAGTGTGACTTGCACAAAAATTTGAAAATTTCATGTAATAAGAAAAAACTTGAAAATAGGACATTTTTGAGATTTTGAGGGGCCGTAAGTCCGGAATCCTATATAACTAAGAAAAGCTGTTAACACACGTAAAAATATATTATTGCAGCTTTAATTTTTATGTCTTGCCGAAGAAAAATTTTTACAGGTGCCTAAGTTACAGGTGTCTAAAAATAGCAAATTTTCAATTTTTGAGGCGTAATAACTCTTAAAGAGGGGGCGTCACCAAAAAATTTTCTGAGGAAACTTATACTAATTCTACAAGTTCTTTCTTGTCTCAAAATTTCAGGTTCCTATCTAAAGGGGTGCCGGAGTTATGAAAAAAGAAATTTCATGCAAAATGTGGTTTTCATATAACGGTAAATTTAAATCGTAAATTACAAAATATTACATAATTTTGATATTGTCTTATATAGATAATAAAATTTTCGATCTTCTACCGGTTTTAGATTGCAAAACTATTACGCAGAGCCCGAGATAAATACATCTGAAAATGGGGCTTTTTTACAATTTTGAAGAGCCGCAACTTTGGAACCCTTTACAACTAAAATAAACCTTTAACACACGTAAAAATATATTATTGTAGCTTTAATTTTTACATCTTGCAGAAGTAAAATGTGTGCAGGTTCCTAAGTTACAGGTGTTTAAAAATAGCAAATTTTCAATTTTTAAGCCCTAATAGCTCATAAACAGGGGGTGGTCCGAAAAAATTTTCTGAGCAAACTTATACTAATTCTAAAAGTTCTTTCTTGCCTCAAAATTTCAAGCTTCTATCTGGAAGCGTGCCGGAGTTATGAAAGTAGAAAAATCATGCAAAATTTGGTTTTCACATAACGGTAAATTTAAATACTAAATTTAAAAAAATTGTATAATTTTGATATTAATTTGCAAAGATAAAAGAAATACCTGTCGAATGACGTTTTCAGATTGAAAAAATCTTAAGCAGAACATAAGATATATGCATTTAAAAATAGGGCTTTTTCAAAGTTTGAGGGGGTGTAGCTCCGTAATGGGGGGGGCTACATGAAAAAGTTGTTCCACAAAATTATTTTTTTTATGAGACCTACCTATGGTTAAAATTTTTTTTCTCTATCTTTAACGGTGTAGAAGTTTTGTAAACAGACGGACGGACGGACAGAGTGAAACTAATAAGCACATTTTTTCAAAATTTTTTTGGAAATGTGCTAAAAACAAACAAAGAACCAAAAAATGAACAATAACGAGCATTACATTTATAGTCGCACTATCACATATCCTACATCGTAGGTATTTAAATACATAATATATTATATAGTATGTATGTACAATAGGGATCATAAATATTTCTTCAAAATACAAATTCAAATAAAAATTTATTACAAATTTTTACATTTTAAATTTAATTTAAAGAACATCAATATTTGAAAAAAGGCATGTGTAAAGGCAACTTAAAGCAATCACTTTTAAATTGTAAAGATTGTTTTATTATTAATTGTTTTTATACCCGTACTATAAGTATCGGGTATAACAAAATTACTCCTCCGTTTGTAACTGTTTGACACAAAAAAATGTTTTTAAAACAACTCAAATAATTATTTAAAGATTTTCAAACAAATGTACCAAAATTCAAACCTTCACAGAGACTTCAGATATATAAAGAGTCAAACCATCAGGTAACCAAGAGTAAAAATTTGTTTTCTTGCTACTCCTATGAGGAGCATAGTGCATCCACTAAGTCATTTATTATTCATATTTGGCTAAGCTTCAGTTTCATGAATCATTAATTTCATTAAGCGGCTGATTACCCTGCTGCAGCTATTGTACAAGACTAAGACGTTTATTTTTTTTTTATTTCTACGTTATATATTATCTTATTCAAGAATTATGGTTTATTATTAATTTATTATATAGCTATTACAATATGATATTAATTATAATTTATTGGACATAGCTATATACTTATTTTTAATTTAATTATATTTTATTAATTATAGATTATAAAAAAATCTATATTATTTTTTAATAATCTATATGACCCAGCCGGGGTTTGAACCCGAGATCTTTCGTATAAAAAGCCGGTATCTTAACCACTACACCATTGGCTGAATTAAGAGTAACATATAAGCATAAGTAATTTATAAACTCTAGTATTAGAACAGCGGTATTAGAAGAAACTGGAATAGTTTCGCAATTACAGCTCTAATAAAGAAACTATCACTATTATAAACAAAAGATCACTCTGGATAAACAAAAAAATCTTAAATAAATATCTGGGATTCCAACTATATCTAAACTTTTATTACATAAATCACATAAACCATATTATATCAAATGTTAACAAAGCTTTTATGGCAACAAAAAAACTGTTTTATAGCAAAAACTCTACAGTAAAAGAGTTAAAATAATTTGTTGCCAAAGATTAATAAGACTAACACTTGTATATGGTGCACCTATATGATACAACATTAATGCAATTCTAATGGAAGCACTGCGAAAATTTGAAAAAAAATGAATAAGAGATTGTGCTAACATTTATAGAAAGCCCGAATCCAACTACAAATTACTATTCTAACGAATATTTTGTATAAGAAAACAAAATCATAAGAATCGATAATTATACCCGTATGAACTATGTTCAAGGGTATAATAAATTTGCCATTACGTTTGTGACACCTTAAAGGAGTCGAGCTAGATATAGTGTCAAAGGTATGGATCGGCTCAGAATCGAATTCTGAGTCGATTAAGCCATGTACGTCCGTCCGTCCGCACGATAACTCAAAAAATAAAGGAGCTAGGGGGCTGAAATTTTTTTTACGTCACTTTTGCAAAATTGTTAGTTTTGCTATTTAAATCCAACATTTTCGGTCGGCGGGTTCGAGTAGCTGCCATATAGAAATAACTCAGTATCTATTCAAGCTAGGTTTCTGAAATTTTGCAAATGATGATCAAGTTTTATGGCAACAACTTCTGTAAAATTTGGTTGTGCTGGTACGGCGGGTTCGGGTAGCTGCCATACAACTTCTCCGTTTAAATGAGAATAACTCAGTGTTTATTGAAGCTAGGAATCTGAAATTTAGTAAAGAGGTGTCGAGTTACATGCCAACAACTTTTGTAAAATTTGGTTGGTCTAGAGCAGCCGGTTGATTCTTCTTGCACCTTTTGGAACCTAATGAAGCTAGGCGTCTGAAATTTTGCAAATGATGATCAAGTTTTATGGCAACAACTTTTGTAAAATTTGGTTGTGGTGGTGCGGCGGGTTCGGGTATAGATATATTACGTTCATACGGGTATCCCAGAGTTGACACAGTCTACTCTACTGCACTCTTCCTCGTTTTATAATAAAATTAATTCGAAATCATTATGATAGAGCACAAAACACTCCAGAAAATGGTTTAATATCATATCACATATATTCTACCATAATGAGGCAAACACTAAAAATGCAATGCTCACCCTTAATAGTCCCTGAATATTTTATCTTTTTAGATAAAAATGGCTAAATTTGAGGCGACAACAATGTCGCTCTATTATATCCCTATAATAAATGGACTACATAAATTCTTGAATATAATCCAGGCCAAATAAACAGAGATAATTTGAATTCAATGTCCTTACCAGAAAAGGACAAATTAATAAAGAGAAATTAGTGTTGGTTGGAAAACACTTATTAACTAGAATTAAATAATAAATATACATATTGTTTTTAAGTAGGTTATTAGGTTAGGCTATAAGGTGATTATTATTGAATAAACATAAAGTTTAATTTAAAAAAAAAAAAAAATTATCTATTCCGTAAAAAGTTCAGATTTTTATTGGTTCAGATTCAATTGGTTATAGTGTATATGTACAAAAACACACCAACATATTCTAATAACATTATAAAGTAATTGTTCAGATCATCAAAAGTCATCATGGTACTTAATACAGTAAAAATCAAAACTAGATCATACTTACGTCCTACTAGACGAAGTAGAATCTATTCATAAAATATAGTTTTCAAGAAAGTTTCCGAAACAATATTCTATTAAATAATTCACGTCTTCTTTCCTATATAATATCTGTTCGACATTTATTGCATCAAAGTTTTTATATTGCGAAATCAATAAACAAAATAAAAATATTCAACTTTCTTTGATATTTTTTGTATTAAATATCATTATCCATTATCTAAAGGATTCTTATATACAAATATAAATCTCATTTCCATATAAATATTTACTTTTCTCGGTCTCTTTTTATTAAATCTTTTTTTAATGTCTCCTATACAAATGAATTACAGTGTATCTATATGAATTTTTGAAATAAAGTGTATATGTACTTATAGATTAATAATAGTAAATACATAATAGAAAAGACACAATGTAATATTGATAAAAATTTGTTTTTCCAGCTTTAATCAAAAATGCTTATCATTCAATTAATCTTTAAGGACTTTGTTTAATTTTACAAATATATTATTTTGAAGCCATTTACTATTACTATAGTTATATTAACTTACATATATTATACAATATAATATTACAATATATGTAGATATATATATTGAATTTTTATCAAAACTTAAGTTTAAACTGAAATTTGGTATTATAGAATGATATCCACTCGTAGTTTAATAAAATTAAAATTTCATTATTAAAGAATCGAAATATTTTCTTAAAACAAAATAAATATAGCCAGAACTCTGGACTCATAAGTCATAAGTATTAAGGTTATATGTAAATGAACTTAAATTTAATACAATATACTAATTGATAAATAATAAATTAAAAAGACGGTATCAAAAGAAGATCATATGGATATAGTAAAATGTTCAAACTATCGTTTAATGATTCAAAAAAATAATTAAATTTCTGTTGTGGAATTACTTCTAGGTTAAAAAACAATATAGAATTGAAGTATATTGGACATAATTTTTATATTTTCATTTTTTAGGTTCATATAGATTTAAATCCTAAAACAAAAATATTTATTTTGATGACATGTAAAATATTATACGGTATCCCACACAACATCAAAAACGATAACTGATGAAAATTGACAACTATACAAATTATATTTACGAAAATTTTTCAAATTTTAGTGTCTGTTAATGCACTATTATGAAAAGATTACAATCTTGCCATTCTAGCACAACAAAAGGTGTTGGCTTATTTTCTGTTCCATCAAAAAAGATTGCACAGTAATTTTCACTATCAACAATTATCTTAAATGGAGTAACTATAACTAAAATTACTCCATTTAACTGAATTCCAGTTACTGCATATTAAACCTATTTATTATATTTTTTTAGTTCATTTTTAAAAAAAAAAAATTTATAGATATAGAGCTAGAGCTATAGTTTTACTATGTCCGTCCATTCAGTCTGTCTATTTCTTTTCAAAACTTCTACATCGTTTCATCGATAGAAGAATGTAATTTTAACCATGGATAGATTTTTAAAAAAAATTAATATTGTAGAAAAATTGTTTTATGTAGCCCCAAAAATTACGGAGATAGTGCGCTTTAAAGTTAGAAAATCTATATGCTTAATATTTTTTTTTATCTAGAGATGTCGAAGAAAATGATATTTTTACAGCTTTATAAATCAATATAAAAAAAAAATACAATTTTTTACCATTTAGTACCAACCTATTTAAATTTACTGTTATGTGAAAACAAAATTTTACAAGATTTCACTTCCTTTATATCTTCGAAACGCTTTTAGTTAAAACTTATAGTCATGAAGTTACAATGGAAAAAAGAGATTTTACAATTGTTATATTATCACTCAGAAAATTTTCTATTATAAAAACACCTTAGACAAGTGTGCAAACTGCAAATTAATATAGACAAAAATAAAAGCTTCACTAGTAACAGATCAACGTATTTATTTGTTATATAAAATTTCTATAATTAATTTGTTATATGAGTGTGAATTTTACTAATTTGCCGGTTATACCATATTTCCATTACTTCCATTCCATTCCATGATTTATCTCATTAATGGAAATAAAAAAAAAAACAAGGAAGAATGTAAAGCAAAGGTTTTTAAAAGCGCACATTTCCAAAAGACAATACAAACTGTTTATATAATTGTGACTTGCACAAAAATTTGAAAATTTCATATAAGGTAAATGTGAAAATAGGGCTTTTTATGGAATTTTGTGGGGCTGTAAGTCCAGAACCCTATATAACTAAGAAAAACCGTTAACACACATAAAAATATACTACTAAAACTTTAATTTTTATGTCTTGTCGAAGAAATATGTGTATAGGGGCTTAAGTTACAGGTGTTTAAAAACAACAAATATTCAATTTCTGAGCCCTAATAGCTCATAACCAGGAGGTGATCAAACAATTTTTTTTGAGGAAACTTATACTAATTCTAAAAGCTTTTTCTTACCTAAAAATTTCAAGTCCCTATCTAAAAGCGTGCCGGAGTTATGAAGGTAGAAAAATTATGCAAAATTTGGTTTTCACATAACGGTAAATGTAAATACAAAATTTAAAAAAAAATGTATAAATTTGATATTGACTTTACAAAGGTAAAAAAAAATCCTGTCGAATCCTGTCGTCTTCATATTGAAAAAAAAATCCTGTCGTCTTCATATTGAAAGAATGTTAAGCAGAACATGAGATATGCATTTAAAAATTGGGCTTTTTCAAATTTTGAGGGGCTGGGAAAATGGACGGGTCTACATGAAAAAGTTGTTCTATAATATTAATTTTTTTATGAGACTTACCCATGATTAAAATTTTTTTTTCTCTATTTTTAACGGTGTAGAAGTTTTATAAACAGACAGACTGACAGGCAGACGGACGGACATAGTGAAACTAATTCGCACATTTTTATGAACATTTTTTTATAAATGTGTTAGGAATAGAATTAATTAAAGAAATTTATGACATCAAGTATTTTTTTTTCCGTGAAAATTAAAAATTAATTTTAAAATGGTTAAAAAGTTCAGGTATCTCTTAGAGTAGATATATATGAATATCATAATTATATAAAATTATATATTATAAATAATTAATACAAATATTTTGGATAAAATTAAATATTAAAAAAGAAAAAATTAAAACATAAAAATAATTAACTGAAATTTGAAGAAAACTAAAAGACGGGTTATATGATATTTACAATAAAAATAACAAAAAAAATTTTTTTAACGAAAACAAAATTTTTTACACGAATATACTTAATATTATACTAGAACGTATGTAGTTCAAATACATAATATACATTGTTGAGGGGCTCAAAATATTAACTATAGAAAGAAAACGATGAAGATGCTTAAAAAATTTATTAAATTCATTAAATAAAAAAAGTACGTATACCTACTTGGAATCAAAATATTACTAATAAAATATTTTCTTAACATCAATATTTATAAGGAAAGGGGCCTCGGTGGCCTATTGGGTAAGAGCGTATAAAATACTCTGTAAACCCCTAGGGAGTGTGGGTTCGAATCCCATACACGTCGTAAGAGTTATTCCCCCATACGACATTTACAGCCACGCCTGAACAGGAAAGGCTGTGTAATATTCTGTTCACATTTGACATGTGACAGAAAAATTCATTAAAAAATAATATAAGGATAAAACATAAAGTTTAACTAAAATAACATATAAATTATTTTAAAAGTTTTTGAGACTTGTGGTTTCAGAGAGAAAAAAAAAAAGTGTATTATCGATATTGGCTTTAATATACTCCTTTGATTAAATAAATTATATGGACTTATTGTCTTTCCATGCATTAGTAACAGATAATCACTATTATTTGCCTACGCATGATTAAAATCCA